>JAGJRO010000364.1:0-40937 GCA_022832285.1 Lepidurus apus apus | reverse complement strand
AACAAAAGTTATTATTGAACGTCAAGTCATTAGATCATTAAAAATAAAAAAGTACATACAATATATGCAATAAAATAATACATGCAATAAAATACATAAAAGCACGACAATCACTACATCATATAAACTATTACATGCAATCTAATCTTCAAAATTGTTGCACTGTCTACAAACTAGCGCTCATCTTACACTAAACTTATATTTTTACATAAAGAAACTTATATTATTTATTTATCCTTGTATTTTATCTTATATTTATAGCGATCATTTATACACGCATGGCCACAACAATCTTTTAACAGTTATGATTTAGTACACTTTGGCCATTTTTACCACGAGGAACACGCTGTGGAACTCGACTTGGCAACGCTGCGCTCAACAACGCTCACAAACTCCCGCGGCTTGAGATACAGCCACTCCCCTACAACGTTGCCTTTTCATGTTTTCATTAAGCTTTTGGACAAAATCTTGCATCTTATTGCACAAATCATAGCTATAATGTTTCCAGCATCGACAAGGAGTATAACTGTAAGTTTTCATTAAGATATTTTAAGTCCATCATGTATTTTTTTAAAAGGCAATCTCTCAGTTTTCTTATGGCAAAACACACGGACAAATCGTCCTACACCTAAGTCCAAATTGCTTACCCAGCATTACGTTTTGTACACTTGGAAGAGCCTCTAGTTTTCGTGGTCGTTTGGTCTTATTTTTCGTCTTCTTGAAGCGTACAATGAATCGTTTGAAAACCAGGACACTAGCACATCTAAGGAGTATAATTTTGGGCTAGAGTTTTGTCTACACGTGACGTGAAAAATAAAAAGCAGAAAAGTGGCCAAACTGTCCTGTCCCTCCTCTGCTTACTGTTTTTAGTAATTGCTTTTAAATATTATTTGCTTTTTGTACTATTGTTTAAGTACTATTACTTCGGGTATGGTTTGCTGTGTTGTTCGCAACGGTAATTAATAAAAATCCAATGAAAAGTAAATATAGTTTAAATATAGTTAATTTTCATGTCTTGTAGTTGAAATTTTTGCAGAATTATGCGCAGAAGCAATATACGGTCGCCACCTTGTGATAGCTATGGTATAACAAGCCAAACCAAAACGACGCGGGAACCGAATATGTTTGAATTCGATATTACCATCTAGGGAGACTATGCTAAAACCCCATTTCCCCTTGCAGCGCACGGTTCTGTATCGAGAACATCAACCCAAGTCAGTCCGTTTTTCCAACCGTTCCTTGTTGATGACAGCGAGGAAATTCGATCTAAGCATCCGTGTGTAATCTGTGTAATTTAACTACTCCGTGATTTGCCTGTATATCTACTAACGGTAGATTGTTAACTCCAGATTGTTCTTGTTTTTTTTTCAGTGCCTTTACCCAATAAAACAATGATTGTAAACTAAACCACTCTCAAGATGACATTAATCGCAAGTCCAGTTCGGCTTCAGAGTATAACCCTCGAGAATTTTAAATCCTTCAAAGGAAAAGTTTTAATCGGTCCCTTCGGAAAAATAACTTCATTGATTGGTCGCAACGGTTCAGGTAACTTTTATGAATATATAATTTTTTTTAAACAGTACATCTTTCTTTTTTTTCGAGGGTTTGTTTATTTATTCGATACGTGGTATAACTATTTTAGGAAAGTCGAATTTTCTGGATGCCCTTGCCTTCCTACTGGGTGCAAAATATAATGCTTTACGCGTCAGAAGTCCAGACGAACTCCACAATTCCGGCAATACTTTGACCTGTTCGCAAGCTGGTTCCCAATGCATTACTTACGTATCCGCGACTTTTATTAAGAACGACGGTTCCCAAATTAAATTCACCCGGAAACTGGTGGATTCCGTAAGCTCAAGTTTAATCGACGATAAGGTAATTTTTTCCCTATTTTTACTTAAAAAAATTTATAGTGTTTCTTTTTCTTTTAAAAATAGCTAGTTACTTGCCAGTTAATGCTGGAGCGACTAACGGAATGTGGGCTCAACTTCATGTCGAAATGTTTGGTGTTTCAAAATACGATGGAATCCTTGCCTTTCATGCGTAAACAAGAGTTCGTGTCTCTTTTCGAGAACGTTTCCGGGTACGTTGCATTGAAAATAGATTCTCCAAGGGCCAAAATTATCCCAAATTATAATAATTTAACGCTCAATGAACTATTAATATTTCTTTTCTTTGCAGTGCTTCTGCCCTGAACGTAGAGGAGGCTATGTGGCTTAAAGAAATGAACTCGAAACGCAAAAACGAACTGAATCTCAAAGAGCGGTTACGCGAACTGTGCACCAAATTGCTGCAGGGCAACGTAACAGAAATGGACCGGAACAGGGAAACATACCTGGTCACTCTACACGAAGAACGTAAAAAGTATTACTTGTTTCAACTGTTCCACGCTCGTCAAGACTACCTGGAAACCCAAACTAATTTTCCGCGAGAGGAAAGCGACGTAATTTCCGCCAAGAACAGCTACAGAGAACAACAGCAAGCGTATACTAACGCAGAAGCGGACCTGGAGCAGACGGAAGAAAATCTTCGAAAAGCGGCATGAATTATTTTCGTATTTTTACATTTAATTTAAGTTTATTTTTTAAAAGGCTTTTAATGTCTTTTTTATATTTTTGGGGCAATAGGTCAATGAGGTAGCGTTGCAAAAGTTAGTGGTGGCAGACGTGGAGCGAAGTATGCAAGAATCGAATTCAAAGTTGTCCAAAGCTAAAGGCACTTGTCAGCAATCGAATATCACGGTCGAAGCCTTGGACGCGGAGATTGAAGGTTATAAAGACAAGATCGCGTCGCTTCAACATCAAATTGCGGGGAAAGTGGAGGAGATTGCACGAGTAAAAGGGAGTGGACTGGATTTAAGCGATGAGCAGGTAAAAATAACTTGTGTCATTTTGCGTTTAGAATTATTTTTGCTAATTTTCTTGTATTTTTTTAAAAGATGGCGAAACTTCGACAAGCGGAATTAGAGTCTTTATCCCAAATACCCGAATTGGAGGAAGTAAAAACCAAAGGTTTAATATTAAAAGCGTTCGAAACGCAAGTAGAGACCTGTCAAGAACAAGTCCAGCGATATGAAGAGGGTTTGAAGAGAGCGAATGGGAATATTGTTTCTATGGAAGAAGCTTTGACTCAAACGACCATAAAACTCACGTAAGTAATGGTGTAAGAGGTGATGTTTTGAAAGGTAAGTTAAATAAACGGTTTTCTTTTTATTGGTTTATTTTTAGGAAAGAGTTGCATAAGCAAGAGCGTATGAAGGAGCAGGTAGTGAGTCTGGAATTGGCGGTGAGTTTAGCCCGTGAAAAGAAAGTGGATGTAGAGGCTAGATTGGAGAAAGTAAATAACCAGCTCGTACATTACCAAGAGAACAAGTTTGAAAGGGATAAGAACGAACGTGTTGATCGCCTCCAGCAGAAATTTGGGAAGGAAGCAGTGGTAAATATATCTTTCTTTTTAGATCTGTTTCTAACTTGCATATCCGTAATGCGTGCACGTTAAATATTACATTTACTAATGTACAGTACGTTTAAAAAAACCGACCCAAAGAAAACGTACTGTCCTAATGGCCCGCAACTTGCGCGTCTGGAAACAGTGTTCCCAGACGCACAGTTACGGACCATTAGGACGGTACGCTTTGTTTGGGTCATTTTTTTTTAAACGTACTAGTATATACTATAGCTAGCTTGTTATACGCATACTCTGCTTCACTATTTTCATTGTTGAGCAAAGATTTAAGTCTGACCCTTATGGTAAATAAGCATGTCATTATTGCAGCAAAGGTTCTCCTTTGCAACCCGTACCCGTATTGCTTGTTACACCCAAGCTACCGCAAGGTGGCGCAACATGTCTTGCATGGGGTGTAGTTACAAACGCGCACTGCTGCTGCCCATGGCAATGGCATGCGCGATAACTTTACTTGTTTACAACGTACGCAATTTTTCTTACAAAGATATAGCGAAACAATCTTTACTCGATAACAGTTTTCATGATTTTCAATTTGGCTTTCTTTTTGAAGCGTAAGTAAGAGATTAATAGATTAATAGTTTTTGCTTTCAAATCTAACAAAAACAAAAAATTTATTTTATTAGCAATTAGTGCAAAACCAATAAAGGACAGATTTTTAGGTAACGTATTTCTCGTAGTTGCAAACTTCATTTGCATGTTGCTAATTTATTGCATTGCATGTTGCTCATTGGAAAAAATGCGCATTGGTTGCACCTGCGCAAAATGCGCACATATTAGCAAGCTTAAGATTACTGTCAAATAATTTTTTCATGAAATGTACTGGTTTTCTCAAAGAGTTTTTTCGAAATTCCCCATGCTAACCGCCTAACAAGGGGTTCGCAACTTGCTTGTAACCTCGTACACCCTGACTAGCCGGTTACAATTTTGACTCTTTGTAACCTTTGTAACCGTACTTTTGTAACCCAGTAACCTTCCTTCCACCCGAAACTCCAAGCTCCCTAACTTTCGTTTGTATACCTGCTTTTGGTTTTAAAAAAGTCGTGGTTCATATTACTCAGACCTAACTCACTGCATAGTGGCTTTTCCTTCTCGCCATCACGCGACTACCGTAGCTTGCCATCCTGCCGGGCCGAGACGCGCGCCCTCGCGGTCTTTGGGCAAGTGTCGGTTCGGTTTAGCAATCATCCGCGGGCAAGGGGACCGCAATGGGAGGTTTGGACTATGCGGCTACAAGCCCTTTTCCAATGAGGGAACAACTGTGCCTGTGCCGCGACGTTTGTTTACATTGTGCGTCATTGGTACACGACTGTGCGGCTCAAGTCCTGTTTAGTTGCGAACAATTTTTTTTTTGTTCCTGCGGTTGGAAGCAAAACTGGAAGCACAGCACAGTTGTGCCCTCACTGGAACAAAACTGTTCTGCACAGAACATAGAGTACATAGAGAGAGCATTGAGCACCTTTCTTATGGACCTTTTGTCACCACTTTTAGAAGCTTCAGGCTAATCCCCAGAAAGGCAAGGGGTAGGCGAAACAGCTTGACCGACGCCTTCCTCAAAGCGGGAAACTTGAAAATGTGGTTCCCTGCCATGATCCCACGTGCACTCAAGAGCCAATCAGCACACCGGTTCCACTTCCTTAATCGGTTCCACTTTTCAGCCCCTCCTTTTCCCTTCTTTTTTTGGTGACAACCCTTTAAACAGCAATGCTCTCTCTATGTACTCTATGGCACAGAACCACGAACAACGTCGCTGGAACAGGCTGTTCCTCGTACAACAGTCGCACAGCACAGTTGTTCCCTCATTGGAACAATGAGGGAACAACTGTCGTTTAAATATGTCGTTTAATCTTTTTTCAATTATATAACGAAAGTAAGAATGATACGTGGTTTTACAACGAGAAGTTTCCAAGCACTTGTTTAATAAAAAAACACGCTGTTTCCGTTAAAGCACGAAGAACACAATCACGTGTATTTTGTTTACTATGGGAGGGCATTAGAACAGCTTGATCTACATTGGCCGAACAACTAAAGAGGTGTGTCTTGACTCGAAAAAATTAGACCTGGAGTCTGTCTTTCCCGTGCGACTTACGGAAGGCCGAAAAGGGCCCAAAAAGTGCTTCAGGGCAAGAAACAAGTCGGACGGAAAAAAAAGTTCTGTCTGAGCCCGGCTTATGAATCAAACTATACATCGATATATAACTTTGTAACCGGGGTTCTCCAGAGTTTGTAACCCTGCAATATATCAGGGTCACAAACTTTTTTGTAACTTTCTTACACCTGGAAACTGAGTTACGAACCCTTGCCGCCTAAACTGAGCTAAAAGGTATACGGGAGTCTTAACGTGAGAAATATACGTTATTTTATTTTTTTTCCAGCTCGGTCGCTTGGTAAACTTGGTTAGTGCCAGGAAAGTCGAGCATCATTTAGCGTTATGGAGAGCTGCTGGCCAATACAAAGATGCCGTCATAGTGGATACACCAGAAACCGCCAAACTTTGCCTCAACTTTATCAGAGAAAATCTGTGGAACAGGGTACTTTGCCTTCCCATAGAGAGTCTTCCTGTGCCAAATCACAATTGGTGCCAACAACTAAAGTAAAAAAACAAACTTATTTTCCCCTATTGTGTCTCAGATTTACGTTCTGTTTGTAGTTTCTGGACCAAAAAGTCTTATTGGCCACTTCACTCATTGTTGGAGTACGATCCAAAGATCGAATCAGTTATTGCGCAAGCGTTCGGCAAGACTGTTCTATGCGAAGATTCCGATGATGCTGCTAAAATTGCTATGCAAATACGAGCGAACGGAGAAGCGATACATGTGACAATACTTATTCTATTTTTTAAATATTAAATTATTATTTTTTATTTATTAACTTTTCTGGTCAATTAAGGTTGTTTCGGTCATTGGAACATTGTTCAAGTCATCTGGACTGATCAAAGGAGGGAGAGGAAACCCGCCTTCTGTCGGTGGAATGCAACTCAAAGAATTAAAGCAAGAAAAGGTATATTTTTGGACTTAATTCATAATTTTTTTAATAAAAAATACTAATATAGTAATACTATTTTTTAATTTTTTTTAAGGCAAAGTTGATTGAAGAACTGCGGAACGTGAGGGAGGACCTTCAAAAGCAGCCGAAGGTAGAGCAGATAATGGGAAAATTGGGTACCATGAGATTGTGCATACGAGTTCTTACAAATTCCCAAAACGAACGAAAACTCGCTATTGAAACCGAATCTGAGAAGCGGAAGAATTTCTTAGCAAAATTAGAGGGGTCAAGACAAGTGAGACTGATTTTTTCTTTTTTTCTCTCTTTTTTAAAAACTTTTTGCTCATTAGCTTTTAACATTTTCTTACTGCACAGAATTTGCAGAAGGAAGAGATGAAGCTGATTAACCTCAAAATCGAGATGGATGACCTTAGAAAGGTCGTAGATGAGAAAAGAAAGGAATTTTTGGAATCACAGACTGATTTCGCAGCTGGAGTTAATATTTTTGAATATCAAGCCGAATGTGTCAAGTAAAAACTGTCGCTTTTTGTCTAGAAGACTCCTTCATTGAAGAATCTGATTTTAACGGATTTAATTGAATTGATGTACAGGTACCGTAAAATGGAAGGCGATTGCAAGTTGCACGAAGCATCGAAGAATTCGCTAGAAGGGCGGATGAAGCACCTGAAAGGAAGACGAATTCAAGAAATTAATAAGAGACTTTTCTGGGAAAATGCTCGCTATGAAGTAGACGCGGAACTGAAGCAACTGGGAGATAAGTTAAAGGAAGCAATTGATTTTCTCACGGTAAAGGAAGCAAATCTGAAAAACTTTCAAGAAAAACGTCCCATCTCCAATGCTGCCATGCTTGAGGCCAAGGATTTGTTGAAATGCGTAAGAATATTACTTTTAAAAATATTAAAATACTTCACTAACATCCATTCTGTTAATTTATTAGCGTAAAATGGAGGTTAAAAAGGCTGAGCAGAAGTTAAATAGCTTGACATTAGCTGGAATACGAGCACAAGGGCGTTGGGCAGCCATTTTGAAAAGTGTGATTCTGGAGAGCAAGGTAATTGGCCTATACGTCAAGTTATGAAATTAATTTGAATATTTTCTATTTTTTTACTTTTTTTTATTTTTTATTATTATTTTAACCTTTTTTAAATTTTAGTTTTAATTTTAATCTTTTAATCTTACTTTTAGAAGTTGGAGTTTATGTTATTTTCCCATATGCTAATTATTTTATTCGCCGATTTAGGAAAAAGATGTTGATTTGGAAGTTAGAGGCTTTGACGACACCATGTCAAGCGCTGAAAGCTCGCAGTTTGACCCTCAAAAGTATATACAATGCAATTATGCACTTTTATTTTATTATTATTATTTTTTAATTAATTTTTTTTTTTCAGTTTAGAGTTGGATTTTTCGAGTTTGCCAGCCGAATTGAAGTTGCTCAGGACAGAAGAGCAGCGCCGGGCACATTTTTTGGCTGCGGAAGACGGGATAAGTACGTTAGAAGCGCAAGTACGCGATTGCACGATTTCCCCGCTTTGGCGAGCTCAGTTGCGCCAGATTCGGGAGGAAGTGGATCTGTGTGCAGCCGATTGCTCGGGAGCGCGAGTCACATTCCGTAAAGCTGTGCGCAATCACTCGCTGGTCCGAAACAAAAGACTCGAGAGTACCAGGCGGGTCCTTAAAGTGGTTTTGGAACATTTGAACCCTATCTATAGAGTACGTGTTAGGGTTTTTGTTTAAAAAAAAAGAAAAACCTTGTTAAAAATCGTTAAAATAAGTTGCTGACACAAATATGTCGTTTTTTCACACCTTTAGAAACTGTATGGGACAGAGGAGGCGTGGCTGGACTTGGTGTTCTCGCTTGACGGAGATATACGTGAAGAGGGAATTGTGATTGTCTGCAATCCACCACAAAAGCGAGTCACTTCCATAAATATCCTTTCTGGTGGAGAAAAGACGTTGGTATCGCTAGCAATTCTATTCGCGCTGCAAAAGTTCGCATTCTTTATGAAAAGTTTTGACGGGAGATTGGAATATTTTCGGTTTTTCGATTTAGATACAAACCTAGTTCAGTCATGGTACTCGATGAAGTGGATTCCGCTCTGGACCAGAAAAGCGTGGAGAATTTACTGGTCTTTTTGGAAGCTGAGAGCGAAGAGAAGCAAATTCTGATGATAAGCCATCAGCCTCATGCGTTAGTGCGCTCGGATGTTATCTTGGGTATCCACACGAAGATGGTAAGTGACACATGATCTGCTTCAGATTAGCTTGGAGTAGAGTATGTTGTTAATTAGTTGAAAATGAAGGAAGAAATGGTATTTCAAAGCTATATTTCGTATTTTAGTTGGATAGGGATGGGCATATTGGAGTTTTATCACTGGATATGCAACGTTGCCTGGACCGAAATTAGAGGATCTCGCAACAGGATTTGGGTTGTTTCTGACGTGCCAAATTCATTAATGCGTTTCTGAACTTTACAAGTTTTAATGCCTCGTTTTTGTTCTTTCTTGTTCGAAAGTTCCAGAAGGAACTTCGTAACTTCCAACTTAGTCACAAATGTTCTTTGATTGCGTTTTACTTTTTAATACATAAACCACTTTTATTAATTTGTGTTATAAAGCAAAAATGTTACATTCCGATTTTATCTATAGTAATTTGACTTCATTTTGTGGTGCATAGATGGCAATGAGAAAGCTTTTCAGCGCGTCAACACGTTATCCGGATTGAGTTACACATATGTAATGTACCGAGAAGTGAAAAATGACACTCGTGTGTCACTGTCCAACAATTAATTTTTCTTTTTTCAGCTAGTGGAGTGAAAGAAAGGGCAAGTTTTAACGACTCATCAACGAAAGTTGATGAGAATCGTTAACCTAACCTAATCTGACCTAACCTATAACCTAACCTAACTTAACTTTGGATAGGCTAGGAGCAAGGAGGTAACCCCCTCTGGTTATCTTAGTTTTTAGGTTTTTTACTTTAAAAGCTTCTAGTGCCTTACCTAACTTGACTGGGTTAATTTTTGCGAAAGTTAGGCCTTCCGCTTCTTTTATTCTAAAAATAACCGGTCTTTCGCTATTTCTCTATGTCTGGTTATTTTCCGGATCTGATCCGGTTGACAGAACTGACGCTACACGTGGCCTTTTCTTTGCCACGAACGCGCTTGTACTCGCACTCGGTCTTGCTTTGGACTCCTTCCCTACAGGTTTCGTTACCTTTCCAATGTTCTTCAATGCTATCTTATCCCTTTTGGATACGACTGTTTCAAACCCTTCTTTATCCCTAACTACACTATACTCTTCCTTGACAAGTTCCCTTGCTCCGGGTTTTCCATATCTGATCCTTCCTGGGAAAAGCCTTCAAGTAAGTCTTACTTCGACCAATCTGAATCCATGGCCTCTACTGATGAAGTCATGGATTCTGGTTGTACCCCCGATAGAACGAGGAAACAAAAAACGATATGACCCCACCACCGTATATTAGTTTACCTGGTGCAAGTGCAAAGAAACAATAATTTGGGATTCGTGCTATCGAAAAACTTGAATTTATGCGAGGGTATCTTCCACACAGTATACGTTCAACATTCCTGTTCAAACGGTCCGACTGGGAATGGGAGAACCTGTGCAGCGCGTAACAAATTCAGACTTTACTTTATGTCGTGGCACATAGATGGCGTTAAGGTGAGCTTTTCAGCGCGTAACTAATTCAGAGTGGTTTCACTTTCGCTGGAGTCTATCCTCCTCCTTCGAGGTATTTTTGGGAATACCGCTTTTTGTTGTCATAATGAAGAGCCAAGGTCTGTTGTGAAGGTTTTAGAACTTTACACCTGCAACTGCCAAAGGTTTGGCTATGGCAGCAATATCTACTGGTGTGGTGTTGTGTGTGTAATTACAAGAAACTAGGCAGAATGTTCCACCAGCGCAATTCCCAATTAGTGCAAAGTTGGCAATGCGTTCTTTAATTGGGATTCTACTATACTACTTATTGACCCTTTACCATTCATGGTCGGTTATACCTGGAACAGATCTTATCTTGGAGCTCAAGTACCGTAAACAATTCCTTTATCTTTTGGCTTATTCCTTACACGTTACAGTTAAACAGAAACGTGTGATTCGTTCCCTAAAATTGATTGTGAAAACAAATCAAGCGTCAAGCACTTCCGTTTCATTTTCATTCCGTCTCATTCCAACTCTACTCAAGTTTTAAGTTATATAGGTTTACCTTACTTTTAAGTTCACAGGCGTTCATAGGACATGTAAACCTTGCAGATTGCACTAAACAGTAAAGAGCGCGGAGCTTTTATGGGACTCTTGCAAGTCTTAATAAGAATATTTATGAAACGACGCTCCAGACGCAACAATAACGGTATAACGTCCAATTCAATTAGATTTTTCTGTAACGAATTCCTTTTACTTTACGTCTTTAGTCCCGGAAGAAGACATTCAATAGCACTAAGAGGCATTCATGAATTAATCAAGCAGTTTTTATTAAGAGATAAGACAAGTGTCATACGCATACTGTTCAAATTCATCTATAAACCATATGGGATTTTACTTGTCTTTTCAAGATCGCAGAATTTGTTGTCAGAGACAAGTTTCACCTTAATTTATGTCCTTATAATAGTTCTTGTAGTTGTTTTAATGCTTTGAATAGTTCTTTATATTATTTTTATTTTAGACGTCAAGAGTATTGTCGTCATAGGCAAAGCCTTATAAAAGTTGTTAATTAGCTTGGCTAAAAGCGTCCGTTTTCGGCCGCCAAAACTTGGCGAGACGCTTCATTAATTTTAGTCTTTACGAACCTTTGTAATATTTCGGTCAAAAACAAAATAATAGCGCCCATGCAATCTTTTTCTATTTGCCTTAGCCCTTGCTTTGGTATGAATTAGGTGACTCAAAAGTCAAAGGCATTCTTGCCTTCGCATACCAATGAGCTTTTGGTCACCTTTTATCAGTACGGTTTTGAAAGACGGTAAAAAACAAAAAAAAAGCTTTCGGAAACGTGATTAAAGCCGTTTTGTGTTGGCGTTAAGCAAGAGGAAAAGAAAACGGTAATATTTAAGAGAACATATACTGCACGACGAAAGCAAATCTCCCGAACACGTGTTTTGACTGGTTTAGGTTTAGAGGTATCTCTTCTTGAATAAACATACAAGGAACCGTCACAAATGAACTTTTAACTGTTTAAGATGTTAAACGTATTGTCCACTGTTCTGTTCTAAAATAAAATTCAATATTATCGCTCCCTTTATTTATTTATTTTATTATTATTTTATTTTATTCATTTTGTTTTATTTATTTTTATTTTATTTATTCATTTGAAACTTTTGTGGTCGCCATTCAATATTATTGGTTCAGTTATGTAGTTTCGTATGTATTTTATTTTATTTCTTTTTGTTTGTCTCATTTTATTATTTTATTTATTTTACTATTTTGTTTTTATTTATTTTATTTTTATTTTATTTATCCATTTGAAACTTATTGTTGCGTAGATACGGGTCTTGCATTGGCAGTTGGAATTTCATTGTTGCTAACTCGTATTTTATTTATTTATTTCATTTTATTATTTATTTTATTATTTTATTTATATTTATTGTATTTATTAATTTGAAACGTTTGTAGTCGCCAACGGCATTCATTGTTGCGTAGATACGGGGCTTGCGTTGGCAGTTGGCATTTGGAATTTCATTGTTGCTAGCTCGTAGCGTGGATATTGGCCATCTTTTCTTCGTTGTTGTTCTTGAGGGAAATTCTCAACATAGTTGCAGACGAGATAAAATTGTTCTTTTGCGGCACAAATGCGAAAGATTATCTTACCTCGAAAATTAAAGGGAAGCTTTTGGGGGTTATATCCAAGTGTGTATCTGTGTGAGAGTGTGTATATACGTGTGTGCGTTGCTATACTGTCCCTTTTGCCCTCCCTTTTTGGCTGTGTTGAACCCAACCCCTCGCGAAACCTTAGTATTGATCCCGGGGTTTTCCATTTGTGAGTGTGTGTTGATGTGGATGTGTGCGCTGGGGTCCCAGATCCACGTCCGAGTCGAGTCGAGCTTCCCATGTTCTCGTGAGGCGGTTGAGGACAACCGGAGCTTGAAGGGCACGGAAATCTTGCGTTTCCACTTTTGGTGGAAGAAGCGCAGCTGTTTTCGCCCTTTTATTTTCTTCTTACAACTTTTGATCCGGTTGTGTTGGTGTCATTTTGGATTAGACAGTGTGATTAAAAGTGTTGCTTGGCACTATGTAAGGTTCTTTATTTAAAAAAAATCGAACAATTTTGAATAACAGTGGTGCACCAAAGTTTGCGTTTCTGCTGATCTGGGGGAGGCTGAATTGGAGTTTTGTGATGGCCCTATAAAGGATTTCTGCGATCAATTCGTCTCTGTATGCATTTTATTGACCAAGAAGAAGGGGCCTTTAAAATATTTTGGAGAAAAGACCAAGTGTGGGGAGAGGGACATAATGATCTGGCTTCAAGGAGGTAAAGGTTTGATAGTTGTTAAAACTCATTTGGATAATAAGGAATTCGTTAAGCTTCGTTTTTCTTTTCGTTCACTTTAAACTACTGTATTTCCCATTTTTTTCTTTTTAGTATTATTTTAAAAATTTAAGTTTCGATATTTTCTGTTCTATCACTTTGCATTATTTCCACAAAAAAATGTTGCTAGTTTCAAATTAGCGATAGAATTTTGAGCAGTTTTTGTCTTGAAGGTAGTGCACTTAATTTAGTGTCGAGTTTAAGTTTGCAGTACTGAAAGTATAAGTTCTGTTTAATTTGTATTTATTTTGTAAGTTTGTGTTTATTTACGTTTTATAGTGTTTATTTATATAGTAGTTGGAGTTATTTGAGGTTTATGGGTAAGTAGAATAACCTGAAGTAAATCTTCGAAAACTAAAGTCAGCAGTGAGAATTCGTTATCGTATTTATTTTCTGTTCATTCGATTTTTGCTAGGTTAATTAGATGTAATTGCTTTTAATAGATTTATTTTGAATTATATTTTTTTTGCTAGTTTCAAATTAGCAATTGAATTTTAGCTTGAACCTAGTACACTGTTATTGAGTGCCTAGTTTAAGTTTGTAGTACATAAACTAGAAATTATGCTTAAATTGTATTTATTTTACCTTTATTACGTTTATTTTTTTAGTTTTTGGGTGTATTTCTTAGGTTTATTAATAAGCAAAATAACCTTGAAATAAATCTAAGAAAAATAAAGTCAGTGAAAACTCTTTATTGGATTTATTTCAGGTTACTTTTTTTTTAAATAGTGGACAAAGGCTTGAAGGCCTGTTGCCAACTTATTTGTTTGACAATTATTTACATGACTTGGTCTTTAAGTGAAAGCTCCTTGGATTTACGTTACGTTTGTTAGATTTTCTTTAGGTTATTAGATGTAATTGCTTTTAGTAGATTTACTTTCGAATTATTAGATTTAAGTTTGTGTTCATTTTATGTTTACAATGTTTATTTTTCCAGTTATTTTGTAGTTATTTGAGGTTTACTAGTAAGCAAAATAACTTGAAATAAATTCAAGAAAAATACAGTAAGCGTAAACTCCTTATTGGACATATGTTAGGTTAGTTAGCCGTAATTAGTTTTAATAGATTCACTTCCGAATTATTAGATTTATATATTTGTTTATTTGTGTATTTTTCGTAGCTATTTTTCAGCTATTTTTCCAATTTCTGTTATTTAAAAAAATATTATGTGAAGGTTTACTGAAAAGGGTTTAAATAAAGATAGAAAGTGCAGTATTAAGTGGTGGTTTTTTATATAATTGAAGGTTAAGGTGTGGAAAATTTCTATTAGACTCGTTAGATTTAGTAGTTTTATTTTATATTTGTTAGATTTATTGGATTTAATTTGTATTTTTATTAATATAACTGAACCCGACAATAGTTATGCGTAGTATAAAAGCAGTTCCGGATACTCCGCTTCGGCTGGGTAATTCATTAAGAAATAAAAAGAGAGGGAAATTTCGATTACCCGCTCGCTGGTTTTTAATTCGCCGGTTTTTTCCTGGTTTCGAACTGGAATCCAAGTGTTGATCAGATGGAAAGAGGTTGCATCCTCGTATCCTTTATACAAACGCGACATGTTTGTTATATGAGAATCAACTCACCTCTTATTGTTGCGTAACGGCGCGTGACTACTTTTCGGAACTATCAAATTGGTATGCTTACAAGACCAGTGGACGACAACAAGGACCCCTGTGGGGAAACGTTTAAGCCTTGTTTTGGGCCCGGGTTGCTCCATGCGTTGTTTAATAATTTATCTACATTTTAATTTTAAAAGAAAAGCAAAAAATAATAGAAAAAGGTGGTAAACCAGCAGTTTCCCAATAATTGAGCACTTTTGATACTTGATCCTTGCCTGAAGTAGGTGTTTTATAGTTATCAGTTTCGAATGTTGGAGTAATCTTATATCAGTTGGCGTTTCTGACACCTTCTTTCTCCTCCCGCGACTCCCCAAAACGCGCTTCATGAAAATAAATAAAAAAACGTCAAGGTTACGCCTCCTTTTTAAACTTCAAGGCTTGCGTCATTTGTCATTGATCTAGTTAGATAAAATACCTACGCTTTTAATAAATAGATCGAATAGTAACCTTAGTATATGTTTAAGGTGTCTGGAGGTTAAAGTTCAACTTGATCAAATCTTTTTTATTTTATTTTTTTAAATTTTACCTCCAGACAGTTGTACCCATGTTAATATGACGTTCTGGGGTCGATTTTTTTAGAGGAAATTAAATAACTGAAATAGAATTTCCGTTCAGCAAAAAGGTTATAATAGGCGCCATCCGTTTTCTCTTAGGACTTTTTTTTATTCCATCGATGAACCTTTCTCTTGCATTTCTTTCCAAGTGTGTGTAGTTGTGCGTTCTTGTGCCATAGAAAGGGGAATAAGTTTCGACAGATAAGGAATACTAATAGCAGCTGATAAGAAGTTTGTAGGTACGGTATGTAAGTACGAACGAACTACGGGACATTTATTTTTATGTTTTTAATGTCTACTTGACATTTCGTTAAAGCCTGGTTCACACTACCGATCACAATCAAAAATCACCAGTCAAAATCAAGAAAAGCACTGACTGGGGCGTGGTTTGGTCTGATTTGGTCGGACTTGTACCATTCAAATAAGATTGAATTTGGGTCCTTTGATTGTTGTGATTTGTGTGACTTACCACGTTGCCAAGCAAAGTTGTATGAAAAACATGCAGGAAACTTTGGTTTTTGAGCAGATAAATAATAAATAAAACTGTAAAAAGCCATCCGGATTTACTGAATTAGTATTATAAAGTTTTGTTGAGCGCAAGTTGTTTTGGCTGCAACATAAAACTTTATAATACTAATTCAGTAAATCCGGATGGCTTTTTACAGTTTTATTTATTATATTTCTTCTAAAAAAAACAAAGTTTCCTGCGTGTTTTTCATACAACTTTGCTTGGCAACGTGGTAAGTCACACAAATCACAACAATCAAAGGACCCAAATTCAATCTTATTTGAATGGTACAAGTCAGACCAAATCAGACCAAACCACACCCCCAGTCAGTGCTTTTCTTGATTTTGACTTGTGATTTTGTGATTTTGATCGGTAGTGTGAACCAGGTTTAAGGGAACGTGGTCTTTCGATCCTTCGATGCATCCGACGGAAAATCGCCCTTATTGCAATGTAGTATTATTGAACGCTTAGTCATTAAGAGCTAGTTTTCCATGCTTAAACGTAGGCAAAACGTCCTTGTCGTCCTTGGATGTTACTGAGGTCTATTTTCTCTAGTTACAGCAGAAAATCGTCCTTAGCAACATTTTGTTTTTCCGTAAAGATTATTTTTACAAGCCTAAACATACGAATTTCCAAGCATGAATGTAAGTTTGCTCGTCAATAATTTGCAATAGCTATAAGATTTGATTATTTAAAAAGAAGCCCTTAATTATCATAAATTATCCAAATTACTATTAAAAGGGCTTACACACTTGTAATATCTAACCATTTTTAATTCGAAAATTCTCTGGAGATTTTGCGAATCACCCAAGGAAAAATCGCCCCTATTGCAATGTAATATTATTGAAAGCTTAGTCACTAAAAGCTAGTTTTCCATGCTGAGACACAGGCAAAACGTCCTTATCATATTTTGATGTTACTGAGGGCTATTTTCTGCAGTTATAGCATCGGAAAATCGTCTTTAGCGACATTTCGTTTTCCGGAAAGATCATTTTTACAAGCTTTTATACAAGCAATTATTATTAAAAGGCTTAATTTACTTTTAATATCTAGCCAGTTTTAATCAAACAATTCTCTGGATATTTTGCGTAGGGAACGTACTCTTTTGATCCTTCGATGCATCCGATGTTTTCCATGCTTAAACGTAGGCAAAACGTCCTTGTCGTCCTTGGATGTTACCAAAATCTATTTTCTCTAGTTATAGCATAGGAAAATCGTCTTTAGCGACATTTTACGGGAAGTTTTAATCCGCTTCAGGAGTTGAATTATTAAAATTTGCAATTCCTTTCAAGACAATTTTTATACGGCTATTAAGCCTAAGCCTGTTACCTTCGTTTATTTCTTCATAAAAAGGGATGGGGCGAGGAGTTATGAATGAGACGGAATTAATTTTAGGATATTTCTATTGAATTATTTATTTATTTTCTGGTTGGTTTATTGAAATATTCGTTTTGTTTATATTTTTATTGAAGTATTTATTGTATTGAACTTAGTTGGATTTATTGAATTAATTGGTTTCGATTTTTGAATGTCTAGTTCCAGGACCAGTTTGGAAGGATTACGAAGTAATGTGAAGGAAAACCGGTGACAATAAATCCCCCCGCCAAAAAAAAAAAGATTGTAAAAAAATATATATTTACAACGATGGGAGACGACAGTGCAGCTGACGAGTTTAACGTACGCGAGGCTAAAACGATCGTTGAGCCGTCCGAGCCAATCGCGATTCGAATTTTTGTTCCCGAGTTGAATATTCAGAAATGTTTACAATTCCAACCGGATGTGATTGTATGGGACGTGAAGCAGCAATGCTTGGCAGCTATACCAAAGGTATGTACAATTTTTATTTATTTATAGTTGTTAAAAAAATGTGTGTATTTTTTTACAATTTGTATGGCCAGCCAAACAGTGTTTTAGTTTTTGGCCAGTAATTTTTCTATTTTTAACATGAATTTATAATTGTTAATGCCGTGAGTGTGCTACAAAATTATTAATCGCTTGTTTTTGTATTTTTTGGGTCTTTTTTGGACTATTTTTTGTGGGGGGTGTTGTTTGTCTTTGCTTTCCTGTGTGGCGTTGTGGGGGGTTCGCAGGTAGCTTCTTGGTACCGGGTAGGTCACCCATTTAATTTTTTTTTAAAACTTGGAATGCTTATTTTTTATTATTAACCAGAGCTTTGCTTTGCATAGAATTCAACTAAGCTTAGCCAAAAAAATCAATTAATTAATAAATAGCCAAAAAAATTGTTTGTAAGACAAAAAATGGTAAGAAGAATTTATGTTGTTTTTTTACAGGAACTTAAAGAGAGTTTCAACTATGGGTTGTTTTATCCGCCATCCAATGGCAGGGCAGGGAAGTTTTTGGACGAAGAACGGCCCATTTCTGATTACCCCTTCCCAGGTCGGGTTGGGTATCTCGAGGTACGTAAGCAATGGATTTTTTTCCTTTCAGGAATTTTTGTTTTAAAAAATCTTGGAAAGTTTGGAGAAAAATGTGTTGCAAATTGCATTTCTGCAGAGCATGTTCAGAAACTCTCTGAAACTCATCAGAAACTCAGAAACAGTTAAATATGTACTTTTTGAAAAAAAAGTGCTTCTGAAAAGTTTTTTCGTGAAAAAAAAGTTAACAAAATGAAATTCCTCTTTTTTAGCTTAAGTACAAACGGAGAGTCTACAAGATGTTAAACTTGGACGAGAAGCAATTACGTGTTTTACACACGCGAGTCAATCTCCGGAAGTTTCTGGATTATGTCATGTCTGGGAATGCCGAAAAAGTGACCAAAATGTGTGCCAAAGGATTGGATCCCAATTTCCACTGTCCTGAAACTGGAGGTACGCAGTCAACTCTAGTTTTTCTTGTTTTATTTCTTATTTTTCAGAATTGTAGTTATTATTTTTTTTTATAATAATAACCGGCATAGGCAACAGCCTTTTGCCAGTTTATTTATTGGTCATTTTATTTTACATAACATTACTAGATTGGGGCTAAATTACAGGGGGAGAAAGGGAGGGAAGTGTAGAAGGTAGGTAGAGGGAGGGTAAGTGGAAAGAAAATTTACTATGAATTGTTATTGAGTTATTATTATTATTATTGATGTTTCAGAGTCAGGGCGTTGCAAAATGTAAGACCTTTAGTTGTCATGTATTACTATTATTATTACAGTGGTGCCTCGCATAACGAACACAATCCCGCATTACGAACCGCACGCGCGCTCTGTTCTGTTATTTACATTTGAAATTTGTGGAAAGTTCAGTGCTTTTTTGAGTTGTCAAAATAGCACCTAAGAAGACCGTTAGTGGGAGGAGTAGAAAAACACTATTGAAATGAAGCAGGAAATCATAGACTAAAAAAGACGTAGGAGCTAGAAGTTATGGATCTTGCAGCCGAATATGGAGTGATCAAGTCAACATTATATAGGAACACTTTTAGCCAATAGAGAATCAATCATGAACGCTAAGGTGGCCAAGGGAGTCTCAAGAGTTTGTTCACAGGTGCACAGAAAATCGATTAGTGATGAACTGGAGAGGTTGTGGTTAGTTTGGAGTAGTGAAAGGCAAATGAAAGGAGATCTAACCACGCAGGAAATATTTTGTGAGAAAGCTAGGATCATGTATGAAGAGCTTAAAAGATCCATCCCAGGAATGCTCACAAGCTTTAGAACCTTTCGAACAAGAGGAAGAAGAGTTCAAAGCCGAGTTAGGGATGGTTTCCCAGGTTTAAGAAAATAAGTATCATCCAGTGTCATAATGCAAAATTACGATTTTCGCGATTTTGGACTGGCCTCGGGAACGCATCAAAATGAGTCCCATAGTAACATATGGGAAACGGCGTCCCGCATAACGAACGATTCGCAAAACAAACGCCGTCTTGGAACGGATTGTGTTCGTTATGCAAGGCACCACTGTATTTATTTTGATTTATTTCCTAGAGTAGTGCGTAAATATATACCTGCGTGAAAAATAATGTTGTTTTTATTTATTTAATGTCTTTTTTGTATATAGAGACACCGTTGACGTTAGCGGCGGTAACTGGGAAACCCACTGCCTTGCTGTCCGCCTTAGTAGGGGGAGGGGCGTTATTGGATTACCGTACACGTTGTGGGTCGACGGCGCTGCACCGAGCTTCGGAGAAAGACAATATCGAAGCCGTTCGCACGTTACTGGATTTGGGGGCGTCGCCGAACTGTCGGGACGGGAAAGGAGCGAGTCCATTGTACAATGCAGTGTTGGTGTCGGCAGCGCCCATGTTGTGCGAAGCGCTTTTGCACGATTATTCCGTGCACGGAGTGCAGGACGCTCAAGGATGGCACGAGGTGCACCAAGCTTGTCGGAATGGACTGGCGCAACATCTGGAGCATTTGCTGTTCTACGGCGCAGACATCAACTCGAGAAATGCCTCAGGCAACACACCCTTGCACGTCTGCGCCGTCAACAATCAGGAAGCCTGTTCCCGGCTACTGCTCTTCCGGGGAGCGGATAAGGAAGCCCTGAATTACGCCAATCAGACGCCCTACCAAGTGGCGGTCATTGCGGGGAATCTAGAATTGGCAGCATTAATTCACCGGCATGGAGCGGACGATGTTGGTAATAACCCCACATTTATTGTGCTCTCTTCCCTTCCTTTTTTTATAACGGCTTTTTGGCCTTGCTACGCTACTTCTGGAGGCAGACTTATATTGTAGGCGTTTTAGAAGCAGCTTAATATTTGTATTGTTTACGTCTAAAAATGTCGTGAAAAAGTATTGGAATTAGGATTCCTTCTATGGTTAAGGCTCCCATATACTTTAGCTCGATTTAATCGGTTAGCATGGGGAGTTTCGGAACAAATTTTCGTTGAAACTAACAAATTTCATGGAAAAATTCGTTGACAGTGAGCTTGAGCATACTAGCAGCTAGTGCACAATCATTCCGCCTTTTTTTCCAGTGAATAATAAATTTAGTAACATGCAAATGAAGTTTGCAGCAATGTGAATTACGTTGTTTAATGTGTGTCCTATAGTTGTGCACTAGCTGCTGAAAAACACTTCTGTCTTAAATTGCTTGCAAATCTGACGTGCAAGACGTTTTCGTTAAGTCTTGTTCCGAAAGTTCGACGACTCGATTTGGGACATTGTGCTGCTACAGCAAACTGGTGACAAGTTGCATTTTTCAGCGTAGCAACTTTGCCCGCAATTAGTTTTTTTTTTTCTTTTTTACGCATGGCTTGCGCCAAAAACAAACAAAATATCAGCGCCATCTATGAATGTCAACAAGCTGAAGTATACGGGAGCTTTAGAGAAGCGACAGAGTTAGTAGTTAGTGTTAGTAGTCTTTTAACTTTTGGGCGACTTTTACAAGAATTGAACACAGTATTGTAGCAAATTTTGAGATAAAGATAATTGCTAGGCTATTAGTACTTTACGCACAGGTTTGTAACGTTGCTTGAAAGGAAAAGTTGAAAGAAGGAATTCTACGTAATTGACGGATGCGAGGTTAGAACCCTTAGAATCGTTAACCTAACTTAACCTACCTAAGCTAACCTAACCTATTTCATTTTCAGTCCAACTACCAATTTTCAACTGGAATGACACCTGTTTGTCCTTACTTTTCCTGAGAACGTTTTGCAACAGTATGACACATAAGTGTCATGTGCAACCTCCGGCTTTTTATCCAGAGAACCTGTTGGAACCCTTAGAACCCTTTCTATGACAAGATAGTGTCATCTTCGGGGCAGTAATGAAACTATTCCCAGTGACGTGGATTACTTGTCTAGTGATATAGAAACTTTCTTTTAAAAACTGATTTTTAGCTAAATTGGTTTAATTTCTACGTAGTTTGTGCCATAGCATTAATTGGTGGCGACAAGGTCTTGATATTTTCCCATTGTTGTCGCCTAGTGCTGTTCACTCCCGTGTAGTTTAGCTTTCTGCGGTATCTTAGCTGGCAATGCAGAAAAACATAAATAATAATAATAACAATAAATAATAATAGTAAAATAAGAAACCAAAAGAGATTTTCCCAGATTTCTTGACATGAACGTAGCTAGCGGCAATACCCGGACAAAAGCAGATGCATTTTGGCGGGAAAAAGTGTAATTGAGCCGTAATACATCAATGATGTTTCTAAAGTTTAAATACTGAGTTATAAGAGGATCACTATTTACATTTTCACTTTTTCTTTTTAGTGCCATTTAAAGAAACCCCGTCCTACAACCCTAAGCGTCGCAAATCGGGGTCATGTTTCGTCCGGAAAGCGTCGAGTACATCACTTCGGATGCCGACGTCGACCTCCTTCTCAAATTTACCCTTACCGTCCCCTTCCTTGTCTTCCTCCTCTTCTTCTACCACGTCCACCATCAGCGGTGGCGTCCGCGTCCTCCCCGCGTTGCCGCCGGCATCACCTGCTGGTTTGCCCGCCGACCGCTGGTTGAATCACGGCCAACTCTCCGTCAGTTCCATGTCTGTACGCAGCGAATCAGGCAGCTCCTCTTCCTGTACGGTCGACAGCGAAGACAACGCTTCGGCCGCGAGCAGCGTCCATCTTGGTAAGTCGCCTGCTCGCTTCATTAACCGCAGCCCCTCACGCGCTACCGTAGATAAGTCCGGAGTGGACCACTGCGACGTCATGAGTGAGAGTTCCGGCGTCGGGACGTCCAGTAGCGGGAGCGCAGGCAGCTACGACGCGACCCCGACCGGTGACAGCTTTGACCGCAGCGTCCCGGCGCCCATGACCCTCCTCATGCCCGGACGCATGGTTACCGTCGTAGAGAACTACGCCTCGACCGAACAAGGTCACCTCCAACTCCGCCTCGGCGACACTGTCAAAGGTGCGTCCTTGTTTTACGTCCACTTAAGTTGCTTTTCCTTAAGTTTCGGAACGCTCTAACTAAGAACAGTAATAATGAATGAATTTGTTGCCGTAGTGACGGGATCTACCGACTGCGACTTTGTAGAAGGGACACTAAGAGGCAAGAGCGGGTTGTTTCCATCGTTTTGCATCCAGGAAGACCAACTACGGTACCCTGGCAAGGATTCGACGGCGTCACCCGTGTCCAGTACCCCGCATACGCGGAATTCGCTGTCGGTGTACTCTGAACCTGGGTTGTTAATCAAGGACCGGGTGGTCGGAAGGAGGGAACTAATTGCTCAAAGTTACGGAACGACGCCTCGTTGGAAAGCCCCGTACGTTAGTTTTACTTATTTTTTGGCGTCTTGCTCTTTTAGTTATAAAGTACTTAGTAAAGATCAGGAAGGTTGAAGTGTAGATTTTTTTATTTCTTAATTTTTTTTATTTTTTATTATTGCTTTTCACCTTATGAAATCTTCGTAAAGATCAGAAAAGTTGAAGGGACGATTTTCCTTTCTTTATTATAAAAAATATGTATTAATTTTTATTTTTTTATTTTTGAATTATTGCTTTTCAAGTCATGAAATCTTCGTGAAGATCAGAAAGGTTGATGTGAAGATTTTTTTGATTTTTTACTTTATTTTTTTATTTTATTTGAAGGAGTTTTGGAGAGCCGAGGACGGTGTTTCTGCGTAAAGGACAGAAAAGCTTTGGTTTCGTCTTACGGGGCGCCAAGGCGACATCGCCGGTATTGAAATTGCCCTCGGGGGACAATCGGATACCAGCGATGCAGTACCTGGATAGCGTTGAAGCGGGGAGTGTAGCGGACCGAGCGGGTTTAAAGGCCGGTGACTTTCTATTGAACGTAAGTTCAGAGCCAAAGAGAATCGGACCACAAAAGGAACGTCTCTTCTTTGTTTTAGATTAATGGGGAGGATGTTTCCCAAGCGTCCCATGAATCTGTAGTGGAAATCATAAGAAATTCCGGTGAATTGGTGTCCATAACGGTTTGTTCCTTGCCGGATTATTTGCTGGCCGAAGGGGAGAAACCTGACCACATGCGACAGTGTTTAACGTTGCCACGAAAGCTTCCTGGAGGTAGTTATTCTTCTTTTTCTTATGAATCTTGCACTTTTCTCTTTGTTTTTTTGTGAGTTGGGAAGGTTCGGAATGTTTTGAATGTGTACAATTGGTAGGTCGGCCACCGTTACCACCTCAACGAGATCCGCGGACGACGTTGAGTGTGGGGAAAGCCCGTGCGCGGTCGGTGGTCTCTGGACTGATGGAATTAGGTGAGTTTTTGCAGGAGAACCAAAGTTACAGGCGTTCATAAGAAACGTTGTCTACTTGTCGTTTGCAGAAAGTCTTCACAAAGACGGAGGCGACGTCTTTTATAACCAGCCGGAAGAAGCTCGCACCGCGACCATTCGACCCAAGTCAAACTACGCCAAATCCATGGTTTCGGCACGGTCACGGTTACCCGGTCTGGAATCGGAAGCGTCTGTCACGCCACGTCCGCCCCGGGTCTACGCCAGCGTGTCCGAGATGAAACGCCTTCGCCACAGCAAACAGGCCCTTGAATTACTCAAGCTCCATAAGGAGTACCACAGCAGTCCCGATCTGAACCAGAACGGTCACGACCTGCTCACCAGGTCGAGTTCAGGTGAACAGACCGTGAACGCGACGACCTCGGAGCTTCTAGACGCCGCCAGTTTGGCGAGAGAGGAAGAACACTGGCGGAAAAGCTTTAGTCAGAATGACGTTCATGATTTATACCGAACGCCCCGGAAATCGCGTACGTCCTGGGCCCATACCGGTGATTTCTCCTTACCTTCGACGGCCACTACCGCCTCCTCGTTTGGGACGCCGGCCCTCACGGATACCTACCTGCATGATCACACGGACGGCGACGATGAGGACGAAGAGTCTGAGGAAGACGACGATCTGGACGATAATACCCCCGTAGCGGAGAGCGAACAATTTGAGAAACCGAGGGTGGAAGGTAGGTCGGTAGCCAGTGTGTACCGGAAGGTTAAGCAGTGTAGGCCCATTAGTTTGTCAGGTTGTAACTTGTCCGATTCAACTGGCGTGCATGTACCCCCACCACAGTTCCCTCCACCGCCCCCTCCTCCTCCATCCCAGGTCGTTAAAGTCGACGTATCCAAAGCTCAATCGGAGTACGCCACGCTCGGTATCCGGGTCTCGGAAGGGTCGGATATTCCGGTCATGTCGAGTTTCCGACCGACGGACAATGCCAAACTGTACGCCTCCCCGGATGAATGTAAGACCATAGGGTATATGAGTGTACGCAACAGTGCGCCGGGGTCTTCCGCGACGTTGAGACCGGCGACGACTAGCGCCAAAACCGTTCCTCGGAGTCATAGCCTCACCTTGCGCGACCCGCGACGGGACAGACAACAACAGCAGCAGTCCCCAGCGGGGACCAGCGCGTTACCCAGCTCACGTACCTGCGCGACAACACCACCCACACTGTCTATGTCTAAATCTAACGGTAACCAGTTTGAGAAACCCGAGTACGGACACCCGGTGACTACCAAAGTGCATTCTGTAATGCAAACGGGTGTGCAACCGCTGATTCCCGACCCGGACTATTACGAGTCGAGTGACAAGGACGAAAAGTCCGACCAGCACGGTCGGAAAACGAAAGGGCTAGTCATTATGGTTGAGAAAGGAGGGCTGAACGATTCGGCGCCGCAGGGTGATCACCATCTGGAGAATTGCTGCAAAAATGGACGCATTAAAGTCTCGCGGAGTGTAGAGGAATGGGAGGGAATCCAGAAAAGTAATACTAGTAGCGTCGAGGCGGAGCATATTCGCATCCAGGTAAAACATCAGCCGCCACCGCCGCTAGTGAACCTACAGGACCCAGCCTCCATGTTATCATCTATGACCAAGTCGCGGAGCTTTGCATTGGACCTGCAACGGGCACGGTCGGGTTTAAAGAACTCCCAGTCTTATCCAGAGCGATTTGACGACTGCTTGGCGGACCCGGCGCCCGAAACCAATGTACATGTCACAAGGATCTCGGTAGGGGAAGAAAAGGGGGTGCGAAGCGTGGGGCAGACGCCGACCTACGCCGTCAGCGGGTTTGTACCGTACCCACATCGGCCGGAACCCCGCTGCAGCGTATCCATCGTTCATGTTACACCTGAGGACGCCGAGTACAGGTCGGATTTCGTGATAAGGCCTAAAGTGGAGCAAGCTGATCACCGCGAGTCGCTCGACCAGGACTCGGTGAGCACCTTGTCCACCCTGAGCTCGCTGTCGAGCAGCTCCGCTTCTTCTGACAAGGGTAACCTGGCCGGGGAGGGCGAAGAAGACCTGCTGCCGTGCCCACCCGTGTTCCGAAGTTTGGCGCACCCACAACGAGGGGGCTACGCAGCTGAGCGGAGCATCGAGGAAAGCTTAAAACTCATCCGGAAACACGTGGAGGCCTTAAGTGAGCCCACGTCGCCGCTCGTTCCGCCGCCACCCGAGTTCGGAGAGAACAGCTCCGACTTCATGCCGCCGCCGCCGTTCGAGTTCTCCGATACGACGTACGGAATGGACGTGGCGAACGAATTCCGTGGTCGTGGCCAGGGACAGGGGCATGGTAGGCGCGCCCGAGGGGCCAGGGCCGTGGAGGAAATGATGGCGTTCCGGAACGCCAATGTTCGGATTGTAGGGTCCGTACCCAAGCGCGTTTCGTTTAGTCCCGAAGTCTTTTCGGGTGGTGACAATCAACCGACGGGGGGAATCCACTACTCGATGAAACCGTTGGACGAGTGGCACATCAACGATGCGTTGGAGTGGCTCGACAGTCTCTCCTTGTCCGAGTACAAGTGCGAGTTTCTTAGACACGGGATCGACGGTCGGAAGTTGGCCGGTTTGAACAATCAAATTTTGGTCAGCTTAGGGGTGAAGCGGATGGGCCATCGGCTGATAATGGAACAATCTCTCAAGTCGTTGTTGCACAGCAAGACTAACAACTACTGACGATTTTTTAATAAGATGCTGAGAGGGGGGAAAGGAAAAGAAAGCTTCAAATCTTAGTGCCAATTTCTTAATAGAGAGAGAAGAAAAGAAAAACATCGATGATTTTTAGGATTATAAAAAGGTGTTTTTTATTTTTCCTTTTTGCAAATCTTTTCTCTTCAAACTTGTTATATTCTCGCCTCCGTTTTTCTCCTCTCCCTGTCTAATGCGTAACATAGTCGCTGTTGACCCCTGTTTTTTTGTATTCGCCGCTCCCTTTTCCTACATCTCAAGTCCTTTTCGTTTGTGTTAATTTAAATAACTTTGGGTTGTGTAGCTTGCAATACTTACCTTATAAACTACCGGAGATTTCTAACTATAAAATGCTCATTGTAGTTCGCATGGATTTTAGAAGATCTTGTAATTACAACCATTTCGCCCGAGTTTCCTTGAAGATCTAATGTTTACAGTTAATTTACTTTATTTACTTCTGTTTTGTGTTTGTGTATGACGTGATTTCCATCAGCAGGAAGGTCGAAAGCATTGCATTCCATAGTTTGGTAAGTATTTCATCCGTGGTTGCAAGAACTGGATAAGGGGCCAAGAAACGCAGGAAAGGGTAAACGCTTGGATCAGGCCGGACTGGTAGCGATACCCCGGCTTGCCTCCTAAGTTGCTCAACAGTGAACAAATATGGACCGAATGAAGCGACTGGGACCTGGCCTGTTTCTTAGCGTTACTCCGGTCTGCCTAATAGATGCTTCGTAGTTACACGGACTGTATAAGGGGAAAACAACGAAGGAAAAGGTGAATGATCAGGCCGGAGTTGTAGCGGTACTCCGGCTTGCATAGGTTTTATACAAACCAGGCTTCAAACAATTTTTTCATCAATTAATTAAGAAATTGGAAAATGGCTTATTTAAATTTTGAGTTTGTTTTGCATCCAGCTGATTTGTTTGAAGTCGGAGTTGCGTGAAACCTCTACCAAAGATACGCATTCATAACGCGATCTTCTTGGGGCAATACTGAAGTCCGCAATACAAAGGAATACGAAGACCAGAAAATTGTATTACGTACTGTAACATCAAGCACATTGTCATATATAAGTTAAGAAATCCAAATTGGGAAATTTTGAACAAATAATTCACGGAAAAGAACTTACTATAACGCATCTGGCTCCAAATCGGGAACCGGGATGCACCTTTTTTAATGCTATTAAAAGTGCATAAACTAGGCTGTTATATATCCGCACTCGTAACACAAACATATACGAGGAAGCATTATTGATTAGTTAACATGTATTGTAGCTAATTTATGTAGTAACAAATTATAGCGAGAAAGGAAAACCATAATTCTTTATTGGAAAATTATGAAAGTAAATCCATGAGAAAATTAGCCCAAGATCTCTTGCGTAATCCGTAAACTACGAACCGCCTGATCCATAGGCAACATGTTTCTTCAAATTACCTTTGGTATAGAATCGCTTGTCACAAGTATCGCACGCAAAGGAAGGTTCTTTCTTCTTTGCCACAATAAAAGCGCTCATGCAGCCCAAGGGATTCAGGCCATTTGAACGATTTTGAGCAACGGGGACAGACAGACTTTGCAGATCTATGGATAGCAACATGATGTGTCTTCAAATGCCCTTTGGTATAGAATCGCTTGTCACAAGTATCACACGCAAAGGGAGGTTCTTTGCCACAGTAAAGGCGCGCATGCCTCACAAGGGCTTCAGGACATGTATACGACTTGGAGCAACTGGGACACATACTTTATGGAGTTATGGATAATATCACGATGTGTCTTCAAATTATATTTGGTATAGAATCGCTTGCCACAAACATCGCATGCAAAGGAAGGTTCTTTGCCACAATAAAGGAGCTGATGTCTGCGAAGGTGGGGAGGCAATCTGTGCGACTTTGGGCATTGCTGGCATACAACATTTGGGGTGTTGCCTTGGCGTGTAGTCATAGAGGTTGGTTTACTGTTGTTTAACTGGATGGAAGAAGAAGCCGAAGTCGATGCATAAATTTCATGTGTATTACTCTCCGATCTCGACGTACCGGGCAAAGATCCAGTATTCGAAGGTTGTAAAATGACAGCAGATGTTTGTTTTTGTGGAATGTACCCCGAGCTCGCGTTTGAGATACCTATCCAGAAATACCAAGTTAACATTCATAGTCCAAGACATGTTAATTAAGCAGCTCACCTTGTCCAAGGATTTGGTTTGCCACTCCACTAGGTCCTGTTACTTCCAAATTGTTCGCTTCGTTTCCGTTGGCGCCAGATTCTACTTAAAACCAAGCAAGTAATATATCCACCAAAATTCGAGGGAAGTACACTACCTTCAAACCTGGTCGCTGGAAGCTCAGGAACCTCCATCTGTTCATCTTGGCATGTAGCTGAAGGTGTTTCGCCATCAGGATCGTTTGAGGTACCTAACCAGAAATACAAGTACCAAATTAACATTCACAGTACAAGACATGTTGATTAAGCAGCTCACTTTGTCCAGGGGTTTGATTTGCCAATCCACTAGGTCCTGAGGCTTCCAAATCGTTCGCTTCGTTTACGTTGGTGCCAGAATCTACATAAAATAAAATACGTAATACATACGCCAAAATCTCCGAACACAAATCCTCCGAACACAAAGACGTAAAAGAAAACTTAAAAGCAGACAAGAAAAATTGGGCAACGTTTACCTTCTGGGTGGAACAAATCATGGCATGGAGCAATAATTTCTTCCTCCTTGATAGTAATAGAATTCTCTTCACTATCCGATCCTTCGTTCTCGCTTTCGGGTGCATAATCCGAATCTTCTGCCTCAATCTCTTCACCAACAGGGCTTTGTGACAGACTGTTCGTGTCGACAGTATTGTCAAGGGAAGGAAGCCTGTTTTGGACCTGCTGGAGATGAACTATCCCTTCATTGCTTTCGTTGACTTGGCAGGAATCACGTCCAGAAGCCTCAGCAGAATATTCAGCTTCTCTGCGTCGTTTAGGTATTCGTAGAAACCCACTTGGAGCTGTTCCCTCAGGCCCTTGGCACTACATTAAGCCCCGAATCTTCAGGAATCGAGCAGTTTCAAAGATAGACGCGATTTTCGCGTATTCAATCTCGATTTCTCCCTTGTACATGAAATCGACTATCATCTGCAACTCTTCAAAGGCTACATCTTGGAGGAACACAATCGTTTGGCTTTCCATGTGCAAGGTTAGAAGTTCCTGTGTGCGTACACGAAAAAACGTGAATCAATCTATAACTACATTGTCACAGATGGCCTTTTTTTCAAAGCTTTATTTTCGTTCCTGTCCAACGCCGGACTACAGTAAGGCTGTGTTTTCACTGCCAGCTCAACTCGAGTTGAAGTGGGAAATCAACCCGAGTTCGCGAACTCGCCTGTTTCCACTGGCCAAACTCTAGTTCAAAGCGAGGCTTGGGGAAGGGTTTGTCAACTCCACTTCGGATCAGGGGTCTAGGCCAGCAGTGGTGAGTTGGGGGACGTTTCGCGTCGTAATTTTATATTCCTTGCGTAATATTATGTCACTGCATAGCATGCGATACAACGATTCGTAGTCTTCAGCTGCAAGTTGTATCGATTTCAACCCTAAATTAATTGATAGTATTTACGCCAATTGGGATGCAAGTTGACTAAGCCCGACTCCGGTGTTGAGTTCAGAGAACTCAACACCGGTGTTGAGCTGGCAGTGGAAACACAGCCTAAGTGTCCTATCCCACAGTTACCTCCCTTTTTATACCCCCAAAATGTGCAAGACCCTGCTTAAAAATCATCCCTGACATTCTCTCCAATTAACCAACATTCTCCAACGAACATCCGCATTCCCTGCTCTCCCTTGACAGTTTCCCCTACATTGTGACAATATTCATGCGTAAACCTTATTAGTTGACACGTAAAAAAAATCTCATGTGCTCCCTCGCAAATCTAACCTCTTTTCACCTAATTTCTACCTACTTTACCTAACCTTGAGATCAAATTTTCGGTCAAATTTCAGTTCTGTGACTTGGAAAACTCATGCATCCAACCCAGGCAAGAACAGCAAGACCCAAATGTGATCTTTTCACATTTTCATGCATCTTTTCCAGTGCTCTTTAGTTACGTAAGTAAAATAGGCTTACTTCAAAATAAGAACTATACGCTGAGAGAATCACTCTGTGGGCCGACAAAAACTTTCCGCCTGCTGCCAACGTTACGTCCGTAAAGCGTCCATTACTATAAGCAGACTCCTGAAGCTTTTAATTAACTTGTTTTGGTGGTTTTCCCATCTGAAGCAAACACTTGGCTTGGAGTTTGGAGCCGAGATCGAAGGCATCCTTTAAGTCTTACTCCTTTAAAAGGTAACGCCAAAGTTTTGTCAAACACGCGAAGCTTTTCAGCAGAATCAACATTTGAGATCTAAACTCTTGAGAGGGGAAAGACTCCAAAAGCTTTCTAAAGAGACTCTAAAGTTATAAAGAGACCTCTAGTTTTGAAGCTAATTTTACACCAGCGCCATCGTTGGTCATGTCTTGAAATTCAACGTAGCGTATTATAGAGGAGGTCCTAATATTACCCGCAAAGTGGCTAATTCTCTTAATAATTTATATGATATGTACAGTACTCGAAAGAAGTATCGTCACAAGGGCAGTGAAATGCTAGCCAATGGGGTTGAAAATATCGTCCTACTTCAAAGCTTAACGGTGAAGGGGCTTTCGACGTCAAGCAAACTTTGCGAGCCCATTGCCCAGTTTTCGTCCATAATGACGATACTAATTACGAGTACTGTCCAGTACGTTTTTAAAAAAACGACCCAAACAAACCGTACTGTTGAATGCTGAATGTGGCTATTCGCACACTGTTTCCAGACGCGCAGTTGCGGGCCATTATGGTTGGTTCCCACTATCAGACAAAAAAGGCCAGACACCGGACAAAAGACACAAGACGACGGTGTTTTGTGTGTTTTTCTTCGACTTTCTTCAATTTTTCTTCAACTTTTCTTCAACTTTTTCTTGTCTGGCCTGACAAAAGACAAGTTTTGTCTGATAGTGGGAACCAACCATTTTTGGATCGTTTTTTTATAAACGTAGGCTACTGAACAGTACAGCAGTGAAAACCGCTTAACACGAAATCGAAAGGACCGGAATATTTTTTCATGTTAAAAGGAATTCGTGCTAACAGATTTATGCATAAAACCTAGTAATAAAAAAACCGTCGTGATAACAGTTAATATTCAAGTTTATACTCATACATTGACAGTCTATGCATTTTAAAGCACAAATAATACATTTTAAAGCATTTTAACAGACTGTAAATAAAAATGAAATGTTTTGACTGCTCACGGACTGTTGGGGAAAGAAAGAAAAAAAATTGAACGTCAGGGATGTTGCTAAGGCTCTACAACCCTTCCCATTGGGAAAGGGAGACGGTTGGTAAGTAGACAAAAGTATTTTGTCGTCCAGAAATATTTTGTCGCAACAAAACTATCTTGTCGTTCCTCCGAGACGCGAAATTTTTTCGTGTTAAGTGGTTTTTGTTTCGTGTTAAAAGGAAACAAATGTATATTCAAATGTACATAACAAATGTACGGTACTGAGCTAAAAAAACGGGCCACCTAAAACCAGAGGTCTAATCAGGCCTCTCGAGACTGATTTACCCTCATTAGGTGGCGAAAGAGATTAAAGCAATCGCTTACAAGGTGAAGATAGGCCAAGGAATGTTACAATGCAAAATAAGTGTGATCCACTATTGAAAGTATAGAAGTTGCCTGTTGGCTACTTTTCCAAGCTGCTTGTCAATCTCTGAGGAGGATGTCCTAGATTTTGTAGGGCTGTGAAATTATTTATTGCCGAATTCCTTCGTTTGATATAAATTAATCAAGGACGCGGATATATCTAAAAAATAACAAAATCTAAAATATATCTAAAAAAAACATCTAATAAATATTCTAAAACCAATTAGTCCTACGACAATATAAACAATTTTCGAAACGAAAATATCAGCTTATTCCAATGTTTTATTTACGAATTTCGTCAAAGTTTTATGAATGAATGATTACAATTGAAAAGCGGTCGAAATTCGCGGTATACCTTTTTTGCCTTTAATAAAAGCAGATCACATGAGATGACAGCTAGAAGGAAATTTTTATTCTTTCAGTAGTGGATTCTACTTATTTTGAATTTAATAATTCTACATTCCCCGGCCTACCTTTCACCTTGTAACTAGTTGGTTTAAGCTCTTGCACTACCTAATGAAGGTTAATCAGCCTCGAGAGGCATGATTAGACTTCTGTGGTTTTCTGTGTCTCAAATTTTTTGCTCAGTGTACATATAGCGTTTTGTCCGGACCGGAATACCATTTTGTGTTAACAGGTTTTTCGTGCTAAGCGGTTTCGTGTTAAACGGTTTTCACTGTACAGTACTACAGTAATTCCAATTTTTAGACATTTACGAAGTACGCTCGATTCCAGTAGAAACGGATACAGAAATTTAGTCTAAAATGGAACTTCCGATACGTGCATACAATTATTTCTTGGAATGTTCCGAAAACGGTTTTGAGAGTACATGTATTTGATCTTTTGCTGTCGAAGGATGGTAAAAGGATATTATCGACAAGTCAGGCGTCGAGGGACTCCTCGCTTGTCTTCTCCCCAGATGCATGCCTTGCTTTCCCGCAGTCTCCTTGACCCGGTCGCGCTGCCCGGGTCGTCTTGGCCTGGGTCACTCAGATTACCTTGGCTTCTAGGCCGTTGTTGTTCTTCCTTGTTTTGATCCCTTGGGTCACAACCTCCAATTGCCTCTCCCGGTTAGAATTTAAGGCCAGGACAATTGCAGAGCTTGGTAAATCACATTCCTTCGACTGAGATGGCCACTTCGGAAGCCGAGCATATGCCACTCGTGGCGCTATCCCCGCTGTCCGAATGGGACGTTCCGTCCTCCCAGCCAGGCTCGGTCCGATCCGCGGCGGGTTCGGAGCGGCGTTCTACGCGGAACGCCAGTAAGTCTTCTTGCGGCGCTTCGAGGTGATAGTGACCGTTTGCCAGTGCTTGGTTGTTCGATCCGCTGGCTGCTTCGCACGCCGCTCCGCCTGCCGCCCCATTTGTCGCTCCGCCTGCCGCGCCATATGCCGATCCGAGTGTCGTTTCGACTACCGTTCCGCCTGTCGCGCCACCTGTCGCTCCGCCTCTTGCTTCACTCCGCTTGTAGCGCCTCTTGTTCCGCCGGTCGCTCTGCCTGTACCGCCTCTTGCTTTGCCGGTCGCTCCGCATGTAGCGCCTTTTTGCTTAACCGGTTGCAAGGGGTTCGTAACTCAGTTTCCAGGTGTACGAAGGTTACAAAAAAGTGTGTGACCCTGCTGTATTGCGGAGTTACAAACTCTAGAGAACCCTGGTTACAAAGTTATATATCGATATATAGTAATATATTGATGCATAGTGATATATATGGTAGATTCTGATACTAGCTAAAAATAAATTCTGTGAAGGCCGGACTTGTAGCAATACTCCGCCTTACTTGACGTTACTCAGCACTGAAACATAAAGAAGTACAGGGCCGTACCCAGAATTTTGGTTCGGGGGGGGGATATGTGGATATCGTTATGGAGAAAAAAATTCGGGGGGGGGTTAAGCCCCCCTAACAACCAACCTGGGTACGGGCTTGAAGAAGTATATAAAGAAGCAAATAAAGAAGCGGCACCGTTATAATTTGTGAATGCTGAAACAAGTCTTAGGGTGCTTTGGTTAATTTACACGCCCAGTCACAGAAAAGTGAATTTTCCTTCGCGCCATGATTTTCAGGCTCCGCTGTACGCCATGGACTAAGTAGCCGCATAGTCCAAACCTCCTCGTCCGAACCGACACTTGCCCAAAGGCCGTGAGGCGCGGGTCTCGGCCCGGCAGGACGGCAAGCTACGGCAATCGCGTGACGGCGAGAAGGAAAAGCCACTATGCAGTGAGTTATGTCTAAGTAATAAGAACCAAGACTTTTTTAAAGCCAAAAAGCAGGTATACAAACGAAAGGTAGGGAGCTCGGAGTATCGGGTGGAAGGGAGGTTATTGGGTTACAAAAGTACGGTTACTAAGCTACAAAGTACGGTTACAAAGAGTCAAAATTGTAACCGACTAGTCAGGGTGTACGAGGTTACAAGCAAGTTGCGAACCCCTTTGGAGGAGCCAAAAGTGGAACCGATGGAGCCCCATCTGTTTCACTGCTGATTATAAAGTTTTACGTTGCAGCCAAAATAACTTGCGCTCAACAAAACTTTATAATACTAATTCAGTAAATCCGGATGGCTTTTTACAGTTTTATTTATTATTTGTCTGCTCAAAAACCAAAGTTTCCTGCATGTTTTTCACACAACCTTTCTTGGCAATGTGGTAAGTCACACAAATCACAACAATCAAGGACCCAAATTCAATCTTATTTGAATGGTACAAGTCAGACCAAATCAGACCAAACCACTCCCCCAGTCAGTGGTTTTCTTGATTTTGACTTGTGATTTTTTTATTTTGATCGGTAGTGTGAACCAGGCTTTAAGCACCTCGTAAACCTTAACCTCTCGGTGGAACTAGACCGTTACACGAGTGAGGCAAGGCGCAAATTAGGCGTGAATTGTGGTGATGCGGTGATTTGGAACGCGAACGATTGCGACCGGGTATTGAATTGGTGGAAGGTGTCTCTTGAACTCGCTTCCAACCCTTACAGTTCTGACATTTGAAACAAGATGGGAACTTGGAAGCTGCGGAGAGGCCCATTACCGCTGGTGCCAAGCTGTTAGAGACCCTTTAGCATCGAGTTGATAGCCACGACAGTGCCAGCGAATTTGTGTATAATTGAGCTGGTAAAGTGGCAGGCGCGAGCGTGGTGGCAGGCGCGAACATGATGCCAATGGTCCGAGACGCTTGGGAAGCAGAAGGCGGAGTAGCCAGATAAGAAGCACGAGGCGTGACATGCGGCACCCAAATCGGGGCAAAATGCGAAACGGAAAACGGCGCTGCAAGCTGAGCAGCAAGTGGCGCTACAGGCGGAGCGACCGGGGAAACAAGAGGCGCTACAAGCGAAGCGACAGGCGGAACAAAAGACGCTACAAGCGGAGCGACTGGCGGAACAAGAGGCGCTACGGGCGGAGCGACCGGCAAAGCAAAAGGCGCTACAGGCGGAGCAACCGGTCAAGCTCCTCCTTTTCGTTATATTTCTTAGTAACAGACTTCTACACAGGGATGTTCTCTCTCTATTTATATTTACTCTAAGGGCGAGGACACTGTAAACAAACATTTCACCTCGCTGAAATTATACCTCCTTTGACTCTGCCTTTTCTCCTTGAATGACGACGAGTAGCCCCATAAAGGCTTAGGCTTAGCATTTCTTAAGACCTTAACCTCTCGGTGGAACTAGGACTTAGTAATTGTGTCAATTCGGCTTCGGATTCGTCTGCTGTACTTCGTTCTTCCCTTGCATCTTCCTTTAACGCTCATGTCAAGAATGTTCCTTGGCCTGTTGGCTACGCTGTGTTACTGGGGAGACGTGCGCCTCGACTCCATCGGATATTGCTCCACAAAGCCTCCCACACCTATGGTCAGTTACGCCTTTTGTCATTTGGCGCAGAAGTTCCTGAATACAGATGTTCACAAGTTTGGTTCTATCGAGTTATCTCGTGGTTGTGACATCGGTGTCTGCCGCAAACGCACCACGCGCTTGTCCAATAATTCGCCCTTGGCCTGCAAGGACCCTACCATGGTGGACCAACTTATCGCCGCCGAAGTTCAGAAACGTTACGTCCTGGCCCCTTTACCGCATTTCCTTTCAAGAATTTTTGTCATCAATGCCTTGGTCCCGATAAAACCCAGCGGTACTCGGCCAATTCATTGACCTTTCGCGACCACGCGGCGCTAGCGTTAACGACGGTATTCCAGACGCCACAACCCATGTACAATTTTGTAATATCTTTAATAAATTTTGTAATATCTGTAATGTCCCCATTTGCAGCGGGCCAGCACGGAGTTATGCGTCGGTGTGTTATTCCAAGTCTGCGGAAGTACTCGGCCAGTTCTTCGCTTTGAAACGGAGGTCCGTTGTCGCTGATAACTTGATTTGGTAATCCAAACCGAGCGAATATGTCATCTAGACTTCCAATTACGGCTTTAGCGTTCGTGTTGCGCATAATGATTATTTCAGGTAAACGTGAATGTTTGTCAATGACAACTAGCGCCTTTTCACCAGACGGCAACCCAAAGAAATCCATGCTGAGTTCTTGCCAGGGATTTTGGGGCATGATGGTTGCTTCCAGTGGTTCTTTTGAGGTGTCATCCGTGCACACTTGACATTCATTGCATCGGGCTACGATGTCTTCTACTTTCCGGTCCAACCCGGGAAACCAAACGTGGGCACGTAGACGTTGTTTCGTTTTAGTGATCCCCAAGTGGCCATTGTGGGCGATCTGTAATACTTGCTTTTGCAATGCTTGAGGTACGCAGAGTTTACGGCCTTTGAGGATGACACCATCTTCTGTGTTTAAGGAAAGCTCGTTTCGGCATTGAAAATATGAGGAACTTATCTGCTTCACGAACTTCCAGTTGCCAGAAGACAATGATTTGGCTATTTGCTGCAGCGTTGCGTCTTCGTTTGTGGCTTTGGCAACTTCACTTAAGGTGATTGTTTTCGGAGTGGCACTGCTAGACAACATGTGCACAAACTCTTCAGCCAACTTTGTTGCGTTCGCGTTCTTCTTTGTAGGTAGCGGCTTTCGCGACATAAAATCTGCAGGATTTGTTGCACCCGCAATGTGTTTAATTGTCGCTTCGTACGGCATGAGCCTGATGACCCATCTTTCCAACCGAGGATTAATGTCGGTGAAGCTCTTGCGAAACAGGCCAACTAGTGGTTTGTGATCAGTGCATATGGTGACGGGTCTTCCATAGATGTAAAGGTGGAAGTGCTCACACGACCACACAACCGCTAGGCCTTCGCGCTCAAGTTGGGAGTAGCGCTGCTCCGTTTCGGTTAGCGAATGGCTTGCATATGCTACAACCTGTTGCTTGCCGTTTACTTCTTGGAGAAGGATTGCAGCGACGCCTACTGGGCTAGCGTCGGTGACGATTACGGCAAGTACGTTTGGATCAAAGAAAGTGAGATTGGTGCTTTTTGCCAGCGCTTCCTTCAGCTTGGCGACGACTTGGTTACAATCTTCCGACCAGTTGAACTTTGACTCGTTTTTTAGCAGTCGCCGTAGAGGAGCAGTAATTGTTGAGTATCCATAGACAAACCGCGACAAGTAGTTTGTCATTCCCAGGAAACTCCTTAGCTGTCCTTCGGTTTTGGGGTTGGGGATATTGATTAGAGCTTCAACTTTCTTCGGATCTGGGAGCATTCCGTTTTTGTTGAAAACGAAGCCAAAGAACTACACTTGGGACTTCTTTAATACTGTTTTGTTCCAGTTGACGGTTAAGCCATGTTCGTTCAGGCGATTGAGTACAGCGTGTAGCCGCTTGTCGTGTTCTTCGTTTGTTTTGGCGTGGACCAGAATGTCATAGTTAATGTTTGCTCGGCCTTCTAGGCCGATTAGTGTTTGCCTAATAGCGTCTTGAAAAATCTTCGCTGCGGCGTTTATTCCAAATGATAGCCTGGTGTAACGATGGAGTCCGCAATGGGTCGAAAATGTTGTGATGTAGCGACTGCTTACATCAAGCTCCATCTGGTGGTACCCATGCTTTAAGTCGATGACAGAGAAGACTGTTGATCCGTTGAGCTCGGCAAGGATTTCATCAAGCGTTGGTGTTGGGTGGCGTTCCCTTTTAATTGCCTTGTTCGGCTCTCTCATGTCGACGCAGATCCTGACTTGATTGGGTGAACGTGGCTTGGGGACAACGACGATAGGGTAAACCCACGGCGTTGGGCCTTCTACTCGCTCGATTATTCCTTGACGCTCCATGTTCGCTAATTCTTCTCTGACTTTATCGCGCAGGTGGAACGGAATACGCCGGTGAGGTTGTGCTTTTGGCGCGACCGACTCGTCGATATGTAATTTGACAGCTTTGCCATTCATTCAAGCCAACCTCTTCAAATAAGTTCGGGTATTTCCTCTTGAGCGTTTCTTCGGTAAACTCAGAGGTGATACTGACGGTGTTGGCTATTTCAATAAGCTTGATCTCGTGGGCCGTGCTGAAGGATAATAGGTTTTCGCCTTCCTCCCCGAACACATAGGCTTTGGTTTCCGCCTTGCGCCCGTTGTGCTCAATCGTAACTTTGAGGGATCCTTGTATTTTCAAAGGGATCTTCCCTCCATAGGAAAATATGCGCTTCCTGGTTGGCTTTGTGCGCGGGGCTCCAAGCTTCTTGTACGTTGCTTGGTCTATCAAGTTGATAGAGGCACTCGTGTCGATCATTATGTGGACTTCGCGATCGTTCATCGTGACGTATACATTAAGCAGTGACGAGTGAGGCTTCTTGACATAATAGACGTGTTCGCTTTCGTCATTCGATGTCTCATCCTCTTTTTCCGATAGTGACTTCTCTTCAGACTGTGTGACACGCCATACAAACTCATCATCGCCATCCGACGAATCTTCTTCAACGTTTACCGCACGTATTTGTTTGCTCTTGGTTTCTTCTTTCTTCTTGGGCTTCGACGACGGCTTATATCTGCTTTCTTGGTGCTTGGCGAGACAACATTTGCTGAAATGGTTCAGCTTGCCGCAATTGCTACATTTTTTTCCTCTCGCCGGGCAGTCTTCGAGCTTCTGGTGATAGCTCCGCCCACAGAACTTGCAGGTTATGTTGCCCTCGACGCTTGCTGTCGCCGATTGTTTCTTGATCATTAGTTTGTTGACTTGCTGGACTTTGTTTGTAGATTTCATCTTTTGCAGCTGCTGATCTGTTTTCTCCATGGCTCTTGCGCGGTCCAGGATTTCTGACAGGGGAATGTTAGGCTTTTCCAGCGCTTTCCGCTTAACGCGGCGGGACAAACATCCTTGTATGAGTTGTAAACGGATTTCAGCTTCTTTGTTCGCGAACCCGCAGTCCTTGGCCAGCTTGTGTAGACGCGTATGGTACATGTCCAAGGTCTCTTCAGTTGTCTGGACGGCTTGCCGGAACAGGAATATTTGATAGTCCGCGTTTTTTGTTGGGCTGAAGTAGTTGGTTAGCACTCGACACACAGCTTCATAGTCCGTCTCCGTTCTGGATTCAACTTTTGCCGGTGTTGAGTTTAGAGTTTCCACAATGTCAGCAACATCTTCTCCCGCGTGGAACAACAAGGAGGCCTTCTTCCTCTCTTCTCCAATTGCAAATGCTGCCATGTAGTTGTTAAAGGTGCGTAACCAGCGGCACCACCGCTCGCCAACTGTCTCCTTATCGGTATACGGGTCAAACATCGGTATTTTCTGTTGCGCAGAATCCATTGCTGTTCTTGAGTGCTTGCTTTACTCGGGCGTCAAAACGTGTTGCTAAGCACGCCGTTGCGGTTTTGCTTGAAAAATACAATTTTACCCGAAGACAGCTTTTATCCTCGTTGCCAGTTGTAATATCTTTAAGGCTCCTGTATACCTTAGCTCGGTATAGGCGGTTAGCATGGGGAATTTCGGAACACTTTTTTGAGAAAACCAGTGCATTTCATGAAAAAATTATTTTACCAGGCTCTCGAGTTTGCTCACAGGTAGTGCACAACCAAAGCACGATTTTTTCCAATGAGTAGTTAATTAGCAATATGAAAATGAAGTTTGCAACTATGAGAAATACGTTACCTAAAAATCTGTTCTTCGGTTGGTGCACTAGCTGCTAAGAAAAGAAAATTTTTGCATTAGAAAGTTTTCAAATCTGACAAGCCGTTTTCGAGAAATCTTGTTCCGAAAGTACACAATTTAGTTGGCAAATTGTGCTGCCTGTTTTTGTCCACGGCGGGGGAGAAAAACTTTACAATCTGAGCGCGCAATACGAAAGATAGCGAGAAGGCAAAAAAAGTTGAGGCTTGCTATGCCGAGCGCCGTTGCCATGGCGCTTGCCTGTGGCATTTCCGGAGTATTATTTTCCGTCGCAAATATATTTTCCAGCAAAGGAGCTCGGGTACTGTGAGCTCAGAGCTGCGTTTTATTTGCTATGGTCGCGTCCTACCGCGTCAGTGAATAAAGTCCGCGTCAGGCGCTAAAGTCGTTTTATTTAGGACGAGTGTTGGACGCGTTGCTCGGACGCGTCATACCAAATAAAACGGTTTGTAGCATTCCCAACNGCGCTAAAGTCGTTTTATTTAGGACGAGTGTTGGACGCGTTGCTCGGACGCGTCATACCAAATAAAACGGTTTGTAGCATTCCCAACCGTCAGTTTTGTAAACAACCCTATTCTAAACGTAAACTCTCATGAATAATGGCAATAAAAACATTGCCTTTAGCGATTAACTGCTATCGAAGTATATTGGCAGGGTCAGCTTTTTTATTCAGATCCTTCTGGAATTTGATATCAGTGAAGATGTTAGCGGTTACAAC
>JAGJRO010000362.1:0-40980 GCA_022832285.1 Lepidurus apus apus | reverse complement strand
ACAAGATCAGGGTCTGTTAAAGCTATACTTTTTCGAATTTCAGCTGGTTTGGATTGGGAAGTAAATAGTTCTTCAATTTGCGCTAGGGTTTTCCCCTTGGTTTCGGGTAGAAATACGTAAACAAAAACAACAGCCGACGCGGCACAACTCCCGTAGATATAAAATGCAAACGATTGGCCAATACCTGATGCAAGTAGTGGGTATGTGTAAGCCACCAAAAATACCACGAAGCATGCTAAGGTCACGCAGCATGAGCACAACCATGAACGAAGTTGTGTAGGAAACATTTCACCCATTAACATTTGGGGAATACTGGAAAACCCCACGCTTAACGACAAGCAATACGCCGTTACTGCCGTTACTGGCAGCCAACCCAAGTTACTATTCTCGTCGATCGTTCCGTTTTCGCTGAAGTAAAAGTACGTCGCTAACGTTAACTGGGTTAAAGACATGCCTGTACCGGATATTATAAGCAATACTCTTCTTCCAGCGCGGTCTACCAAGGTTCCGGATATTGCCACACCCAATAACTGGGCCACGCCCACAATAATACTGGCTTGATTGCCATTCCAGCCAATGGCGGCCTGTTCGAAGACATATCCCAGGTACATAACCAGGATCGGCGTTCCCGAAAGAGGCACAAAAGACATCACACAGAATGTCAGAAGAAAGGGATACCATACGGGTCGTCTCAAAAACTCCCTCCAGATGGACTGAGTTTGTCGATTGGTCGATTGTACTGCTTGGTCAGCCTGTATTTTGTCTTGCATTTTCATCAGCTCGGCTTCAATTGAAGTATACCTTTGAAATCATCATAACAAATTCATAACAAATTTTTAAAACATAAGATTTCTTAACGTAAGTACAGCCAATCGTAAATTCGCAAAGCTTACGGTCCGCGGAGTCGTTGTAAGGCTTTGGAAGCATCCGTGTGTCGACCTCTCGTGAGTAACCAAATGGGTGATTCAGGTGTGAAGAGTATGGCTGTTACGAATAGGATTGGTATTGCTGAGAGAATTAACCCTAATTCGTACCATTCGACAAAGGATCCCAGGATGTAAACCAAAAGCATGCCTATATTAGTGGCAAAAGTCATAATGGACGTCAGGGACCCTCGAATATGAGGTGACGCGCATTCACTAATCTGTAAGATTCGGAAATGAGACGGAGGTAAATCTACTCCATTTCTTACATAGATTTGGCAGGCCACGGCCACGCCTTGTATGCTCCCCCCTAGGATGATTCGGCCCACGTATAACATGTACTTCTGGTAAGCTAATCCTAAAAGTAGGAAACCTATGAGGATGAGCACACCTAGTACCAGCATGACGCTTCGACGACCGAAACGTTGCAGTGGGTACACAATGAATAACCCTAACCATCCGGAGAGGGACAACAGACTGGCTGTCCGAACGGAAAATCGGAAGATTAAATATGGTCTTCTTATTACTTCTCGGTTTAAGTTAAGTTACCTGTCCACCCGGCATCACGTGAGTCAAACTGGAAATCTTGGTTTGATAAAAGGGCAGGAATCACAGGAGATGGCCACGCCCTGCATGCTCCTGAGCACACGTATAACAGTGAGGTAATTAGGGCTACCAGGATCTGTACGAAAATGAATTGGAGGCTATAATTAGGAAGATCTTTACCGGGAAATACAGTCGGATTGTGAATGCCTGTACTTGTGGGAGGATTTTACGTGGATTACTGCAGCAGAAAAAGGATTTCTGCAAAACTGGGGTCCGTGTATGTTCCATAACCAGGAATTGCTGACTCAGTATTCAGTAAGGATAACTTTTTCTGTTAATATTTTGCAACAGAACCGAAACGAAGGCCAGATTGCGCACGAATGAAGAGTTCATGATCAGATTGAAATACAATTATACACATTTCTTCAACCTGCACTAATGTCTTGCCTTTGGTTCTGGTATCGTGCACTGAAAGTTCAAATTTAAGCTTTCGCATTTACATGAAACTGTATTCATTCAAACGTATATTCAACATCAACTGTTACTGCAACAAAAACAGGGAACTACTCCATTCATGCAAAAAAATTAATTTAGGACTTGTCATCGTAGCTTTCGAACGTTGCATTCACTATTCCATATTTCTCTGGGAGGTGAAAATCAGGGTCTGTTAAAGCTATGCTTTCTCTGGTTTCAGCTGGGTTGGATTGAGGAGCAAATAGTTCTTCAATTTGCGCTAATTTTTTCTTATCGTCGCTTTCGAACGTTGCATTCACTATTTCATATTTCTCAGGGGAGTAAACAAGATCAGGGTCCGTAAAAGCTATATTTTTTCGAATTTCAGCTGGTTTGGATTGGGAAATAAATAGTTCTTCAATTTGCGCTAAGGTTTTCCCTTTGGTTTCGGGTAGAAACACGTAAACAAAAACAACAGACAACGCGGCGCAAATTCCGTAGATGTAAAATACACGCGATGGACCAATACCTGATGCAAGCAGCGGGTATGTATATGTCACCAAAAATACCACGAAGCACGCTAACGTCATGCAGCAAGAGCACAACCATGAACGAAGTTGTGTAGGAAACATTTCACCCATTAACATTTGGGGAATACTGGAAAACCCCACGCTTGACGACAAGCAATACGCCGTTACTGTCGTTACTGGCAGCCAACCCAAATTACTACTCTTGTCGATCTGTCCGTTTTCGCTGAAATAAAAGTACGTCGCTAACGTTAACTGGGTTAAGGACATGCCTGTACCGGATATCATAAGCAATACTCTTCTTCCAGCGCGGTCTACCAGGATTCCAGATATTGCCACACCCAATAACTGGGCCACGCCAACGATAATACTGGCTTTATTGCCATTCCAGCCAATGGCGGCCTGTTCGAAGACATATCCCAGGTACATAATCAGGACCGGTGTTCCAGAAAGTGACACAAAAGACATCACACACAATGTCAGAAGAAAGGGATACCATACGGGTCGTCTCAAAAATTCCCTCCAGATGGACTGAGTTTGTCGTTTGGTTGATTGTATTGCTTGGTCAGCCTGCAATTTGTCTTGCATTTTCTTCAGCTCGGCCTCTATTGAAGTAAACCTTTGAAATAATAAAACAAAAAATATTTTCAACGTAAGTACAGCAAATAGTAATTAGCTAAGCTTACGGTCCGCGGAGGCGTTGTAAAGCTTGGGAAGCGTCATTGTATCGACCTCTCGTGAGTAACCAAATGGGTGATTCAGGAGTGAAAAATATGACTGCTATGAACAGGGTAGGTATCGCTGAGAGAATTAACCCTAATTCATACCATTCGACAAAGGATCCCAGGATGTAAACCAAAAGCATGCCTATATTAGTGGCAAAGGTCATAATGGATGCCAGGAACCCTCGAATACGAGGGGACGCGCATTCACTAATCTGTAAGATAATGAAATGAGACCGAGGTATATCTACTCCATTTCTTACATAGATCTGGCAGGCCACGTTTACGCTTTGTATGCTCCCCCCTAGGATGATTCGGCCCACGTATAACATGTACTTCTGGTAGGCTAATCCTAAAAGTAGGAAACCTACGAGGATGAGCACACCTAGCACCAGCATGACGCTTCGACGACCGTAGCGTTGCATTGGATACACAATGAATAACCCTAACAATCCGCAGACGGACAATAGACTGGCTGTTCGAACGAAAAACAAACATATGTTTAAAAATTGGCTTCTTATTACTTCTCGGTTTAAGTTAAGTTACCCGTCCACCCGGCATCACGTGAGTCAAAGTGGAAATCTTGTTGGGATAAAAGGGCAGGAATCACTGGGGAAGACCATGCTCTGCTTGCTCCTGCGCATACGTATAACAGTGAGGTAGCTAGGGCCACCAGGATCTGTATGAAAATGAAGTCGAGGCTAGAGTTAGGCAGATCTTTACCAAGAAATAATATTGAATTATGAATGCCTGTACTTGTGGGAGGATTTTACGTGGGTTCCTGCAGCAGAACACGGATTTCTGCAAAACTGGGGTTTGTGAAAGTTCCATAACTAGGAAATGCGGACTCTGTATTCTGCAAGGATAACTTTCTGTGAATATTTCGCAATTGTGTCCTCCTTCAACTTTCTATTTGGCATTGCTGACTACTTTACTTAAACCTTGTCGTCCCATTCGAAATTTATGTTTACCGTCCCGGTTTTTCTTTTTCACGGAAGTGAGCAGAAACTGGGTCCATTCTTGATACTTTCTTTGAGCTTCAATTAGGTTGCGTCGAAGAGTAAATTTTGTAACACGGTGACTCGATTTTAAATCTTGTATTTTCTTTGACTCGGGCTTCACTGCCTTCTCTTCATCAAGGCCCACCTCCGTGAACTCGTTCTGACTGCAACGTTGACCTTTCGTTGCTATGGCCTCGACCTTGCGTTCTTAAACTAACCATAATCCCCACCACCTTTCTACGAAAAATAAGAATAATTCGCTCGGGGTCAGACATATCAAGGGACTACAATTAACACTTAAAATATGCTATACGCAACACTTATATTTCTTCCATTTTCGCCAAAGTTAAAGCTAAAGTGGTAACCAACTAATTCTTTATTTTTATCTTCAAGACATATTTATTTAACATAAAATAATTAAAGTCGTTCAGCTTCGAACGCTAGGTTTGCCATTCCTTCTTTTCCAGGATTGTGCAGGCTAAAACCTGGTTCTGTTCTAGCTAGATTTATTTTCATGTGAACAGGTTCAGGTCGAGGTGCGAATATTTCTTCGATCTCAGCTAACGTTTTGCCTTTGGTTTCGGGCAAGAAAACGAAAACAAAAACGACAGACGAAGCAGCGCAGCTACCGTAGAAATAGAATGCTCCCGATTGGCCAATACTTGAAGACATAAGCGGGTAGGTGTAGAGTACCACAAACATCACGAACACAAAGAAGGATATACAACAAGAGCATAAAAAAGAACGAAGGTGGGTAGGAAACATCTCCCCCATTAGCATGTAAGGAATATTGGCAAATCCTATACTTTGGGATAAGCTGAACGCAGTTATTGTCGCTACGGGCAGCCAACCTAGATTACTGTTCTCATCAATCATTCTATTTTCTCGGAAGTAAAAGTATGTAGCTAAAATGAACTCAGTTATCGCCATGCCGGTACCAGAAACCATAAGCAGAACTCGTCTCCCAGCACGGTCAACCAAAGATCCAGATATCAATACACCCAGTAATTGCGCTACGCTCACAATAATAGCGGCCTGGCTGGCATCCCAGCCTATGGAAGCCTCCTTGAATATGTACACTGCGTACGTAGTTACGACAGCTTCTCCACCAAGTGGCAGATAAGCAAAGATGCAAAGCGTCAGGACCAACGGATGCCAGACCGGTCGTTTTAGAAGTTCTCGCCATTGGCTTTGTTGGTTTTCTGAGCGGATTGCTTCATCTGCTGCTATCTTGTCCTGCATTTTCTTCAACTCCGAATCAATCACGGTAAACCTATCGGTGTGAAAAACTATTAGCAACTCGTACCGTAAAATGAAATTGCTTACGGGCCGCGCAGGCGTTGTAATGCTTTGGAGGCTTCCGCGTGGCGGCCTTTCGTAATCAACCACATGGGCGATTCGGGGGTGAACAGCATAGCTGACATGAAAAGTAAAGGAAAGGCCACCAGGATTAAGCCTAACTGATCCCATTCGACAACGGAACCGAGAGTGAAAGTTATAACCACTCCCAAATTCATGGCAAAGCTCGTCATAGATCCCAGTGACCCCCTAATATTAGGTGAAGCACACTCGCTGATCTAAAATTAAATAATCATGAACACCAAATTATTTTTACTGTACTTTCTTACGTAAATCTGCGCTGCAGTAATCGACGATGCCAGGCTTCCACCTACGACAATACGACCCGCGTACAACGTGTATTTATTATTAGCCAACCCCAAGAGTAGAAATCCGGCGACCATGGGTACACCTAGTCCCAGTAGCGTAAGTCGCCTTCCAAAACGCTGCAACGGGTAAATAACCCCCAAGCCCAACCACCCGGCAATTGACATCAAGCTGGCTAGCACAACAACGGAAAATGATGTGATACAGTTCTCAATATTATGGGCATAAAATATTCACCTAACCAGGCAGCATCGTTTTTATCAAACGGAAAATCCTGACGGGACAAAAGAGCAGGGATGACCGGAGAAGTCCACCCTCTCGCTGCCCCTCCGCAAACATATGCTAGTGAGGTAGCTAGGGTCAAGAGAATCTGGGAAGAGATACATTTGAGATGTTCGTGTGATAGTTGTTAGCCAGTAGCACCAAACGTGCGTTGACACCATATGGGACAGCTCTGGGTACCTGTGGTAATATTTTCCGAGGGTTTCTGCAGCAAAACCGTGATTGCGGAGCCGCTGACAGATTCATTGCAGTTTTGTTTGTCGAACAAAAAACACTGAATTTTAATTAACTATAAATACACAAACCCTTTATATTCGAAAGGATGGAAATCAATGTGAGTAGACCGTGACTGCGTTCTGCAATACAATGCACTGATGATGAGATGTGGGCTCTATTCCCAAACGATGGAAGAGTTCATGTTCGGACACACTCTCTGTAGATAACTATTTATGTAAGCTCACGAACAATCAACTTGAAGAAAACGCAATTTGTATTGCACAATTGAAACGTCACTGGGTCTTCTGCGGAGAAGTGAACGTTAGTATCTTACAGTCTTGCAATAAAACCATTGAATGTTGGCAGATTTGCAATTTGGCAGACAAAAAACGGAACTAATTCACTTCTCCTGAAAGCATCAACCAGACAACTTCCCGCTCACGTGGAACAATGAGGAATTATCACCGAAGAGTTCAGTGCGATACCTGGGCTTTATCCCGGACGAAAAAATAACATGGGCAACCCATTATGCGAGGCCAAACATCAAGAAGTTCAAAGACCGGAGCAGCAATTCGAAAGTCAGAAGCATATTACTTTCCATCACAAGCGCCCTTATCTGTACACTGGTAAAGGCCACTGTGTACACTCTACTATACGGAGCACTGACATGAAGTAACGAACCTAATTCGTCATTAAAACTCCTAAAATCAGTACTACTGACTGGTACTTCTAACAACCACGGGCGCTTTTGTCACCACTCCTAGGATAGCACTTAAGTCAGAAGCAGGGATACAAATAAAAGAATGTGTCATGAGATTCAACTCGAAACTACCCGTCAGAGTGTACGTGAACGTAAAAATAAAAAGACACATTGCGTACGACGATCAAATATACTTATTGACAAACTTGATTTTCCGGAATAACATTCCCAAAAGTGCAATGGGCAAGAAACCAATAAGCAAGCAAATACGTATACTCTGCGAAGAAGCAGGATGGACCACATCGATGCTCATCCTGAACATTTGTTAACTAAATGTATCTCTCTCAGGCAAACCGATACACAAATAAACTGTCCCACGGTGATAGCTCAGATCATCAGAATTAGAACGCAGCCCTTCCCAACTCCTCAACATATTCAGAAAATCGGAAAAAGCTGAGTCCTCATACTGCCCTTGCTCAAATCATAAAAAGCAAAGTTTAGCGCACATTTTCGTACATTGTCGATGGTTCAACAAAGCATGTGCTATACTAATTAGACCATTGTGTAAAAACAAAATCCACTTCGCTCCAGCCCACTTCCACGCCTTGCCAGTCCTTGCCTCTCTTTATGTATTGCGCAAATCTTTGTACTACACAAAATATATTTAGCGAAGAAGAAGCCTGGATATAAATAGGTACCACGTAGTTTGTGTTCAAGTTTTAATTTTGTAGCCATTTCTTCTCTTTAATTTTATAGCTTTAACTCCTAATCCGCAACTGGATTCCTCTCAAACGTAAAGGCATTCCCAGCGGTACACGTCGGCTTCCTAACAAACTATCCTTAACGTCCAAGTGCTTTACTTGAAAATCTTAATGGTATGCCTAACTGGCTTACCCAATCGAGCATCCTAAATCGAATCCCGAAATCACCATGTTTCGAAATACCATTTTTTAGATGAATGAAGCAATGTTCGGTTGCAATCCTGATGTATGTATGAAGATTAATAGTGCGGCCATCTGGCGAGTATTGTCGTTCTTACAACCAAAGTTCCCAACTAAACCTGACACTATAGCCACATTGAAAAAGAAGTAAAAGAACATCCTATTCCGGAAGGCATTAGGCATTCCCAGAGCGAATTGTAAAATGTAATGGCGTCACCATATAATTGAAGAAATCCGCATGGATTCTTGTAAGATAACTGTAAAAAAAAAATCCATAGTATTTAATTTTGCCGCGATTTTCTTTGAAAAATACTTGTCAAATATGACAAGTTCTGAACGTAAATTCAGATACTGTATTTAGAATAACTACAAAACGGAAAGGAGCTTTTAGAATATATTTATTTTGTCTTGTAATGACTTGTGTTTAAATCGGAACTATGCTTCGCATTCTGAACCATAAACAACCGATTTTATTTGATGCTTGACCTTTTCCTTTGTCTAGAACCCGATCTTGGACTAATTCTCCCCCCTTTCCTCTCAGGTTTGGAACAATACAATGACTTGACTTTGGGGGGCTGGAGGGCTTGTTCCAGTTCAGCTACCTGTCTGTTTCGTCTGTTTGGACCATTTCCTTTTCTTCCCTTCCTGAACAAGAAAAAATAAATAAAAAGAAGCCTGTCATGAACCCCACGGGCGGAATTACCTGTTTTTCTCTAATCTTTTCCTAGGTAAAATCCCGCAAGGCACGTTGCTGTACCTTAAGCCCCGCCCCTACGCGAACAAGCTACCTTTAGGCTCTGCTTCGTGCGCCAAGTGACGTCAGTCTGAAACATACAGCTGGCGATGGCAGGAAGGTAGACAACAAGAAACAAGCGGCGTTAAATTTCCCCGTACTTAAATAATTCCCCATTACATTCGTGATTGTGATTAAGAGGTAACTAGCCTCATTAAATAGCATTCCACTGTCTGGAACATTCCTGGAATAATTGTCAATTTTATGTAAGTACCGTAAGTCCTTTTTATTCATTATTCCATGACGCAGATTATCAACTTAAAATTAAATATTTAATCAGCATTCCCTTTACCTTATAATACTTTATTTTTTTGTGCATAGTTTAATGATCAAACACCAGGTATTTTTGTAAGCGTTGGTAAGTGTTTCCTGATCGGGGATCGTTTGGTCCTTGAACTTATTACATATTAGGCATAAAATCAACCAAAGAAAAGAGGACAAGGTCAGTTAATAATGCAGATACACTACCAAAAAGCCCGAATAAGTTTCTAATTTGTAGCCGGGAAACGTAATGAGCCTACGCATTAGGCACCTCCACCCAAGTTTTGCCTCTATCATTTGGTTCCACGCACATATTACGACGCCAACCAGCCATTATCCATCATCAATCATCCCAAATAAAGTAGTACCGTATGGGCTTACAACTCTACAGCTAACCGTGCTCGCCCACCACTTTCTCCTCTCCCTTGGGCAGAAAATTCGCCACGCTCTCTTCGTTTTGCCTAGAATAGAATGAATAAATCACCCAGCGCAACTTATTGATCATATAAGAGCAACTTTCAATACGACTTTCACTTCCCTAAAGTAACCTTGTCCTCTTATAGCTTTCGTCTAGTCTTTCCTCAAGGATTAACCTTCTGTATATGCCCAAATACTTAACTTGATTTCCCACCTGGAACGGATTAAAATACTTCGATAGCGATGTAAACAACAATTTTTCTCCTTCGCGTCCTCTAGAGGTTTTTAGTAAACATTTTTTAGCTGAAAGTGTTGTTGAACTGATCAACTTCCCCAACTCCGCGTCTTTTCCTTGCGCAGAAGTCAATGCTACACTTTGCTGTGACTAATTGGGCGTTTTGCTTTTGAATTGCTTTTACAGAAAAAAAAGAAAACATCAATTCATCTAAGCCATGGGTGAAAAACGTGGGATGCAAGCTTTGGAGTTTTGGTGCAAAAGAGTCACGGCGGGATATCCGGGGGTTTGCGTCCAAAATATGACTTCGTCCTGGCGAGACGGCCTAGCCTTTTGCGCTCTCATTCACCATTTCCGCCCAGATCTCATGTAAAACCTACTTTTCTTTACTCACATTTTCAAATTTACTTATAAAATGTATTGATTATCCGCATTTTTTTGCTACAGAGATTTCGAGAAGCTCTCTAAGGAAAACGTCTACAAGAATAATGCACTGGCATTTTCGGTAGCGGAGCAACATTTGGGGATCCCAGCCTTATTAGACCCCGAAGATATGGTCGAATACGCAGTACCCGACCGTTTATCCATCCTAACGTATTTGTCGCAATTCTACCAAGTGTTTGGCAACCAGCAAACGCCTACCAAAGGTAAATATACAGCAACGTGCCCATCTGTCGTTTCTCATCTGTGAAAATGCTATATACGGCGGGGGAATTAGCATAACGGAAAAAGAGTCCAAGGAGAGCGAGGAGGCTGTACACTTTTTCAGGGTCAAAGAACGGTTCCCTTTTTACCTTGGCTCCCGCCTTCTTATTCCAATGACAAGAACCAAAAGAGCTCTATGCTAATGCGAAGGGGGAATAGCTAAGCAAAACAAAGCTACTACCTGTTACCTGTTCCTGTCTTCGTTTTTGAGGGTCGGCGGAGCCTAAACCGTGAGAAAAAAACTGGTTTTCCAAAAGCCAAGAAGATTAATCTGGTTACTATTTTCCTGCTTCAGGGAAACGTTTCACGCACGTGAAAACGAAACCAATTTTGAGTTTTTAGGTACGAAAACACGAACTTGGCGGTTAGGAAAGCAGTATAGATTGATTTTGAGCAACACTTCCGGTCATGGAGCACCCCAGCATCCTTGTTTTAGTCCTCGGGAATTACACTGGGGAGCGAATGTAGCCATCAATGAGTTTTCCAGTGTTAAACGTGTAGTACTCCACCTTTTCCTGTCCTTTGTGTTCTCTTTTTCTCCCCCTCATCAGTTTCTGACCCAAACCACGAGCTTTGGGGGCTTGTCTACCTGTAATTTACTTGTGCTTTGGCCCTTTTTGACTTGTGTAACCCTCTGGCTTGTGCTGGAGCATCGTTAGACTGAATCCGACCCTCTTTTCCTTGTTTCAGATAGTTGCAGTCAAAAGTAAAAGGCAACAATAGCTTTATTTTTGTAAAGAAAGACGTTGAAAACCTATAGAGAAGGTGCTGTAGAGCGAGATGACAGTATGTAAATGGTCTCAGTGCTATTATTTAAGTTTACCGTTAAAGCAGTTCAACGTAAGCTCAGGCTCTGTTAGAGTGTTTTTTGTTGGTTTTGACTGGAGAGGTAACTGTTTACGCTTTCTTGTGTTTAGTTGGATCGTCCCCAACGCCAGTTTCTTTGAAACGAACGACAAGCGAAGATCTCCCTCCTACCCCGACTAAAGTAAGTTCTTATTTATTTTGGTACTTTTGTATACAGTTGTTTCCGGATTACTTGTTTTATTTTTGCTTGACCTACTAACGACGCCTGCCTCCTGGCTGTTTTTGAAATGAGGGCCTAGGAAACTTCCTTTTGCTTTTTTCCCCCTTTAACTCTCGGGTTGGGAGAAAGCTGGATGCTTTTTTTAAACCGCAACTATAGGGTTGAAGGTATTGAATGGTTGGTGGTATCTTTCCTGGTGTTACCCCATCGTATTATCTTTCTTTCTTTTTGTCCTAAGTTTCATTATCGTCCACGTAGGATAGCTATATCGTAGAAATTGAGAACTTTTATCTAATGGATCTGCAGGTTACGAACAAAAAGTTGGAAATAGAAATGAAATGGAAATATAGCATTTTCACCCAAATCAATAGGAGCAGTCTTCCGTGATTCCGTTTATTAATGTTAGGATTTCGTGAGACTTTCTAAGAAATTGTTTTCATCAAATTGTACAAACACTACAAAGTAGGAAAAACACAGCTGAAGTAGGGAAAAGAACAAACAAACATCTTCGAGGAAAGTTTTGAGCTTTTACAACCGAAAGCGTGCCGGTACCGTTAGCTCTTTCTAACGCCTCGAGTATTGATGGATTCAGGTCACGCAACGCGTGACTACAATCCGTCTCAAGTTAAAACGGGTAACCACGAAACCAATAAATACAAGAAATCAGAATAAGCGATCTCGATGGGTTAGTTTTCGATTTAGTGTCTGGTACCTATCTGTTTACATTATCTGTTTCCATCTACTTCCATAATCCATGTTCTAATTTACATTTCACACGCAAACTCCCCTTTACAAGCTCTTGTTTTCGCTAAAGATTTGAGGTTTTGAAGCTAGATGGCGAGCGTTTAGAATGAACTAGACAATTGGTATCAGTTAATAAAAGTTTTGATTAGATAGGATAAGTTGACACAAAATCTAACCGGATATCCGTCTCAATGCGAAATTATTATCTACAGAAGGTTTCTTTTTGGTGAAAACTCTGTATTGATAATTCATTACATGATTTTTTAAGGAATTCGGTCGAAGACACGTTTTCCCCCTATTCTCTTTCGTTGTTGGCAAAAGGCCATGTTGTCTCGCCGTACTAATTTAGTGACTTGATGCGGGGGTAGTCTCTTCAGAAATAGGAAACAGCTCGACCTGTGTTTGTGAGCAAGACAATTTTACAGCCACATACAGACTTCGAGTCCCCTCGATTGGACACACAGTCCTTCGCCCAGAAGTTATTAAGTGTTAGGTCATTAACTCGGCATTTTCTCCTCCCGAGTCGTTTGTTATATCCTTTTCGATTATGCAAAGTCAGGTGCGCACCACGTCAGCATGTTGATGTGATTGAGTGGTTTTCGTGCCAGTCCTGTAATTAACTATGAATACTGTAGTCGTGGAGGATCGCCGCGTGCGGCGTAGGAAGAGTTTGAAACTTAGCAAGCGATTGTCGCAATGGACCGTAGCTACGTTTGAATTTTTGACGAGTGCGAGTTTGAATGTTGCATTATGGTCGGCGGTGACGGTAGCTCGATTATCTCAGGATGGAAACCAGTCTAGGTTTAAAGCCTCCAGTGGTCATTTTGGGAAGCGGAAATTAACTTGGCCTAAATATTGTGAAATTCAGGTGGTGACAAAATGGGGTTTTTAAATTTAATTTCTATTCGTTGTATACCTTCTGGGCTTGGCGCATGCGCAATCTTTCTTTGATTTATTTTATTTATTTTTTTCGTTTTCGTGTCATGATTTGTGTGTGTTATATGTGTTGTTTTATTTAGGACGACAGTTTGGACATTAGGGGCCAATTTAAATCGGAAATTATTTGTTAAAGCAGTCAAGGTTCGTAATTTTGTTTTCAGACAGAATTTCTTCTGGTTGGTTGAATTTGTGTTTTCCTGGGATTAGATTGCTTTTTTTTGCATGGCTTTTTGAGCGAATTAATAGGAACATTATCCCTTATAGGGTGACGTAATGCGCATGTGCGAACGCAACAATGGAAGCATGCGAGTGATTTACAGTATTTTTTTTTCTTTTCAAATATTTTTGGAGGTCTGGGAGATTTAATGAGCCCTTTTTTGGTATTCTTGGATAGGTTTTTGCTCGTGAAGTATCCTCTGTCTCGTCTCGCCGTTTAGAACCCTGCCTTGTATGCAAATTACCCGTGTTTTTGGCGGAACGGCTGCTGGTGAACAACAAACTCCATCATCGCACGTGTTTCCGCTGCGCGCGCTGCCGCCACCAGTTGAATTTAGCGAATTATTACGAGACCGAGCAGGGAGCCTTTTGTTGTGAGACATGTCCCGACGAAGAGCCTACCAAGCCGATTCCGAGCCAAAGCGAGGGAGATGAGAGTATCCTGCGAGTAGAAACCGAAGCAAATAAAGTCCTCAGCCTAAACGATGGAGAAGCCGAAGAAGAAAAAGAGGAGAAAGAACGTAAAGAAGCCGCTCGGCAAAGCGTACAGAACTTAATTGCCAGATTCCAAACCGAGAAAGTTGCCATGGTGAATCCCTTGCCCCGCCCATCGGTTCGCAGTGCCTTTTTGCAAGAGATGACCAGTGTAGAAAATGTAAATACGGATAGCACGGAGCCCAATAGCGTAGCAGCGGCGTCTACTTTAGAGGAAAAGCCTAGTGTAGTTGAAGAAGAAACTCCACTGCCCCCTGAAGCCCCTTTTGTACCAGAATCTGACGAAAAAGAAGTTAAAAACGAAGAAACAGAGCATTTGGAAGCGGGAAATGAGCACGCAGCCCCTCAAATGGAATCTTGTGATGCATTAGATGATCAGGAAGCACCGAATCCGTTCGAAGATGATCTTGAGGAGTCAGTCGAAGGGGAACCTGACATTAAACCTCCCAGTTCCTGCCCAGAAGACGGTTCTAACGGAGAACTAGCACCGAAAGAGGAGATTCATGAAGATATTCTTTCTGATGATGCTGTAACTTTACGGGAGGCTGGGGACGAGCACCGTATTGTTAAGAATGAAATAGATACTTCCGTTGAGGCTTCAGTGTCGGCAGAAACTAAAGAAGAGCAGATAAGCTTAACCGAAACCGTCAAGGAAGAGCAGGTAGGAGAAGTTGACACTAGCAACGTTAACCCTGTACCTAAACCTCCTCGGCGAAGCAAATTCCTCAATCTAACCGATCCTGTAGCTGAAACTACACCCATACCAAGTCCGCGCCATTCGCGGGTAAAGCCAATAACAGAGCAACAAGTTCCTCCTCTGCCAACTCCAGAGTCTTCCAGTGTTGTAGAGCAATACCCCGATGATTTAAACCCCTTTGAAGACGACGAGGCTGAAGAAAGCCAGGTTGCACCCAAGAAGAAGCTTGTTCCGTTACCGAGCACTATGTCTATTCCCTCCCCTTCGGATTTCCAGAATACTCGAAAAGTTATTCCAGCACCTAGTATTAGTTTGAATCCCTTTGGTAGCGACGCTGAAGAAGATGAAGACGATAACGAAAGCATTTTCACGTCGCCCAAACCACCCCAGCGACCACCTCTACCAGCTATACTGGCCCAGGGAGGCACTACTGTGAAACCAGAAGCGCTCCCTACGCCGTCACCCAAGCGCGCTGCTCCTAAACCGCCGTTGAATGATTCAGGCAAAGGTAAATCTCCAGTTGGTACTTTGAGGTTGAAGAAAGACCGTCCTGCGCCGCCTCCTCCAGTTTTGTTAGCTAAAACCGAGAAAGAAATGAATAACATGAGTCTGCAGAGTAAATCCGCGGTGAATGAAGTCATCATTCCACCCAGTAAGGATACTTTTGGACAGTGGAAGCGCAAAAAGGGACCAGCTCCACCGAGACCTTTACCGCAGAAGCGACAATTACGAAAATTGCCCTTGAAGGAGGTTCAGCAGGAGTTGCAAGACATTGAGGTAAAGCAGCAGGAGCTAGAGCGGCAAGGCGTGGCTTTGGAGAAGAGTATTCGTAACTTGACGGAAACGGAGATTGAAGGTGGTGGGTTGACTTTGGAGGCTGAAGATATGATACTGCAGCTGTTTGATCTCGTCAATGAGAAGAACGATTTGCTGAGGAGGCAAGCGGAGCTAATGTACTTGCGCCGGCAGCAACGGTTGGAGGAAGAGCACGTGGAACTGGAATTCCAGATTCGGTGCTTGATGGAGAAACCCGCGTCCGAGCGGACAGAACAAGATCTTGTTCGCGAAGATGAGCTTATTCAACGGTTAGTCACAGTGGTTCAGAAGCGAAGCGAGATAGTGGATTGCTTAGAAATGGATCGAAAGAGGGAGGTAGAGGAAGACCATAGCATCCAGCATCATATGGATCTTTACGTGGCAAAGAATACGCAGCCGCCAACTCCTAGTAGCTCGATCAAATCGCCTTCACTTAAGACCAAGACGCTGAAGCTCAAGTCTCCAGCCAAGCTGTTTAAGAAAGACAAGAAGAAGAAGAAAGATGATTCCAACTTGAAAGCCAAACCGGAAGATGCAGACAAGGATGTAGATGACTCGGTGCCCGTTGGTGGCGTGGCTGTCGAGGTGAAGGAAAAGAAGGATTCCAAGGATTTTAAAAAAGTGAAATGGTTGCCCCGGAAGGCTTAACTTTGGCACCTTTTAAGATCTTTTCTTACCCAATTTATCTTAAAACTTGCACACACCTAATCAAGATATTTGCCAAACGCTTCTGATGCTCTCTTTCTTCATTCATTTAACGAATCGGACAAAAACCTTAAGTTGGCATCACCTCTATTTAAACCAGATTATTGTGCTTGGGCCGTGTTTAAAAAAAGAGTGGGGAATTATGGAAATTTATGTTTGTAAAATATAGGATTTTTTCGCTAATGTATTGTTCTTAATAAGTTTGTGGCAGCGCTATGATATGCTACTTAAATAAACAAGAGGTGGCAGCACTATTTGCACCTAAACCATGTCTACATTGGATATGTGGCTTTCCTCTTGAATACGTAGTAGTTATTTTTCTTCCGAGTCATGGCGGCTGCTTCAGATGAAGAAGTTTTTGGTACTCGATCAAAACCATGTCGTTCGTGCACGGATTTCAAAACATGGACCAAAATTCAGCAGAAAGCTGCACCTAATGTCAAAGTAATTACTAATTAATAGACATAATTTATGGAGTGAGCTGTCCCATAATAGAAATAATTCATGGTGACACCGGTAGGGATAAAACCCTTTTTTCTTTTTTTCTTAGGCTAGTCAAGAAGTTAAAGCAGCTTCCACCAACAAGGAAACTGTTGTTACCTCTGCCTCCATAACTGTAAACACAGAAGAAAGGAAAGAATGTCCTTTGGATCGAGATGAATTAGGTAAACAGACGTTTCTTATAATTTTATTTTTAAGATTTCGAATAATTAAATGGGTTACAAAGGGAGATGTTCTTGGGGTCTCTTACACACGATGGCTGGACAATTTCCAGATAAACCTACTCCTCCCCAAGAAGAAGATATGAATCAATTTATTAGCCTCTTTTCCAAACTTTATCCTTGCCATGAATGCGCCACAGACTTACGAGACAAGTAATGCGATTTATTTCTTTTCTATAAGTTTAACGGTTAATATATGTGTATGACAAACATGTTAGACTCCAAAGTAATCCTCCCGTCACCAAGTCAAAATATGCTTTCTCCATGTGGTTATGTGGACTCCATAACCAAGTGAATAAAAGCATAGGAAAGCCAGAATTTGATTGTAAGCTGTTGAACGAGCGTTGGATAGACGGTTGGAAAGACGGCTCTTGTAATTAAAATTGTCACGATTAAAAATGTCGTGTACCCAATATTTGGGGACAAAAAAACTTGTCTAGTTTATTAACAGATTTATACTAAGTTACAGTGGTTTTTAAGTGGACTTCTTTTTGAATGGCTCAGCTAAGGGGTCGTCCTCTCTGTACACTGGAAGCAAAAATAGAAAATTAAGTTGCAGTACATGTTTTGGAGAAAAATTATGAGTTAGCTTAACTTACCAACATACTCCGTTCTCATGATTTGCTCAGGCTTTAAATTCTTTCTCATGTTAATGCCTATGATTCCTAATCCAACGCCAATTACTGCGAGAACGGATGACGCCATAACTTCGGGAATTTCTTTCCATCCTCGTTTGAAGAGGTGGACAACTTTTGTACACATATCAACAAGCAACAAACATTAGGAATAAGTAAATTTAATTAGTAATATTTACATTTGCTTCCAGAAGGGGCTGCTGCTGCCATTTTTGACCACTTTTGTTGAATTTTACCTAGTTTCAATGTTGGCCGCTAAAAGGCGCGCGGTTCAAAACTAGTTGTAAAATGGCGGTTATTATTAATTAGTTTCAACTATTTTGGTATTGAAGTTGATGTATCCTTTCAAGCACTAGAGTAGAAAACCAAGATCATTATTTATTTATTTTTCGTATAGTGATGAGCAAAATTTTGTTGATAACGCTTCACAAGTTTGGAAAGGTCAAACTACTCATTACGAAAGTAACTTTTTTATTCCTTAGTTAGGACTTTATGCCTTATGGCGAAATGACTCTAAACTTGGAAGCAAGATGTAAAATTTCTTGGAAAATATGACGCTATAAAAAAAGTTAGCTATAATTGGTATTGAATTAAACACTACTCGTTATTAAGTTATACCAGTTATACGCTGAACTTTATTATCGTCGTGCATTTTACTCCTTAGTATTTCCACTTCAAACTTGGAAAGTTATTGGCAAGCTAACTGCGGAAATTGGATAAAGGGGAAGAGGGGAGGGAAAGTTTGGTAGGAGTTTAATTATCGTTTGTATAGTTGACATTAACGTGAATCATAAATTTGCATGGGCGAGTTTCCTTTTGCCAGCAGAAACTGTGTGCTCAGTGCACTCTGTTACAGTCTTTTCGTATCCTCTTAATAGCGAATGCGGTAACGCTAACGTTTTCCTTTGGCGGAATCTATACGCTACGAGTTGCGCGTACAAATGTTGACCGAGTCCGCTCTATGTACTACCTGTTGGACCCCCGCAAGTTAAATTCAGTAGACTGCCAGCTATCCTATAGAACAGATATCTTTCTAACCTTGGAATTCCCTTTCAACCTTTACGAACTGCTCGTGGAAAGGGCAAATAAAAAGTCTTAAGTACTTTGTGTACTTTGAATACTTCTGTGGGCAAAAGTATTGATTTTTTGCAAACTTGGTACTCTTGGGGCATCGTGTTGCCTTGGCCTTTAGGTAAGTTACGGGGGTTTTTTTCAGGTAAGAAACCCGAAGGAAGAAACTTACTTCATTTTGTATTTATGGTTCAATAGATTGGTTGGGGCTTCGACCAGAATTATTTATCTTGTGCAGGCAAGCGGTTTGAACGATACAAAGAAACCTTGGAAAGCACAATTGGGAGTTGAAACCTAACGAAGACAAATGGCTTCCAATTCAGAAACGACATGCGATTATACACTGTCAAATTCGACGAACACATCCAGTGAACCTGCCCTCAATGTCCCACCCGAAAACTGCTTCCGATTAGTCGTTTTAGGATCAGCACGGGTAGGCAAATCGTCACTTGTTGCCAGGTAGGGGAAAACTTTCTATTAATTAGCCATGTTCAAGATTGGGTTCTTCAAGTTAATCACAAAATCCCTTCTGGCATCGATGGCAAAAAAGGATGCTCGAGGCATCCTTTTTTGACTGGCTCTATTGAAGTATACAGGAGAACAAAAAACGCTTCTATTTGTAGGTAACTCAAAGGAAAATCGATATCCAATTGGACTTGGGCAACAAATAAACCTTCCAAATCTAAACTCGCAAAGGTGGTTGTTAGGGCTAGACAATATGTAGGTATCCCCTGGAGTGGAACTTTTTATATACAGTACTATAAGTACAGCTTTTGGTTCATTATGAAGAAAGTATAGAAAATATAGACGCTCGGACTATTTTTTCCATATTCTTTTAATAAGGCAGTTCTTGGGATTTGCTACGTCAGCTGTGAGATAAATTGGGCCAACGTTTGATTAAGCCTCCTGAAAGCGACGTTTAATCGAGTTTTTCTTAGCTTTATTCACCTAATAGCTTTTTTCAGAAAGTCGAAAAAAAATCACGTTCTAATGCGTTTGGAACCAAAGTCTCTCGAGGATCCACGTGTAACATTCTTTCAGACGCATTGTAATCAGCTTTGCGAAGAAGTTGATATTGTATTTCTACTTTTTTTTTTTACTGTCATCTACTTCTTTATTGCTTGGTTTACGAAAAAAGAGCTATTTTTTAATTTGAGTACGTACGTGATTTCTTTTTGGCGTCGTGAAATCAATTTTGTTCTGTGAACTCGTTCTTCTTCTCGGTCTGAAGTCCTTGAAATTCCGTTGTCCCTATTTTAGATAGATAAGGCATTTTGTATTAAAGAGTTTTATTTCTGCAGATTTCTTAGCAACAAATTTAGTGACTCGTACACGCCAACCATCGAGAATTTCCATCGTAAAGTCTACCGTATACGTGGAGAAGTGTACCAGCTCGATATCTTGGACACGTCAGGCAACCATCCCTTCCCAGCCATGCGAAGATTATCCTTCATTACGGGTAAGAATTAGTAGCTTTGGTTTTTCGACTCTTTGAGTGAGACCTTAGACATCAAACGCCGTCGTCTTACGTTAACGAGCTTGGGGTTTGCTTGGTTGAGTTGATGTGATGAGACAAAATCCTTGGAGTGTCACATTTATTGATTATAATGAGGGCAGGGGCACTTAAAGGACCCCCGTGGTATAATTGAAGACCACCCACCGTCCATTGAAAGACCACCCACTCATCTCTTGCAACCCTTCTCTAAGCTCATCATGTTTTCTTCTTTTTTTATTTTTAGTAATAGTTTCATGTCATCCACCCAATATTAGTTTAGCTTATCCTATCTCGCTTCTTTTTTTTCATGAAAGTTTCCATGGTTCTGACCTTGCCACACTTTTAGACGGGCACTGTACGAAAACTAATAAATGTCTCAATTATTAGGTTTCGTACATTTTCTTTTCCCTTTTTAGCGACTATTGTGTGACTTGACAGTTAATATAGGTAGAATGATACTTGCGGCTTTCCTTTTTCGGTAAACTTGTCAGCTTTAATTTCCTGTTCGCAATTGTGTTCAGCTTCAGCAGTCGACGGTTTAAACATCTTCCGCTTAGGGGGATAGTATAGAACACTGTTGGGTAAAACGGTTAACAATACGATGCTTTGTACTGAGGTAAAAGCGCATTTTGCGAAGATATAATATAATGCATGCAGATTTCTGACCATAATTCAGAGCTGACCGCAGGCGTTGAAGACACTTCCTTTGCCGATAGGCATCTGCTAGTAGACTTGGTTTTTATTTTTAACATAGCTTGTATTGTGTTTTACTTCTAATTAATTTGCATCAGGATTTTCTAGAATAGTTCTCTCTATTGATGTGTGGGCAAAATTTAACTTGAAAAGGTCACATGGTCTTTTTGTAATGTCGGAAGTGTAGCACGTAACTAGTTACTACATACTACTCATCTCTGATTTACAACGGATTTATCTCTTTGTAGGTGACCTCTTCTTGCTCGTGTACAGCGTTGACTCCCGCGAATCTTTTGAAGAAGTAATGCGTTTACGGGAGCAAATCCTGGAAACGAAATTGCATTCTGGCACATCCGCAACAGGAGGGGTGATGAAGTCCAAGAAAAGTAGCTCCGGATTATTTAGCCCGAGTGAATCCACGGTGAGTTTAGAGTCAGCCATGGCACGTACCAATAGCAAAAAACGACGGACTAATACTCAGCAGACTCAGCCTATTGTTGCTATGGCTATCGCTGGAAATAAGTGTGACAAGGAAATGAGGTACGTGGCTTTGGACTAAGCGGATCCTTCGGTTCGTGTGGGTAGAAAGATTTTTCCTTATTCTTTTGTTTGGTTTTAGGACGGTATCAATAGAAGAAGTCATGGCGTACTGTTCATCCATGGCTGGCTGCTGTTATATGGACACTTCAGCCAAGAAGAATTTGCACGTAGACGACTTATTTCGCCAGTTTTTCCAATTAGCTATGCTGCCACCCGAAATGGCACCCAATTTACATAAGAGATTGCTGCCAGGTCAGGTAAGCTCACTGCTTTGTTGCTCAGTTTACGTGCATTGTACGGCAACTGATTTTACGTGATCTCATGTGCTCTTATAGGCAATTCTCTCACCACTACCACCATTAGGCGACGTGCCTACCAAAAGCTCCCGTCGTTTCAAAGGATTACCGGAATTAAGCATGCGACGGCGGTTAAGCGACGCATATGGCGTCGTATCTCTGAATGCCAGGAGACCTTCTTTGAGAACTGACTTAATTATCATGAAAAACAAGACCAACTCGCGACAAGAAAAAAGCGAGAAGAATTGCGTTTTGCAGTAAGAGATTTGGGAAGGGGGCGGTGGGCTCATTTTTCCCACTTTGCTTACCTAATGCAATTTTAATGTTCACCTGACGCGCATGGGGAAGATGTAGTATGCAAAGATTCGGCTTCCAAACTCAATTAGGTAAATCTCACGGTTGAGCAAAAGGGAAGACGTTCTTATTGCATGGAAATCTAATAGCATCTTGTGAAACGAAATGAGTCGTCTTTTGCATTTGTAGCTGTTAAAGGTTTGAAGTGTAATAAAAAAAAACGTGTCCGTTAGGGAAAGCAGAGTCCTAAATCTTACGCAGATATTTTCTGTTTTTAAAGCACATTCTCAGCATCCTTAGAAAAATTTGAATCTATACAGATTACTCCCACCTTTGACGAAAGTTCTCGCAATTGGAAATGCAAATAATCGTTCCCATGGTACGTTTCCCGCACTGGAAGCAACGAAATTGTAGGCTTTTATTTGCATAGAGAGCGATTTTCCAGCCTTTGGAGAAGTCAGGCGAATAGTTGGCCTAAGTGATCAAGGAAGACAACCAGTTATACCGTTGGTGCGGAATGCCCGTTTCGGGGTGGCGGTTGCCCTCAAGGCAGAGCCAACGCTTATTTCCAAAGTGACTTTTATGGTTCTCCTTTTCTTTCAAGTACTATTTTTGTACTCCTTCCAATTTACTATATTTTTTCATTTTTTTCTTATATTTCATGCAAGTTTTACTGCCCTTTTCTACGCTTATCGAATGAATTCGAAGATACTGAGAATGAGAATATTCGAATATCCGTGAATACCCGCATCGGAATCGCGAATACCGCAGTACGCGGTTCAGATCGAACGTTAGTGGTTCCCAGTTTGAAAACTAGGAAGAGCTCTCTGCTTTCGCCTGACTTCCCGGCCGAAACCGACGCCAAACAAAAGCCGGACTCCAAACGTTGCAAAATCAGTTGTTTTTCTTGCAGATTAGTGAACTAAATCTTTCAAAACATGGCAGAAAAGATGGACATGAGTTTGGACGATATTATCAAGACAAACAAAGGTGGAGTCCGTGGCCGTGGAAGAGGAAGAGGCCGTGGTGGTGCTCGCGGCTTGGGGCAGCAAAGAGGAGCAGGAGGTCAACGCAATAATGGCGGGCCATTGCGAGGCGTCAGGAAACAACAACCACAACACAATTCCGACAACCGGGTAAGTACCTGTTTTTTAATTCTATGCTTATAACATGTTGACGCTAATGTGTATATTTGCTAGGGAAATGTTGAAGGCAGATGGAATCACGACATGTTTGAAGGGGGCAAAGGAGGACTCAAGTCTACAGGGGGCAACAAGATCACTATTTCCAACTTGGAATTTGGCGTTTCGGACACAGATATCAGAGTAAGCTTGTATTTATATCTTTTGTGTTTATTTTAATTTTAATCTTTTATTTTAATTTTGAAATTTAAAAGGAACTGTTTGGCGAATTTGGACCTTTGAAGACTGCCTGCGTTCATTATGACAGATCTGGACGTTCACGAGGCACTGCTGAAGTGGTTTTTGAGCGCAAAAGTGATGCCCTCCGTGCTGTAAAAGAGTACAATGGAGTTCCATTAGATGGTAATCTATCTAGCCCACTTTTATGATCATTTCTGGAAAAGTGTACGTTTCCTTAGGACGTCCCATGAACATTATGATGGCCACTAATGACATTAGTGCATTAACTGGCCGTGTAGGCACCAGTCCGCGTGGGCGCGGTGGTATGAAGCGACTGGGAGCTGTTGTGGGTGGCAGAGGAGGTAAATTGATTAGTAATGCGTAGTTTCCTTTTTGTTATACAAGATCCGTTTCGCGAAGGTGCACGTGGAACTGGAGCTGCACGTGGAGGCGGAGGACGAGGAGGCGGTAACAAAGGCAAAGCTCCCACTGCTGAAGAACTCGATGCTGAATTAGAAACCTATAGGACTCAGTTAAAGTAAAAATGGAACGATTGGTTCGAGTCGAAGACTGCAGAACTTCGCAGCAACAGCAAATTTTTGTTTACTTCCCTTGTGACGTTTGTCGGTATGATGAAAGGTTACAGCGTCATCTTAAGGCTGACGAGAAGAGTTCAGAGTATCATTTGACATTTTCATTTGTATTGTATTCAAGAGTTAGAATGATGTTTTTTTAATACACATTCACTGTCTTGATTTGAGGGATTTTAACAATGCACACGTTTTCTTGATCGGTATCAGTAGAATGACGTGGGCGAAAATATACATTTATATAAAAATACGTCTTTAAGAAAAATCCAGTAGCTAAAATGAAAGTTGGTCAACTACTGAATTCCTTATTAATTAACTTACTAATTGAGGCAGGATTTTTTCCACGTGTTCCAGTGTCAGAGACTCGGATCCTTCGAGTGATGCTTGGTTTTTAGCTCGTCCTAGAAGTTCACTAATAAATGCTGTGGTTACTTCTGTCATTAATTTAGACGTTTCTTTGGAAATTCGGGTTTTTGGCGTTTCAGTGAAATACATTTTTAATATTTCTTCTATTGTTCCCTGGAAATTAAACAACGCCTGTTAATTAATATGGTTTAAATGGTAAAGTAACTAATATTTCTGTACTTCTCTTAAGTGTGATTTAGCCTCAGGTTCTGCCATATTTGATACAGTTTAATGTTTAAACCATAGAGTAAAGATATCTTTACTTAAATCTTTGTTTTATTTAAAGCTTTTGCGGATTTAGCATGAATTGTGCCTTAGTTTCCTGTTTGTCGATAGATGGCGTAAGCCGACGGTTCCATTTCGAAATTTGACGAACTATTTTTGTGACAACGGTTTTCATACTGGAGTGGAGCGGACGCGGAGACGTTAAACGTCCTTGTATCGTGTAAATTTGTGTTTAGACTTTGCCTTAATTTGTTAAAATGGCTTCTGTAAGTATTTCCTATCATTACTGTTCTTCTTGGTTGCAAAGTTTTGACTTTAAGCCATTTTCTTGCTTCAAGTGTTGCTTTATAAGAGTTGAGACTTGCCCAGGTTTTTGCAAGGAAAAGTATGACATCCTAGCTGACCTTTTTATGTCTTTTTAGATGTCTAACGTCGAAAATTTGTCCCCACAAACCATTCGACAAGTTTCCAGAGAACTCCAGGAATTGATAACCAATCCCATTGAAGGAATTAAAATCAGGCTAAATGAAGAAGATATTACCGATATCCAAGCTGTGATTGACGGTCCTGGTACGTGCCTGTTTTCTCTTGATTTTTCTAAGAACCTATTCTAACGAATTGTGAACTTATTAAGCTGGTACACCTTACGCAATGGGCCATTTTCGAGTGAAATTGGTGCTGGGTAAAGATTTCCCAGCTGGTCCCCCCAAAGGGTACTTCCTGACCAAGATATTCCACCCTAATGTCAGCAATCATGGTGAAATTTGTGTAAATACCTTAAAGAGGGACTGGAAGCCTGATCTAGGCCTTAAGCACATTCTACTTGTAAGTTTCTACATGTATAGTTTATAGCTTTTGTTCACTTTCTAATCCGATCATTAATTTGCAGACTGTGAAATGCCTTTTAATTGTACCTAACCCCGAATCCGCCCTAAATGAAGAAGCTGGCAAACTTTTGCTGGAGCAATACGACGACTATTTCCAAAGGGCCAAGATGATGACAGAAATTCATGCCAAGGTAAAGTTTTAGTGTCACAGCTTTCTCAAATTTCTTACATACTTTTTATTAACCTTTGCTCTGTAATTACAGCCTGTAAGAGGGCACAAGAGTGATCTTCCTGACACAAATGAACCTTTTACTGGGGACGGAGAAGGCCCTACAGCCCACAAGAAAGTAGCAACGGATCGTAACGTTTTAGGTGACAAGAAGAAAGTGATGATGGCCAAGGACAAGAAACGTACTCTTAAGCGATTATGATTATACTTTGTAGGTTCCTTTATTTAAATTTACTTTATTTACACTGGTTACATGAATATGGGTTCGTTATTTACGAAAAGAATGCATGGGAATTTGCAGGGAGGAAATGAAAGAGCAGTCTTGGTATATTTTATATATCATGTTTATATGTTCCATTTTTCGTTTCAAAGTTAATAACGTTTTATTTCCTCCTTTTATGATTTCCACCGATAACTCGTGCAAACAAGAACAACAAAGCGCAATCTTCGGTATCTTGTAATTATGTCATTCTGGTCCTAATAATTTTCACCCGTTTTGTAAGAATCTTGGCTTGGCACACAATATATGTCCACTTTACTTAAATGGGGGGTTTCTTTCAGTGTTATTAGGGGCTGAATACGCTTAGCGCGAAAAGACTTTTAGAAAAGGAGAAAGGTTAATTCAAAGTTCAACTAGAGAATTTCTAAGAAAGTTGAGCCAGTTTCTCGCTGTCTCTGAATTTTCTCTGACCACGAGGTTTCCTAGCGATGATCTTTCTCCAGGTCGAGAAGACTGTCTCCAAGTTGAAAGCGCCATTCTGTTTCAAATATCCCATACGAAAAGATTGAAATGTTTGCAGCCGTGTTCTTAGTTAGTGCACTCATTACTGCGAGCACTTTACCCGTTCTTGCAGACCATTATTACTCTTGGCCCTACAGCAACAGACATCTTGATTTGAGCGTGAACAATTTTCCTTTGCGGCAACGTAGAAGCGTTACTTTCGTGGACAACTCTTACGAACCGTCGCCGAAATTGAATCCAGCCCTACAGCAACAGTACGAGGCGAAAGCACTGGCTCAAAGTTCTACAGAACCCAAAGCTACTCACTTTGTTCTGCGTCCACTACCGCCCCTTACTCCAAAGTGGGAAATCCAAGCAGTTTTGGTATCTGTTGTTGGGGGAATGTTGCGTACTATGAACGACAACCCGGATTTACTCAACCAGATGCGTCCGTATTTCAATATCGCTGTTTCCTTGCTCAGGTACGTGCCGTGGATCCTTATGGCCCAGTTCATATTGTTGCCAGCTCTGGGCTTGGCTGCTGCCATGGCCGTGGCCACGCCTCCGGGACGACGCAAACGATCAGCGGATTGGCCAGGTCAAGAAACGCTCGAGTTTCCTTTTCAACTAGACGGAAAGAACTGGATGGAGCAGCTGAAGGAAGTTGTTGAACAGCACGAAAGCCAAGCCAGATCTGCACTTAAGGAGGGCAAGGAAACTGAAGAATACCCGACGAAATTCAACTGCTGTTTGCAGCCCAATTATCGGAATCTGATCAAGCAAACAGGCAACAAAGGAGTCGTGCATTGTGTCCCAGAGGGCAAGAAACTGGATTGCTTCAATAAACTGGTGTATCTCATTGACGTCGGTGGGCAGATTATTAAGCCCATAAAGCTTAAGGATCCGTTGTTCTGGTATTGAGTTCGGGTGTGCATCTTGGAGCTTTCATTTATTCTAATATGTTGTATTTATTATGACGGATTGAGCAATCATGTTGATTGTAAACTTTTTTCAGAGGAATAGAATAAGTGACCTTATTCAGTAAGTTTTTAACTGTACTTTGTGTGAGTAGAAAGTAATTTTGTGTAACGATTAACATTTGTAATTTTTTTTTATATAACAGCGAAAATTTGGGAAATTTTTGTGAGGTTTTCAAAAAATCTGATCCTTTCGCTAAAAAGGGTGTGTCTTAAAGAAAAAGGACGAATCCTATTGGTCGATTCGGCCAAAAGGGGTGGTGGCTTTTTTTCGAGCTGGAAAAGCATTTTCAGGGCTTTACTCCATACGGAATCATGCTGTATCAATGGGGTCCCCTTCCAAAAGATAGGTCCGAGCAGGGGTCCCCGAACTAAACCCAGAAATCACGTAGAAGAAAAGGTAAAATGTTATATCGTGCCGAGAATAAATAACGGCGACTGTTGTAATTTTAAGGTAAGATTGACACATTGGAGGAGTCCCGATGTTCAGCACAGCAGCTTTTGGGGTCGACTTCGCGTATTGTTGTTATATTTTTTAGAATTGAGTAGAATTATAACGCTTGTTTTCCCACTTCTTTGCTTTTGTGAAGTTTAGCCATCCTAAACATTGCTCTAGTGCACGGTTTTCCAAATCTGTTGAAATTTTTGTTCTGTGACATTTCTTAGCTCCAAAAATTGGACTATAAAATTATGCAATCGGGATGTTTGGCTCCCAACCGAAATTCCCTATTAGATTGCTGTTTTACTCAAACGTTCCCCGTAAAATTGTTGGTTTCCAAAATTGTGCTTTTTGTTAAAGAGGTTTTGAATTCCGTTGGATTTGAATTGCGCGCGCAACTGAAGTGGCCACAAGGGGCGCTCTACACAGCTTACAGCCTCGCCTCGCCTCAGTCGTGCTCATGCAGCCGAGCAAGATTGATGTGGAGATACTGGTATGTTGTCGTGATTGGCTTTTCACGGTGGTTGTGTTTAAGTTAAATTTAGATAATTTGATCTACTTGTAGTTACATTCAACATTCCTGTTCGTTCATAAGCACTAATTTAGCTTCCTTAGTGGAGTTCGGGCATGTAGACGTTTTATTACGTTTAAAACAGACGGTTTTGTTAAACTTAGGCCGGACAAGATGCCGCTGGGGTTGTTTTTGTCATGTTTTGTTGTCTCCATTTCCCAATTATGATTGATTTTTTTAGGAGAGACATCCTTAATTCTTTGTCTGTTATGTCGATGAAGATGAGTGAAAACGTGGAAGCTTTGTGTATGGGATTTAGGTAAGATTGTTTAAAATGCATCAAATAGTTTAATAGAATAAAATAGATCAGTAATAATAAAAAGAATATAGTAGGTCCGTCCTAATAATAAAATAATATAGTAGGTCAGTTGTGTTTTTAAGGTAAATTTGGATTACTTACTCTTTCCTGCTGATTCATGAGCACTAATTTAGCTTCGCTTGTGGAGTTTGGGCATGTAGACGTTTTACTACCTTTAGAACAGACGATTTTGTTAAATTTAGGCTGGACAAGTCCAGACAAGGTGCCGCTGGGGTTATTCTTTGTCATTTTTTTTCTGCTCCAGATCGCGATTATTATTTTAGTTTTTTAGGAAATGCGTCCTTAATTCTTCGCCTGTTATGCAAATGAAGCTGAGCGAAAACAAGGCGTGCCAGACACTGTTAAAAGTTTCCCCCTATAATAGGGGGATTGGTAGATTCGGACTCCCAGAAACGGGGGTACCCCCAAAAATAGGTATAATCCAACTCTCAAAAACGATGGGTACCCCCCAAAATTGGTATTTTCAGACTCCCAAAAACGGGGGTATTACCCCAAATTAGGTATTATCCAGGCCCGTACCCAGGATTTTTTTCGGGGGGGGTTTTAACCCGAGAACTTGAAATCCTATTTTTGTCGTATACCATCTTTCCGGTAAGGAAAGGGGGATACGAAAAAGGAGANGGTTTTAACCCGAGAACTTGAAATCCTATTTTTGTCGTATACCATCTTTCCGGTAAGGAAAGGGGGATACGAAAAAGGAGAAAAGTTATCGCGTTGTTCGAGCTTCAAAACGGTCAAACAAAACCAAAGCTCAATTTGAAATAAAATTCTCAAGTACCATATGCTAGAAAAACGTATATATTTTTCATTTGCGTAAACTTTCGATGGGGGTTTAAACCCCCCGAACCCCCCCCCCTGGGTACGGGCCTGGTATTATCCAATTCTCAAAATCGGGGGTATACCCCCCAAAATAGGTATTATCAACTCTCAAAAACGGGGGTACCCCCCAAAATAGGTATTTTCAGACTCCCAAAAACGGGGGTATACCCCCAAAATAGGTATTATCCAACTCTCAAAAACGGGGGTACCCCCCACAATAGGTATTTTCAGACTCCCAAAAACGGGGGTACACCCCAAAATAGGTACCCCGAAACTCAATATTTTCAGACTTTCAAAAACGGGGGTATATACAAATGGTTTTAGCCTCTGTTTGATTAACCAATAAACAGAGATTTCTTCAACTCGATATGCCGTTGGCTACTGAGATGGTTAGGTCCAATGCGTAATGTCGTTTTTCTGTCCAATTGTCCTTGTGTCTCGGCCAAGATTGCTGTACCAGGATCAAGATTATAGTTTTTGGATTGTGCAGTTTGAACGCGCTGGGATCTATTGGTAAATATATAATCGGCCATGTTTTTATATTAATTTCAAACCTTAATGTATTTCCCTTAGGTACTGTTTAACGTCAATGGTTTCTGATTGAACCAATGGATCTTCTGACTGAACCTGGTGGGTTAAATGCATTACGTTTCAATTATTAACCCTGCTAACTGCGGCTTTTGTACTTTTAGGCAAGATTGGTACATTTGAAGGGTCCCGATGTTTAACTTTGTAGCCTTTGTGTTCGACTTGGTGTATTATTGTAATTTTTTTGAGAATTGAGTAGAACTGTAACGCTTATTTTCCCAATTTTTCTGTTTTTCTTGTAAATGTATCCTTTCAAAACATTACTTCTAGTTCTATTTTTCAAATCTGTTGAAAGTTTTGTTCTGTGGCTTTTCTTACCTCCAAAAATTGGATTCGAAAACTACGCAAATTAGATTTTTGGCTCTCCTCCGTAATTCCTTATTTGTTCATTTGTTGTACCCAAAACGTTCCCCGTAAAATCTAGTTTCACGAAAATGTGGTTTTTGATGTACATTTGTAATTTTTTTAATAAAAACGAAAATTTGGCAAATTTTTGTGAGATTTTTCAAAAAATCCGCTAAAAATGGCGTGGCTTGTTCAAAAAGGACGAATCCTATTGGGGGATTGGGCCAAAAAGTGGGCGTGGCTTTTCGAGCTGGGAAAGCTTTTTCAGGGCTTTTCTCCATAAGGAATAATGCTGTATCAAGGGGGTCAGAAATCGTAAAAAATTGAGAGCCGCGCCCCTTCCCCTGTTCCCAACTCCCCTGCTCGGTTTCCTATCCACGATATTCGAGCTCATGCTGCCGAAGCTACATAATTTCGAATATAGGAATAGGAACCTCGCCGGGAAGGCATAAGGTACAGAAAGGAAGTCCTTTTATTTTCGCTTTTTTCACGAAATAAAGTGTCTCGACCGGGTTTCAAACCTACGACCTTCCGATCACAAGGCTTGCGTCTTTTCCACTCGGTCATACGCTTATATTTATAGGGCGTTGAAACTTCTATAAATTTAACATATGAAGTAAGCTGGTCTACATTGTACGTCGATAGTGTTCCATCTATTGTTCGATTTATAAGAATCGAAAATCCTTCAAAAAGGTCCCCTTCAAAAATCGTGAAAAATTTAGAACATCGCCCCTTTCCCTGTTCCCAACTTGTTGTTGTTAACATTATTAAAATATTGGGAACAACATTAAGGTTGCCTTATTATGTTGTATTTCTTTCTATGTACTACAAAATGTAATCAAAGAATCATTACTTACTTTTATTTACGAGTAAAAATAATAAGGTCATGTTTTCGCTTTAAATTACTTTTATTAAAAACTCAAACGTACAATACACAACAATACAATCGCTCTGGACTGCAAACTTAACTGCCAGTCGTCCAATTAGATACGTCTTAAAGCCGAAAAAAATCATACGTGGAAAATTCCCTTGATTTTAATGGAAATTTAATTTTGGGATGAACCAAGTAAGAAGTGTTGGGTCAATCCATCTTGCTCTACGAAGCCCAACGAAAGTTGGTCACTTGGTCAACAACAGTATTGATTTCCTTGGCGATTCTTTCGCCTCTGATTCCGACGGCGGCCATGATATCAGCGGAGGTTATTCTATAGTAAAAAAGTAGCAATTAGCAAGATAAAATCTATGCGAAACGTCTCAGAAAAATGTCACAAATTTTACTGACACCTTAGAATCTTCGTTAACCATTCGAAATCGACAAAAACTCAAGCCTATGTAGTCTAGAGTTTTTCTCGATTTTTGGGTGTTTCTAACTACGGTAACAATACTTTAAAGTAATTTATAATAGGATGCTTCGCAGAAGTTTCATGCAAGTCGTCTAAATCAAACAAATCTGCTCGATGTAAAAACACGTTTTTTTTTATTTCTGTGAAAGTTTGAAACTACGAGCATATGGTACGCCTCTTTAAAATAACGGCTGCTATGAATCGCCCAACTTATTGAATTGTTCTCAGCTGGAAGAAAGTGAAGCATGAGGAAAAAAACAAGCAATTGAAGTCGTAATTCAAAAGTTTAGCAATGCCGGAATTCAATGCGCAGTAAAAAGCAAAAATTGATGATTTAATTTTAAAAACTTGCTTACAATCTACGATAGAACAGATTATTCAACATTGGTCGGATTCACAGTATAAAGGTTTACACTTTTATACTGTACTGTGTAAACTTTTCTACTGTCATCGGGTAAGTCAATTTTTAAGTGATACAAATGCTGACTAGCTGACTTGGTTCTCCTTCGGGCCGTGAGAAGGCATGGCGCTAGTATCGAACCAGTTTCAAACTTTTCCCACTAGATGTCTCCTGTTCGCTCTTTTTATAGCAAAATCTAAAAAGGGTTCACAATTTAATCAGACCGAGGAAGATTCAGGTTGCCGTTTGCTAACGCTTGGCCTTCACTTTATACAACAACAGAAAAATGGACGCAAGCTTGGACGATATTATCAAGAAAAACCCAAAGAAATTTGGTCAGAGGAAGGCAAAAGGCGGAGGGTAAGCCCCTTTCTCAATTTCCGTAAAATATCTAGCTCTTGTCTGACACTTATTTGTATTAGGGGTGCCGTTGGGAAAGCTAATAAACAAAGGCTTGTCAACGGCAAAAACAAGGCCTCCCAGTCGCCTCTCAAGAGGAACGCTCTCAAGCAAGGTCGCATTGGTAAACGCAATGGGGTTAAACTAAACCGTTCGGCTACCGGAACTCCTAAGAGAGTCGGCTTAGCTACCAAAAAAGTTAAGGATGCGCGCCTCAGACTCGTGCAGAAAAGAACCCAGAAGGTAGCAGATGCCAGGGAACGCATATCATCTCCTCGTTTGATTGACGCTAGGCAGAAACTTGACAAACTTCACCAGGCAAAGAGACCTGTATGCATCAAAAACTAAAATTACCCACTTGTCATAATCTGCTAATTTTTGCCCTTTCCTAGGCATTGTTGACCTCCAAAAACAGGAACAAGCAAGCAATGAAGCCACTAGGTCGCAATAATACCTTAGTGGTCAATCAGTCTGGTAGAGGTCGTCGAGACGTGGCCGCCATGCCAGTCAATAGCTTCACACGAGCTTTAGCCAGTGCTCTCTCTCCGCCTCAACCATTGATGAAAACTATCCACAGAAGACCTGATGGCTACTCCTTTGTTACTCCAGGTAAACAAACGTTCGCTCAGAAAAACTTAGCCCTATTTACTTATTTTATTGATTTATCTTTGAATAAACGTCTAGATCCGTATCATCTGAAACGTACCATCCGAAATGACGCTCCTTTGAGACGTACTGTTAGCAACGCCCCTCGCTTCCAAGACGACGCAATGGATGAAGACGAGGATTTCGATTTCAACTACCCAAAGGTTGCTTACGTTTCTCAGCCTCCTAAACCCAAAACAGCTCAACTGACCGTGAAGCGCGCCAGTGTTCGCTCACGCTTGGATTTGAATTCCAGCTCAGGCCATAAGGTGTTTGTTACCAATCTACATCCCAACGTCACCGAAGAAGACATTGTGGTAAGTAATCTTGTTAACTTTTTTCGGGAATTTAAAGTAAATTCACGAAATAAATAAATAAATGTGAAGTAATCCTAAGCCGTTTTGCTCTGCAATTTTAGGAACTGTTTGGTGACATTGGAGTGCTTATCAAAGCAGAATTAACTCGTCCAGGACAAGCAGAAATTGTTTTCACAAACCGTGCTGATGCGCTGCGCGCAGTGGAAGTCTACCACAACCGTTTACTGGATTCTCTGCCCATGAAATGCAGCTTGGCGTTAACCAGCGTGCCTGGGTCTACGTCTTTGGACGCAACTCAAAGGTTAGTTTAAGCGAGACAGACTTGACTAGTAAGCAAACAAGAAAATAAAATTAACTTGTGCATTTTCAGGCCTGCTCAAGGACCAACTGGCACAGTTGAGTTGCCTCGCAGTGGGAAAGCGAACGTGGAACCTGACATACACGCCATTCACAAAGCCCTTTTCAGCAGAAATACCCCAAAATCCTCTCAATCCTTTACTGTAACTTTGCCCAAGCAATCCAAAAAATGAGTTTACCGGATCTTCAAGAACTACGTGGCAAGCCAATAATTGAAAATTACTTCATGGTTTAACCGCAAAATTGAACAAGCTCTGAAACCGAAATAATAATAAAATACTTTCAAACTGAAAATTAGCTCTGTAGTTTTTCAATTATATAATAACTTTTCAATTAGAAGAACTTCTTTATGATTCGAATGACTATTTTTACCCACAAAGGTACCAATCTTTCCTTCTCAAGAAACGTGTCTGCATCCACAACTTCCGAGCGACTCCACAGCTCAGTTTGCTCCTCGTGCAGTTGTTTTCGCAGCATAGGGTTGACAGTGACTATCGCCAGTTGACTTTCTAAATCACGATACACCGACCGGTATCCTAGAAATAAAATACGGAAAAAAATCATAATCTAAGTTTTCTGTTCAAAACTTTATCCAATCAAGTAATTAATTAATAAATAAATAATAATAATAAATAATAATAATAAATAAACAATAATAAATAAATAATAGTAAATAAATATAATAGATAATAAATTAATTAATCTATCAACTAATAATTTTAGCCATTTCAAAATGATAAAAAAAGCCATTTTACCAAAATTAGGGGAGCCAACCAAAGTGAGAACAGGCAAACCAGGGTTCAAATACAGCCATAAACCTTTGGCATGGAATGTCCATAACGTCCGTCGAAACTCCATCAACTGAATTCGGTGCGAGATCAATAAGTAGCGCAATCGTTGATAAAATTCGTAAGCTAGCTGCGTATAGGCCGCAGGTATAGCCCCAGCGAAACCTTTAGCACCAAGAAATCCATTCGCCTATACAATGAAAGAAAAATCGAAAATGATATGAAAGAAAAGCATATTTTTCCCCCTTAAAATACCGTTGGGTGAGCCATGAGGATATCGAAAGTGGCTTCAGAGCTGAGTACCGTGTCCATGTAATCTTGAGTGAGGTTAAAGTAGCCACTAGCTAGTTTAATATGGGACCCATGGGGTACATTCTCCAGTACTGTCTTCGTAACTTGGCTATCAACGTAGATTCCCAGTTGGCCCATTTGGATTAAGGGGAAAATCCACGTATCATAGGAACCAGAGGTTTCAAACGTTTCAGAAACGTTCTTCTTGTGTGACTCGTAGAAATTTTTGACTGTTTGGTTGGCGTGTTTGATGAAAAGCGCTTTCGAGTGTTTGTAAGGATGGACAGGCCAATCTGTATGGAGACTGAGTTCGTTACAAGGATTTAACTGGAAGGAAAACTTTGAGACGCAGGCCACGAGTTCATCGTAGAAATTGGCCAAATCCGGGCAGTCTTCGATCATTACATAGCGATCTTGCCGATTTGTGAAGTAATCATGACTCAAATTGGCTCTGAAAGATTTGCTTAGATTGGCAATGCGTTTTTCAAGGTATTTTAGTTTATTACCCGCTAATTATGAGAGTATTGTCAATCAGGTAGACTTTCATATGTTGTAAACCAATGGTTTCATTGTACCGCTCAGGCATTATCCATTTTACCAAACCTCGTAATAGTGGAGTATGGTACAACGCTACCTACATAAAACAAAATGCAGTGAAAGAGGAATTCAATATAGATCGTACACAAAGAAAGTGAAATATACATGAGTTTGCTGAGGTGAAGATGATAAAAGAGGCAACAGCATTGTTCTAGAATTGGTTTGTCCTCTTGAACCACGGGAAAAATCCAGTAAAACACTGACTTTTAATTTTGAATTGCATTGGATTCTTTCATGAATGCAGTTAACCTAAGATAATAATTATATTATGTACCTACGAAAAATCAATAGATAATTTTACGTACTAAATCTTGTTCTAACTGGCCTGTGCCTAGATACAACGATGCAAAGGTTATCCTATGCTGTGCAGTGCAGACTTTCTTCATTAATATGTCATAAAAATCCGCGGGGGATTCGATAACTTGGACCTAGAAAAAAGCTAATTAAATTCATTGTTACAGTGGACTTAGCGCAACAACAACCTGAGATCCATTGACTTTGAAGCAAGGAGCATCACGAAATAGAAATTGGAAAGATTCTAAAGCAGTTAACTCGTGTTTGACTTCGCTGTTGGACGAACTGGAACTATACATTCGAAATTTGGTTTTATAGTTTAGATTTTGATAAGCTTTTCTACAGGGATAAGACGGCACACTGCTTGAAAGCCCCATTTGAAATATACATTTTCCAACAATGAATACGTTTTTCACAATCATTTTCGTCTTTCGAAACAATGAACTTTTTTGTATAAACTTGAACTGTGCACGTGTGCAGCACCCAGGCCAAAAGAACGACAACAAACTATTATAGAGCACCAAGCAGCGGGATAGAGAAACTACTGACCACGCCTCCAACAATAATTGACTGTCAATAGACAACTTTCACGGAATTGAGTACATTTTTAAGCTTAAATTTGTCCTCAAAGAGTAAAAAGAAATATTCAAACGATTTTTCATAAATACACATAAGGACACTCGTTTGAAATTTCTGCAGAATGTTTCTTTTTCGTCTCTAATTTTTGTTAGTAATCGACAATTTGATTATAGTAGGCTGGTTTCTCGCACCGTATGAAACTGCCGTTGAATAATCCGATCACGGATACATAGTGAAGATCACTTACCGTATTATCAAAGAATACCGTATTTAAACCGCAAAATCGCATAGTAGAACAATTCAATAGTAAAACCAGCAAAGATTAGCTAGGTCTTTACCGCAACTTTCTTTAGTAGATTCGGGAAATGTCGCTTCCTGTTTTTCACAACGTGGGTCGTCACTTCCTGGGATAAACCATATTTACGTGTCAACCTTGAATTACGATACATAACTATTTAAATGTTATGTCTGCTTTAATTAGTTAATATTAGTTCTGCCTTTTTACTTATTTTATATTTGATAGCCCTATGGGGATTATAAAATATAACAAATTGGTCGCAAAGTATAGGGTACGTTGCATTCACGTCTTAGTCGACCGTTTCGTATACATTATGAATTCCCACATCATCATACGCGACTGTCAAATAGTCCGATTCCGGAGTGTACAAATCGCTTACAATTAATGGATACTGGACTGCTCCTGTGTACCCAGCAGAACTAACTGCTGATCTGTAAAGAGAAATGATTATCGTTATAATGTGCCAGTATTTCTACCGTAAAAGGCCATAAATAAATGCATTAAGTAGGCTCACGAAGGGGAGTTAGGACTAAATCCTTCAAACTTATGGTTAATTAAACCCACAGCTTTTAATTCCGTCACTGGAACTCCGGTTGAAGCAGGTGTTTCCCGCTTCCTAAAATTATGGGTACCATTATTAAGATTAGTAACAAAATAAGGTTATATGTTTACTTCATTTGCAAGTAAAGCCAGCGCACCCCCAATACCAAGCATATGAGAACAAAGAAACCAGCGAATATTACCCCAGCCACTACCCCTGAATTAGGACTATTTACCCTCAAATACCTCTCGATTGCAATGTCTTTTTCTTACCCCAGCTCAAGCCCGCTGGACTTTCTACGCACAAGGGATTACCCGGGGGCCATAAATTTGCTGGGTTTCCAGTATTGTCACAAGTTTTGATTGTGTCACCTTTCAATTCGTATCCTGAAGTACACTGATACGTAGCAGTGTTGACGTTAACTACGACGCTACCTTGCCACGGTGCAGGAGGCATTCCACACGAAATATCTGCGATCAAAGTATTCGGTTGTTAAGAGCTTTGCGTAAACCAATCACATTGGTTCAAACATAAAATTTTATAAGAACTTACTGGCATGGTCCAATACTAAGATTCCGCTATCCGGTACACGTAATATAATTTCCACCGGATTCTCTTTCAAATTGCTGAGCGGTTTGGAGAGTCTGACTTGCACCTTGGCGGACCCGAAGGGTTCAGGCGCAGAACAGAAGTACATGTCTGTTTGAAAACGCTGATGACAAACACCATAATGATCATGATAGTGCACCACTTCCCGTGCGAGTGGTAGATTGCGTCCATTTCTAGTTTCAGCGGAAAAGTTGCCTGCAATTATTCGTTTATGAAATGAAACTTTTCTAATTAAAGGAATTGAATTACGCTCACCCTGAAGGAACACTATCGCTTCAGTGGTGAGTCTTTTTCTTTCCCAGGCAACGGATAGATACACGTGTTCAGTAGTGTTCCTTAATTGGCGCCGGTACTCACCCGCTGATGTTATACTGAGGCCTTCATCCGCTTCTAGGGAAGCAAAATAAAAGTCCGATCCAAAGGATAAAATCTCTACTAGGAATTATACATAAAAATTTTATTAACAATACATTTTAAAATACAAAAAAAAAACTTACAACAAGTGGGCCGGGTGCCGTTCCAGACCCCAGCAACGCAGGTCTGATGTTCCCAGTTTTCATCAGCCACTAAATGAAACTTGTGCTTGCAGAATATCCGGACCACATCACCATCATCGTACGTTTCCTTTAAAGGCTTAATGTAAGAATTTGCAGGCACTCCAGGCGTTCCACATTTCAATGCTACTGAAGCGAAATTTAAAGTCAAATCTTCAAATTAATTCATTATTTCACCTGTAATAGCGGGTATAACTACCCAAATCAAATGCACCACTAACAACATGGTGTAACAACTCACTACTAAAGTTCGCAAATCAGAATTAAAATCAGCTGATAAATTTAAGACCTCATTTCCCGGTCGTGTGTCATGGGAAACTGCTCTCTTGTCGGTATCGCTAAGGACTTCCGCATGAGGTTAAGGTCGGAAAGCAACACATACAAATATATTTTGATGACGTACTGACAAATCAAATATCCAAATCAGAAAAATATCTCGTTTCAGACCACTTTAATGCAATTTGTAATGTGACCAATTGGCTGTTACTGAAAGTCATTGCGATAAGTGACTGCTAGTAATAAAGTATTAAACATGCATATGTTATGGATTATGTATTTTTAAAATGTACACATTTAGGATTTCAAGCTCACAGAGCATAACACTTAGTACTTGGCAGGGGCAACATAGGCGAGTTGGTAAGCGGGCTTGTAGACGGGTTTGGCATAAACGGCAGGAGCAACGTAGGCAGCCGGCTTGTAGGCGGGTTGGTAGGCGGGCTTGGCATACGCAACGGGAGCATAGGCCTTGTAGTCACCGGAGTACTGGACATCAGCAACGTAGCCGCTGTAGCCATCGACGTAATAGTTGACAGTCTATGAAAAGAGACAGGCTATTAGTAAAAAAAGTATATCGAAGGATTGCAAAGTTGTACCTGGCGACGACCATCGGGAAGATCAACGAAGTAAGATCCCTTGGTGTTGTCTCCGTTGCGGCTCTCTTGTTGACCCATGTTCACATAAGTGTAGTCATCCTTGACTGCCCAGTCGTAGTTGTAGTAAGCTGGGGCATAGGCTTCTTTGTAGGCCGGGCCGGAGTAGTATGGGGCAGCGTAGGATTGTTTGTTGTAGATATCAACGGCGGTAGCAGCCGCGACAAAAGCGAGGACCAAGAAGACCTTTTTGGATTAGAAAAGCAAGAGTTCGTATTTAATACCCAACTAGGTTATTAAGAAAGATTGAGTTATCTTACCTTCATGTTTATGTTGGGAAGGATTTTGCTTTAGTTGCTTGCTGGATGGAGCTGGAAGCTGAAGTGTGATAGTTACGAATTGGACCTCCTATTTTTATAGTGAAAAGAGAAATTTATTCGTGAGACGCAAGTGCCTCCTGCTCGCTGGTAGGAGATAACCACACCCTTTCCTTTACCTCTACCGTAGCGTGAAAAAGGCTTTGCTTGGACTTGAACCCTATAACTGGAGCAATGGGACGCTCGGAGGCAGCGCTCAAATCAAGGTATTCAACGTCTCCGATAGTGCTCTATCATAGTGAAAGTGTTATTCATGTATTGCTATCATGAGTCCAGGAAATCAATGTAGCGTGAAGATAACTGTTCTTATTAAAAATGAATGCGTATCCATGCTTTTATATTTACTGCATGCAAAGGAACTTGGAAAGCGAAAGTCAATAAATAAAATTGCAATTTTGTCCGTTTAATTGCCGTATCGAATTGTGAGTAAATAAGACTAGAAAATACGGACCAGTTCTCTTATTTCAATGTTATTCAGGCTGATTCTACTAGGAAAATGGAAGAACAAACTTTTATATATTTTCTTATATTAATAGAAAGTAACGTTTGTCCAAAGATTTGTGAGGTAACACAGATATTACATTTCTTCTGGCCAAAAGAGCAAGATAAATCTTGAGATTAATAGGATAAAGGACTTTACCGAAAGGCGGCTCGGTTGACTGACCCGCATGGTAAACTTGAAATGTTAGCAAGGTCGTAGCGGAAAGGAAACATCAAATTTAGACCAACTTTCTTCTCAGCGTACTTTCTTTACATAAACCGGAAAAAAACTTAAGGGTACAAACTGGTTTAGAAAACAGAAGATCAATACAGATTATAAAAGAAATACATAGGGTGTTTGCTCAACATGTTTGGTACCAAGTTGGTACCAAACATTTGAAGCTCGAAAGAATTTTAGTACAATGAAACAAGCTAGATTTTCTTATGATATTTTCAGGTTTATACAGCACAGGTCGATCAACCAAACTGTCCTTTCTTAACCTTAATCCGAAGTTTACGGCTTTACGGCTGTGTAATGAAATAAGAAAAATAATTGCTGCCTTTGCTTCCTTTCGATAGATTCTATAAGCCAACTTTCTTTTCCCGAATTTTACATACAGTTATTGTATAAAAACTTGGAAACTCATAAATACTTATTAAGTGTAATGATACCCACGCTAAAGAGCTTTTCTAGACTCGGAAACCGGTATAATACAATAACACTTTCACTGTGATAGTCTTGTATTAGCGAAAGACGTTGAATACATTGAGCGAAAACTGTCCCATAATTGCTCTATAGAGTTCAAGTCCAAGCTTTTCACGCTACGGTGGAGGCAGACGAAGGGTGTGGTTATCTCGTAACAGAGTGTGGAGCAACTAGAGTCCCATGACTGCTTTTCTCTTGACTATAAATATGGAGGTCCAGTCCTAAACTATCACACTTCAGCTTCCAGCTCCACCCAGCAAGCAACTAAAGCAAAATCCTTCCCAACATAAACATGAAGGTAAGATAACTCAATCTTTCTTAATAACCTAGTTGGGTATTAAATACGAA
>JAGJRO010000361.1:0-41163 GCA_022832285.1 Lepidurus apus apus | reverse complement strand
ATAAGTGTAACTCTGCACCCAAGTGTGACCCCTTTTGTTACTATCAGTCCCCTTCTGTTGTTAAGCATTATTTAGTTTTCAATAAACGACCATTTCATCCCTTATGTAAGTTACAGTCCATTCCGTACATTCATACGATTATTCATTGAGATCCCCTTATACGAGCCGCAGCACCATCTAAAATTATTCCGCGTACTGTCCGTACCAGTCCCCATACCCGATAGTACCTTCGTGAGCGAGATCTTAGACCTACCCGCCTATGGGACCATATCCGGAGATAGGGAGAGGTATGTGGAACTAAGTCAAGCCGACATGGATGCTTGTAAGGCTTACGCTGTCAAGGTATGTCCCGTAGCACGGGAATTCAGACGGATGGCCACGGGACCTTCCTGTATAGCAGCTCTGCTAAAAGACGAAATTAATAACACCAATCGGTTCTGCCGAAAGGAAGTTAGGAAAGCAGATGATTCATCCTTGGTACGGGTGGGGCCCCGTAAATGGTTGTACTCAACCGGTAAGATCCTTGAAGTCACGATTGCTTGCCACCCAAATCTAAAGGGGGTGGGGAAGGTAAAACCCAGACGACAAAAATCCAGGGAATGGGAATCATTGAGATACCTGTGGCATGTTTGGCCGTCAGCCAAGAGTGGATCCTACCCGCCTCCTTGGACTCTTTTGGTCAATCATCCATTACCTCACGCATGCCTGCTTGGTCCTTTTCCGCTTTCTCTATTAACCTAATCCAACAACATTTGCCTACGGCCAACCTTACCTGGATAGACCCAGAGGTAGCAAACCACATCAAGATGTTGGAAAAGGAGAGTAGTGACCTAGCCGCCAGTTGGAGGATCACGTGGGACACATTCCAGAAAGCCACCAAACAGCACCGAAACCTCTTCAAGGAACCCTCCAACGAATGGAGCAATCTCAGCTACCCCTTGATAACCATTTCGGAATCATTTACTTTGGTAGTGGTGGCAATTGCCGCGATCCTGGGCTGGTTCTTATGGCGAGTCAAAAGTGGTCGTAATCAAGCCCTCGAGAGACGGGTGGAACAATTAGTGGCTTCCTTACGACTCCTTAGGCCAGCCGCTTTTGAAAGACCGAGCTACAACATCGACGTACTCATGCGCCGCATACGAGCCGTAGAAATAAGGATGCGTACCCATGGGGTCGCATCCCAGCTGACCATGGAGGAAACCGAAGACTAGTGAACAAGAAAATTAGTGTAGTCGTAGAGTTGGACTTGTTCCCCCCAGTAACAATTACCCCAGAGTATAGACAGTTTAGTCTAGTGTTTAGACAGTGGTTTATCAACTACTAGGTGTGTGCGCTTATTGATGTTAACCATGTGCTTGCAAGCTTATCTTTAATTCAGCCTGGCATTGCCTCTAGATGGCGCTACCGACGCGTGGTCCGCTTGTTTCGACCGGGACGTTCGAAAGCGGGCCGGGGGTAATGTCACGGCTATATTTCGCATTGGTTGCTTTTCGCATGTTTCGCTTTACTTCTTTGGCTTATTAAGCGTAATACCAGAGGATCCATCCGCCTGTGTAACGGATTACGCGTCCTGTACGGATACGCCAGTCAGGATGGATCCCTGGGGGCGAGGATGATGGCTTACTAATCGAAGCAGTCTTGGTTAGAGAGTTAGAGAGTACCGAGAGTCGTGGTGAGTCCTGTAGTCGAGTGTTATGTGGTAGTCCTTTGTTTTCCTGTAGTGTTAGTCCCCTTAACTTTACCCCTGTATTTACCCGAATACAGTTCATTAAATCCACCTTTCCCGAACATTACTCTAGTCCCTTGCCAGATTGATGCCCTGACAAAATTAGACCGTCACAATATGTTGATGAATGCAAGCAAAAAATTACAACGTGTTAAACAGTTGAAAGAGAAGGAGATTGCTCCCGTGATATAAAGGTCGCTTCTTCCCTTAGGCGTTAGGCTTAGAAAAAAGAAACTTGACTTTACTGTATTTACTACATTTTTTTCTGGTAAACTGGCGTAGGCTCGCGCCTATTGCCTCGAGCTTTATTAAATATACGTTCGTACATTGTCCATAATTTTAAAAATTGTTAAAGGGTAATATTTTTGCATTACCCTTTAACATAGAACATAGAACAAAAAGGGTGGAGAGGGGGATAGGAGACAAAGGGGGGGTGGAGGGGGGGACACATATGACAAGGGGGTGGAGGGGGGGGAGACAGCAGGGTGCAAACTCTGCTTCTTAGAACTCCCTTACACAACTTTGACTCGCTTCGTGTAGAAAAATAGTTAGTGCGTTGAAAGCTTTAGGGCTGGTTAGCAATTCTTTTGCGTTAAAATGGATTTTTAACTTGTTTAGCTTCCGGAGTAGTTGGGCACGTTGCTTGTTGAGTCGGCGACAGTGGAACAGTAGATGTGGTAGGTCCTGTCTAGTTCTATCCTGGCATGGACATAGGTCCGAGTCGGATTTTTGGATTCGTTGGAGGTAGCTCCTAGTTGGAAAGTATGTGGTTCTCACTTGAATCATCTTTGAGATGATTGTCCTGGGAAGGTGGACGTGCACTATTCCTTGGCGAGATGGTCCATGGGTCAGATCTTGTAACGGGCTCTGCGAACTATTCCAACGTTCCTTCCACTGACTCATCGTCGCTTCTTCTATCCAACCACGAGCTACCTTTAGGGAATCTGGGCTTGACTTCCAGACGACGGCTGCAAGTACTCTTGCCCTCTCCAAACAGGACGTATATCGTCTGTGCCTGGGTACCTCCTCGGGAACGGGCCATTTGTCCCAGTATCTATTTACTACATTTACTACATTTTTTACATTACATTATTTACTACATTTACTGTAATTACTGTAATTAAGTACCAATCATTTATCAAAAGTTCCCTCTATACTTAGCAGTGACGTGCGCCGCTGAGGCAGGGGGCGGAACTGATGAAAGAAAGTGTACGTAGAAAGTATAACCTTAGACCCTAGCACAGATTGAGGATGGCATATCAAACATGAGTTAATTAATTAAACTCTCTTCTTCGTAAATATTTCCTTGTGGTAATATTTCCTTGGCGTAAATATTTCCTTGTATAATTTTTGTGGTAATATTTCCTTGGCATAAATATTTCCTTCGTATAATATTTACGCCAAGCCGTAGCTCGCAAGCGCGGAACTTTAGAAGTGAAAATGCGGAAAGGCAAGTAGAAAATCAAGCAACGGTTGAATTTAATGACCTCAACCACAACGAACCAAATTCTTCACTTGCATTGCTGTAAATGCTAACCTGTCTCGTAGCTCACCGCCAATGTTAATTGGTAAGTTCATTGTTTTCTCATTTATGGAAAACATACTGCGTCTTTCGTGTTATTGTATACCTTGTTTATTCAGTATAACTCACAGCAACAAATTGTCGTCAAATTGTCATTTTCTTTAAAGAAGGAGACATGTCCACTTTCGCTGTACCTCAACCTTCAGAAATTGCTACGCAATCTAAATAACGTCAGCCTTCAGTGGACACCGAAGGATTGTCAACGAATGGTGGGCTATTTCGTATTAATCGAAAACTTAAAGTTATTCTGACAGAAAGTCTCTAATATTTGCAGATTCCAACGCGCATGAGAGCATGCAACTTACTGAAGTGAGTAGGCTCGCAGCGGATATTGGTAGTAGCAGAAGGAAAGGTATATTTCTTGCGAAATTACACAACACTTTCTTTCAGTCATTTCTCATTTGTAAAAATTCGTAGGCAACGGAAATAGTATCACTGGAAGTTATCGGCAGTTAGTAACCCACATGTTCGAACTCAAAAATATGGCACGAAAAATGAAGCAGCAACTGTCGCGTATTGAAGGCTGCCCAAGCTGAAGTAGTGCCTACTATGGAAAATTTGCCTGTCCAGACGCTTAACGAATTAAAAACATTAGAAAGGAATTTACAGAGCGCAGAACTACAAAAACTTTTTTAAGTTTTAGCAACATTTCTTGAATGCACGTTTAAAATTTTTTTCTAAATATAGTAAAATAAATCTAATTTGATATTTAATTCCTCATAGGTATCCAAAATTCGACTTATTGGCGGAAAGACAATTGAAAATGCGGTGAGGAACGCATGGAAAGCAGTCGCAAGCGACTGCGTCTGGAAGGAATACAGTAAGGAAGGAAGGCGTTACAGCGGACGGGAAGTGAACAAGCCGGGAATCAGAGATTCCATCGTCTGCCAATTCATACAAAGTAAGTGGTTTTTATATGTAAACCTTTGACCTATTTCACGAAATTGTATTATCTAGTTTCAGGTGCCCTGCGCGCAAACCACCAATTCAAAAATTTAGAAGACACGTTAAAAATGTCACGTGCTCCTTCCTGAAGTAGGCGCGCGCCCGCGAGGTGGAAGGTTCAGCGAAAGCATCACCAAGAAGATTGAAATAATGTACCTGCGATATGTTTATTACTGATTGTTGATTGACAATGATTGTTGATTTGTTGATTGACAAAATGTGTTCGGAGAAAACAATAATACAGCAAATAAAAATTTAAATAATTTGTATCTCCTGCGTTTTCAAGGAATTTCCATCGCAAGATTTAATATGCAACAATAAAAAATATAAGGATATAATTCGTATAAAATATATATGCTATACGCTTTTTCAACGTAGAAGTGGGCGTTTTCTGCACTTATATAAACCTACTGGCGAAGACCAGTAGACGTGAGAAAACGTGTGTGCTACTTGGGTTAAGGGGTCGGGATCACAAAGAGCAAGAAAAGTTCAAAGCCATTGGGGGGGGGGTTCATAGGTTTATGAAAAGTGGCATCCAAAGTCATAATGCAAAGTTACGGTTTTTCGCGATTTGGACCGGCCTCGGGAACGGATCAAAATTATTTCCATAGTAACCTATGGGAAACGGCGTCCCACGTAACGAATGATTCGCTTAACGAACGCCGTCCTGGAACGGATTGCATTCGTTATGCAAGGCACCACTGTACTCGTATTTATTAAAAATTTTATGTATGTACTTTATTCAGTTAATTTGCTTTCTGTTCCTTAAAAGCAAATGAGATACTTTTTCTGTTCCTAAGAACGTTTATGACAAGTATTCCTAATACCTAATAAAGTATACCTAATAAATCCGACTTGTAGTAGAATGTCTTATTGTCTCAGAAATAGTAAATATACTTTTAAATATATAATTTCCTGCAGTTGCAGTTAACTAGACAACTTCAAACATAAAATAAAATAAAAAAAATCTAATGCATCTAAACCACAAACAGACTGTCTAAAATTTTGCTTGCCAGCACTGCATCATCAGCAGTCTTGACGGGTTGTCGGGTCTAATCCTTAATTATTGTACGTTAATCCAAATTATTGCACCATAATTATTTGTTCGCAAAGCCTATAGATTCCCTAATTAAAACGGTAAAACCCGTTCCCTTAATTATTATACTTTTTATGAGGCTATTAATTCCAATCCGCATATTGGAATACAAAGAGAGGTACATAGTGTACACATTTGCTATTACCTTTGGCACCAAGTGTATAAGAACAAAATATCTACAAGTAAACATGTTTCCAAATGCTGATATGTGCGCTGTAAAATTGTCGGGTGGGCAAATTATTGAGCGCTTGTACAGCAAAATCCCAGCTTTAATAAAAAACTTAAAGTCACTGGTTATCTTAAAACGATACATTAGTTTCGCGTAGCGAAACCACGCGCTTGTCATTAATATCACTGTTAACAGCCAATGCAAAGGCTTCTCACCATCAAATTCCATACATCCAATAGAGCGACGGATTATAAATTCACACTCATGGAGCATTTTTTCTGATGACCCTTTCTCGACTACTCTCACGTGACAGTAGACTCGACGCCGAATTCCTTGTCGGTGAACTGGAAGCCGCACTAGCTCTCCTTCGATTGCGTCGCATTTTAGCTAAATCTTCCCCAAAGACATCCCCTGTCCTCAACGCTGAAATTAGATCATCAAACTCGCCCTTATCGGTCCCGTTTGCATGGCCGTTACTCAATCCATTTGTGACTCGACTTAGCACTCCATTTTGTTGCTTGCTATGCTTCCTTTCAATAGTCCGCTTCCGCAGCTAAAAGCAACCCACAAGATTTTTTTTAAGACTTTAGCAAAACGGGACACTTCCGTAAATAACTCACCTCAGCTTCTTGTTGTGCTCGTCGCTCTTCTTCCTCCTTACGCTTCTTAAACGCCTCAATTTCTTGCCTGGCTTCCACAAGCGTGGTTAAGAAGACGTCGAACACCCCGAAGAATTCCTCGGGTGGCATGGAAGACGGATCGTCGCCAAAAAGCGTAACAGCTTTCTCATACTATGAATGTATAAATACAGAAAGTCGTGTGAATGAGGGTAACACACCAGGATAATAGCTCTAGCTATGCTTACCCTGATTTTCATGTCATGGAAATTATCTTCCAGCTCGGAAAATTGCGTCGATGCAAAGGAAACAAATTCCTTCATGGCAAGCACAAATATGTCATGTGAGCTAAACGGTTTAGCTTGCGTGCGGTGGAATTCCATTTCCTTTTCAACGGCGTGCAGGCCTTGTCGTAACTGTCCTATTTCTTTCTCCAACTCAGCCAAACTACAAAGGAAGCGTTGGAACCAAATTGACGTAAAAACTTACGACTGTGACTGTAAATACAAAAAAAAAGAGAAAATTAGTTTACCTGACTTTGGCTGCTTCACGAATGTGCGGCATGTCCTTCTCCAACATCAATACGTCTTTGAACTAAAAAGAAGTAACGGTTATATTTAAACTGGCTACAAAGCAAGGCTGAAAAATTACTTTGTTTTCCAATGTTTCTACGAGGTAATGGAGTAGTGTAACATTCTTGGTCGTAGACGACTTGGTGTCAGCCAACTTGTTCAAGCTGGATAAGCGGAATCCCCCAGCGTTGCCTCGCTGGCCTCGGTTCATGTAATTACCAACCGCCAAAACTATTTCCAAAACTCGCTTCAGCTTCTTGCTACGAGAGATCTCCTTGGATGCTTCTAAAATGGCTTTGATCTTAGGCTTTAGCTCGTTTAGCGACAACGTGAAACGCTTCTTGTAATATAAAGACTGCAACCGTTGTTCATAATGGGGAATTCTACAAGAACATTTTTACGCATTTAGTTTATTATTAAACGAAATACAAAAGTACGCATGAGGGCGAGAAAGTTACCTAGAAATGTCGTATAAAAATTTGTCTGCGCGCGCCATGTTGTCCACTTCTTCGGCATGTTCTTCAAGCAACGCGCGCTCTTCAGTCGAAGGAATAAATTTGAGTAATTGCTCTACCATATCAATAGGTAAGTTGTCTTTGCTATCCATTCCCAGTATCGCCCTAAACACATAAACAAACTACTTTTAAAAACACTTCATACCACAGCCATTGGAACAGGGCAACCATATGTAAAGTGGAAAAACAAAGTACCTTGTGATATCTTCGTTAGCCATTTTTAACCTGGATAGCAATATTGTACAATTCTGCGCCCTGCGACTATCGACTAGAGACAATACACGTTGTTTGGTGCTTTGGGTGCGCCCCATCTGTCGTAAATCCTCCACAGATCCTTCGTTCTACGATCAAATTGCTCATACATTTAAAATTCTTAGAGAATAGTAGGTTTTAAATGCTTACAGTCAAGCCGTTTTTCTGGTATGCAGAGAAAAGCTTGTCAAAGTCTTCCAAATCAATCACTTTGTACATCTTGGACTCTTCTAGCTCAGCCCAGATCGTACCCGGTACTTTATGGTCTGGTAACTTGGACCAGTTAAATGACTTAAGCGGAGCTGATGAGGGAGGTACATCTTTCTTTATGAGGGTTTTGGCTGTAGGCATCATCATGGGCGGCGGAGGTAATCCTGGAGGAGGAGGAGGGGGAGGACCGCCTGAGGGTGCTAGAGGCGCCATCGGTGGTGGTGGCGGGGGCGGTTTTGGTGCGACGATGGCCAATGAGGAGTTTGCGGTATTACCCATGCCAGCGCCACTGATGTGACTCTGTAGTTGACATTGTAGCTGGCTTAATTGATACTCTAGCTCTGAAACTTTCTGCTTGGCCTCCAAGTGCATCGAAGTTTCTCGTTCTAATTTATCCTTTGCTCGCGCCAAAGAAGCCTCTACATCTTCCTAATGGTGCAAACCATGATTAGTATTAATATAGTGCTTTGCTGAAAACTGAAAATTCTCTACCTTCTCCTGAAGCCGGAGATCCAGTTCTTGTTCTTTGGCAGCAACGCGAGATAGTAATTCGCCATTTTCCTTCTCAAACTCCTCAGCTTTGGTCTGTGCAGCTACCAATTCTTGTTCAGTTGCCAGCCTTAGGGTTAATACGTAAAAATTGTCCATTTAAATAAGAAATTAATTATCCATTTTACTAAGCGAAAGAGAATACTTAAATGAACAAAACAAAATACCCACTTAAATAAATAAAAAAATTAGCAATTTACAATAACCGAAATAAAAATTATAAATTTACATAAAACAAAAGGAAAATAAAAAACTTTAAATAGAGAAGATAGATTGGTGTAAATAGATAGACTTACAGGTGGACTAGTTCCTTGACGTTAATTTCCAGGGCAGAAATGTCGTAATTCTCGCCGTTCTCTGTTTGCAGCACGATCTGCTGCACAATACGATCAAAAAGCAACCAATGATAGGGATGAGCACCGTAATCCACTACAACAAACGACAATACATGTTATAAAACAAAACAAAAAATCGTTATCAAATAACTTACATGGTAAAAGAAGGCAATGTTGGAGCAAAGACATGAAATGAGGATACGCCGCAGAATGGGTGAGTTTCTTCCGTAAGCATTCGAAAATAGCTGTTGCACTTTTGCTGTCAATGTGGACTTCTTCATATCGTCTAGCCATTTCTCTTTCATCTTCATTTCGGACCATTTCAAAGAAATCCAAATGTCTAAACATAGATACATGTATATTAATTAGAAGCTTGGACTTTTCTTCCTCAAGATTCTGACCTATCCAGAGTCTCATTTTCGTGAGATCGTAGCTTGTCAATCACAGGCTGGATGCCTAGCATTAATAATTCGTAGCGGAGATGAAGCCGGAACTCCAGATTGTCTTCGCCTGGTCCATAATTGAGCACTGCGTTAAGAAACGACATAATTGCCGTTTTGAGTCCCACATCTTCCTTGTAGACCCCGATATTGCGATCCAAGTCGTTAAGGATGGTCTGGAAACGTGTTCGCTCCCCTGCAAACTCTTGGAAGTGCAACATCGCTTCCAAAACTTTTCGGTGCCCGCCCGGTACTAAGCAAACCGCTCCCAAGATCTCCAACACGGCAGATTTGGTTTTAGGCGAATCGCATGCCAAGCTTTGGGCGATGATCTTGATAGATGATGGATGAGCCAGCACGTGCGCCCGCCCAGTCTAACATAAAACGGATAATTATTAAACTACACTATCATGACACTGGGCTCAGTCCTAACGGAAAGCAGACGTGCAAATCAAAATTTGCTAAATTTCGCAACTAGTATTAAATGTTCGTATCCAATAACCAGGATATGGAAAGCTGAGGTTAGATCCGCTTGGCTTTTTTTGATCTACCTGTTGCCTTATTATACGCTCCACACTCTGACACTTTCCCATTGCCCCAATCAGAAATCATACATCATTTTCTTCTATTTGTAAAATGGTTCTATGCAATTATGGTTCTAAATTACGGTTATATACACCGTGCATTTACTGGTATCCCGTGAGTTTGGCTAAAAAAATTCGCTCGTCCACGCGTACTATTGCAACAATGAAACTTGCACCGAAAGCAACGGCTAGGGACCGAAAAAGAAAGCTTCGTGAACTTATGATAAGATTGGTACATAAAAGTGCGTCAACAATGTTGTGAACGATTTCCTATTTTTGTGAAAAAAATTAGTGGCTTTTGCTTTGCGATTCATGTGATTCAACCAATTCTCGTGGTTTAGCCGTTCAATTTTTGTTTAGCCCAAAACGCCTCAAATTAGAGTTACTACTTTGCATGGCTTTGCTGAAGTAGAACTATAATTGACGTAGCTCGTTAACGTTGGCAAGAATGTGAAGATATGACGTATGATTACGAGTCGACGAGTGATGTATATGTTCTAACTGCCCTTTACATGCATTCCAAACATATATTTTATCCCGTTTAAACGTAAAGCTACCGAACGGAAAAAGTGCTAAAGCTACAGTAAAGCTACGGGTCCCGTTAAAGCGCAACTTTCGATCGCTTATTGTGGTTATATTGATCCATTATTGTGGTTTTTCGCCATGGGTAAGGCAGTACGAATTCCCGCTTGACCTTACGAATGACGTCGATAACTTTCGTTTGGGTGGGAAAAATAAGTACTCAATGTCTTCAAAGAATATGGATAGCACGTACCGAGTTATTCATCAACGCTTTGAGGCATCCGATTAAGGCTGTATGAATGCTGCTATGAGCTGTGAGAACATCCATGGCCAATAACGCATTCAAAAGACACGATAAGCCATCCAGTTCTACAAATCGAAGGACAAAGGAATTTGGCTGAGTCCTTAAAGCCGTTTTCAAGCTGTCAATCATTTTGGTACGCGTTTCCACCTCGCCAGGATCTTCTTCGGGATAATTCAACTAAAAACCATACGTTAATTAGAAAATAAATAATACAAAAATACCCTTAAAGGGTAAATTACCGTAGCAATGGCGTTAACTTTTTCGATGTAATGTTCAGGTAGATTAGACAAACTCGTGTCCGTGTCTTGGTCCTGCACCACGCCATAGAAAAATATTTTAAAATATTACAAATTAAAAAATCTATTAAAAAAAATTCTGGTTCGAGACGTTCAAAAGTTGAAGACTACGAAACTGTGAAGAGAAAGCACGATAAAGAAAATAATGAAGGAAATGATAGGGTGTGGATCTGGAAAAACTCGTCTTCCCATCCCCAAAATTATGTAAATTATTCCCTTATAATTCCACACCAAGTCGGGTTTTAAGATAGGTTAATGTCACGAAATAATAGGAAGGTTGTCCTATAAAAAAAGGGCATGAAAATACCTTTTTCCGGTTACAATAGATTTGCCATTTCTTCTCAGGTGGCAAGTTCAGCATGGCTGCTTTGTTGGGCGGTGTCAAGTCCAATTCTTCCTAATGTCCCAGAAAGAAGAAGACGAAAAGGTGACACAGGAACTACGGTTAGACAAACTTTTGTCTATACGTTTGTCTTGGGTTTTTGTCGTGACAACTGTCCATAATTACCACAATCCTTACAAATACCCGGGGAACTTACCACTAATTCTGCAAATTTCGCGTTAAGTTCTTCCTCGTCAGGCATCGGCTGTGTCGGGGTCATGGCTTGTAACCGGAGCATGCCATTCTGGTCCACGACACAATAGGTTATCTCAGGCGGTTCATCCTTCTGTTATCATCCAGAAAAACAAAGTTTTTTTTAAAGCCTACAACTTTTCAAACCCCAAAAACCGAAGCACCTTTCCTTCTCTTCTTTCTTTTTAATGGTACCTGAAAGCAGCCACACCAGCCTTTCCGATTCCTTGTTGGAGGCATCTTTAGGCCTTTTACTTGCGCTTTGGACAACGAGCAATCTCGAGGCAATCGCAATCTTTTCCGCAAAACAGACCAATCCGGTCGCGGAATTCGCCGGCGCCAATTAAGGTTAGGTATGTTCACCGGACGGATCCGTACGCGGTCCAAATGAAGCCGCGACGACCAAGACGACCACGCCTACATGGGGGTAAAAGTCAAAATTAAAGCTTCCAAGATTTACTTAAAATTGCTTTCTGACAAAAATAGCTCATTTATGTACGGAATTCCGCATTAAATAATGGGAATTCGGACCCGAAAGACAGAAAGCAAGATTCCGAGTAATTTCAAACCAGAGGTTTAAGTAATTTCAAACCAGAGCCCAGTCGCCACTTTTTGCAATCTGTCTCAACACTCGGTAGTAAAACGACTCGAGACGAGGCTATTTTTGAGCACTTTCAAGTTTCCAGCCAACTATTAGTACAGGCGAAATGAACTCGTGCCAACGCCGAAAGTCTCTTGAGTTCTTCAAAGTCCTAAATAACTTGGCTAGGCACGGCACAGCCTGAGGAGTCATGGCTTTTGCCTCGGCGGCAAGCGTATATTTATTCTTTTCCGGAAGTCAGATGTACAGCTCTTATTTACAATATCCGACTCTCCCCCCTTTACCCCTGTAGGAAAGTCAATAGGTGGTCTATATACAATTCTTGCCTATATACAATTGAAAACGTCGTACATGCTCAGCTATTGTGTTGTCACAATGATTGATTACCTCCAAAACGGATTAAGAATCAATCACAACCTCGTTGTATTGAATGGGTAAAAAAAAAGAAAAAAGGATTTGAATGGCCTTGATTTTTTTTCTTTATTTTGTTTCTGAGTATGTTATTATTGATGGATATTATTATTATTATTATTATTATTATTGATGTATTTTTTATGTTCATTTACTTTGTTTTCAAGATAAACTTACTCTAGAAACGTGCGTTTGATTTACATCTTCATTGGAGCGAAATGCCGGGTTATCCATAATTATTAGACACGATATGGCAATACCACTTTCACTTCCAACTTTCTTCTTCGGATTAAGGCAAATCCAGCCAGTTTTAAGATGCTGCGCACAAACCCTTTCACTTTTATTTCCTTATTCGTGTACACACATGACTCGCTACCAGTGAAAAGTAGCTAAGCTCAGTTAAAAAAAGAAGCACGTGCTAAAAAGAAAATCCCTGGGATGTTTTTTTCCAAAACGAACACGAAATCATGAGTCTTTTCCCCTCAAAACAGAAGCCTTCGATTTGGAAGGGCAGAACACAAGCAAACGGTTTTGACACCTGTGACTCCGGTTACCCAAGATGCTCGACTAAAATGGGAGACTGAAGGCAAAAGAGACCCTGGCTCCGAAACCTTAAAAGATTGCGAGATTCTCCTCCTCTCTTCTCCAGCTCCAACCCCAAAACTTGTACTGCGTGAAGGCCTCAAGCCACGTTACCTTTCCCATGTGGATATGGCTCACGTGAGACAGAGATGAACGAGAAATTTTTCTTAGGACAAATTAATAAAGAGGAGGTCGCGAAATGGAACACGTGCTGTATTCTTCAACTGTGTGTGTATATCGCATTATTTTCCATAAAAAAGACATGTGATGACTTGAGTGATGAACTTTTCGAGAAGCGACTAATTTTCTTGGAATGCTTTAGAACATTTTTTTTACATAAATAGACAGAAATACAGAAAAAAGTTTGTAATTAGAAAAAAAAGAGCAGAAAAAAATAATAAAAAATAATATTGACATAGAATGTGAAAGGCTCACCCTTAACACTACGAACATATAGAATGTTTTGGGGGCAGATTTGAATTTTAGGGTATCCCCCACAAGGCATTAAAAGGATAATTTGCATATGCTCGATGGGCCAACAATGGGCGCAGCTTTCTCCGAGATATTCAGGTAAATCCAGGCAACCCAGGAAGAATCCGTGACTTGCTATAGGAACGCCATACCAAAAATAGCTGACATTAGTGTGGTTTAATAAATGTCCAATTAATGGCACGTGGCCTCTTTTACATGCCATTACAAAAAAATTGATGACTTCCTCAACTGAAAAACGGCGCAGAGGTTGGACGAGCGTATTCTCTTCCCAGCTATTACTCCTGGAATTCAACACAACACCTTTGAACCTTTTTGCGTTGCATCTCTTTTTTATGGGCCGATTCCCTTTTATCCCTAAGCAAACCCACATAGCTGACCTCCTATCCTACATTCACCCACTTTTGCTTAGATGCAAGTCCTCTTCACAGTCGGAGCAGATAACCCTTTCCATGATGGCAGTCACGAGCTGTATTTTACGTAGTTCTACCCCGAAAACAACCGTAATTCAGATTGAGTAGACTCATGATCTCATGATCAGTACACCCTTACCAGTACACTAAAACTAGCGCAATCTGGGCTTGAATATGGCAAGAAGGGCAAAGGTGAAGCTTTGAAATAAAAACGGTGGGAATCCTTCACAATTTTTAATATGAGAACCGGCCCCAAAATTCCGAATCAAGGCATACCACAGGCATGTGTACGATCAGTGGAAAAAAGTAATGACAGCACAAGACAAATGAAGGTGGCTTTTTTTTATACCATACGAAGTATACAGAGCTTGATACAGAGTTCGTTAACATCCAGGTGGTCATTTGAAAGGCAATGATTTGAATACCTTGCGAAGGCTCACCAGGAAATCCATGGTTTATTAGCTAAGTATTCCAACAAAAGTGCATCACCTCACGTCATTAACAAATTCTAAATAAACAGTTTTTACTAAACAGAACTTGGTTGGGTGAAATTTGGAAAGAAACTGACCAGCACCGAAGCTCGGAACCCCAACAATGCTTTTACTATGCAAAAAGGTGAACTAGCTGAAGCGGTGAATGGTTTCTCAGGTGCCAATGCCCACAAGCATGACTCGTAGACCATAGCGAGCCTAAATCTTGGGGCCATTGCAAACCTAATGGTCAGGTTGAGTGGGAATTTTTTTCAAATTGTCAGCCAACTGAAAATTATAGCCCTGGTCCATCTGAGCAACTTATACAACAAAAAAGACAACCGTTTCTTTAAACTACAAAGCTATTTCCTACTTTTACAAACAGAATGGCTTGTTATCTTTACGCTATACATGAACCATGCCGCGTATTGCGTTTTTTGAAATGCTGAATGATGTAAGCACTAGATCGACGTAAAATTATGCAGACAGGCTCTGAAGGCATGAACGAGTATGACAAGTACCGTTTGGGGGGAAACATTTTGCTTGAATAATTTCGTTTTTTTTGGAGCTGAATTATGCGGTAGGCATGCGATGGAAGCAAGAAAGAATGACAGCCAGGAGGAATGGGAATTGGAAAGGTCAAATAGACAATAATGATGAGAAAAAGTAACCACGTATGTCATGATGAACAAGTTTTACGCTTCATCATAACAGGACCTTGTAACGATTTATAACTGTTCTACTTTTAGGGACAATATTTACAATAATAAAAATTGTAGTACTATATAAATATTTAATATTATATAGTTTTGTTTTTAATATTTATTTTTAATAATGTTACTATAAATATTTATTAAGACCAAGGCCATTTGATTCTACGCGTGTTCATTTTATTAAAACGAACACGCTGAAATCAAATGTCCTTATGGTCTATACGCATTCTTATATTAAACGATAATTACGATTACTCCAAATATGAAACTACGTAAGCAGGTAAGTGTAAAGAACGTTTTCAACATACAAGAGAGTGAAAAGCTTGATGATTGTTCAAAACGCATCGTAATGACGAGGTGTGTGTTCAATGGCCTTCAATTCGTAAAGATAAAGAAAAGGTAGCAGGAAGCTCGTGCTACACTTGACTACTCTTGTAAAACTTCCTTAACCATCTTCCACGCCTAGTGAATTTCCTCAACTTACCCATCACTAAAAAATACAAAAAAGCACTGCATCCCATTTTTAAACAAATATTCAGTTGAACGTAATAATTTCTCAAACTTCGTGTGCCATCAAAGCAGGCACAAATGTTGTTTACCATGTTAGTTACTAACATGCTCAACAGGTCGCGATCAAATGCAGAAATAACCACATCAACCGATCAACCGATTCTCGGGTTTAGAAACCCGAAGGTAAACACGCCACTGTGTGTGTCCTAGTGTTGCAAAAGGAAGGTTCTCCGGAAACAACATGACAAACTGGTGTTACTCGAGCTGAAAATTTGTAGTTGGATTGGACATGAATTAGGTTAGGTTAGGTTAGGTTAACGATTCTCGTGAACTTTCGCTGCTGAGAATCGTTAAAACTTGTACTTTCTTTCACTCCGTTAGTTGAAAAAAGTCACCGTTCGAAAAGTGACGCACAAGTGTCAGTTTTGACAGCCAGATACCTTACCCACGTTTGTCATTAAATCCGGAGAACTAACTACATTTCCCTATAACTATTGCAAGAAAGCGTATCTGTGATGTATATGTGTATAAAAGCGCATGGCTTCTGCGCAGGGAACGGCGTACATGATAACTTGACAACCATTTATCCCATTTGCATACAAATTTTTCCCAAAAATACAATAGAACAATGGCTAAAAGAAATACTTAAAAAAATTCGCGTTCTTAAACTTAAAGGCCACGGTATAGTCGAACCCTTATGGCATTACAGCATGGGAAATTTTGATTCAAAAGTTCTAATTATCTGTGCAATATAATGAAATGGTAATGTGACAGTAATGTAGGGGATTTATAAATCTTTTAAAATAAGTTCGTATTTTTTAATATCTGTTTGCGTAAAATTTAAGTTTTCCAAGTTATGAAAATTGTAATAAATCATATCAAAATTGAACAAACTTAGTTGAGTAGGTCTTATTATTAAGACATCTGTAGAAAAAGAATTTGTTCAACGGATTTATGTTAGCTACAATACTTTCAAGTAATTTTGCGATAAATCGTTCAACTTTATATGTAAGAGTGTCTTTTAGCTTTTACCAGTACTATTCTTCCATAGCGAGCTAAACCAAACAAGAACCTTACAAATTTATTACACGATAATACGCTAATTGATTGAGCAGTACTTAGCTATGTCATATACTCCATAAGTTTCGCTAAAAAGGCGCGCTTTTATGACCATTAATTAAAGAAGGAAAGCAGTCCAGTAATTGAAATATAACTCGCATTCTTAACTCAATGGAACTTGCGCCAAATACACTAGACCCTTATTTGCGCTAATGACTTTGCCTTAAACTTCCTTCTTTTTTTAACGGCAAAATTAAAATTAACTGGTGTTGAAAACGCTTGAGTTGTCAATTATTACATCATTCGTGCCCCTCAAACCCGTTATCAAAGTCGTAAAAGCAGAACCGCAGGACGTCTTCCCGAAAATCAAAACAATGGTGAGCCATTACTCATTAATTATGCATACATTTCAACGAGCTTTTGACTCCCTTTGCGTTAGATAACCCAAGCTCAAGTCCTTTGACCTCTTGTCTTTCTTCGAATTTCATCAATTTGTACACTGGCAATCCACCGCCAAAACCGTAGGGCAAAAAGCAAATCATTAATTCTCTAGAATATGCGAAAATGACAGATGTGACCCGAGGGCTTTTACTTTAGGGTTTGCCAGAAATCCTTTGCAATTCCTTCCCAAATAAAATATATCGACTACACAAACCTGTCGCGAGTGAAAGAGCGAGAGAGAGACAGAGAGAGAGAGAATAGTCGAAACAATCTTTGTGGATGAGTCAAAATTTTATTGATCTCGTTGCCACGTGAGACGCAACTATTGATCCGCGATGGCCGCAGACGGTACCTAAAAGGGAGCTGTACCCAGTAAACTACAACTGCGCCCCCCACCCCTTCCCCAACAACCTTGTCTGCGTCTTCTTTTCTCGACTGCCTTGAACATGTACTATTTTTATAGAGCAACAGCAATGTAATACTAGAAGCAGTGTGAATAATCCTGTTAACTCGATAGAAACGAAACCTGACCCACTGATGTGAGGTAATTTAATCGGGACCGGGGCTACAAGAGCACAGGAAAAGGTAAAGCCGCACAAAGGGGCGGCAAACATGTCCCACGCTTGAAAAAAAATGGATAAAACGGAAAAAGAAAGCCAATGCGTCGTTATATCTTTTATTAAAAATTCGTCATCATTTTTCTGGAGGGGATGAGGGGCTGTGGCTTACGCGGAGAAAGCTCCGAAAAAAGTTGTTGACAGTTGACAACCCCTATAGCCCCTATGCTTGCTTAGTCTCGCAGCTCACTTTCCTTGCTTTCAGCAAATGGTGGTCACATGGCTGTGGAAGAAGTTGGACCCACAAAACGTTCGACTTAGATCGTAAACATCTTTAATACTCCGACTTAACGGCTCCAGTCATCTAAACCGCCTTTCTCGCTACTACCAGCGCTATTACGGTACGTTTTCATCGTTATCCTTGACTACTCAACCCCAGAGCAAACTATACAAGTAAAAACGGTATAAAAGCAAAACATATATTCGCTGGAGCAACAAGAAAAATAGAACAATGAAACGTACCTTATGCCTCTATAGGAAGTCGACTCCTATATCAATTTTGGTAAACGAAACTTCTTCTACCAATTTGTTTTCCTTTCTCCTCGTTGTAAGGAAAGTGTAGATTCTCGAGAAATCTTTAATGTCCCGATTAAATCCGCAGTATGGCGCTGAATATATGCACACACTAATTACTTTTGCACTAAAGGGGCGCCCAAACTTGCACTGTATAGTGTATAGAACGTGAGATACACGACTAAGGTTCGCCAGATGGTTCACGACATGATGATATTAACCTTTGCACTTTTGTTTTTGCATTTTTTGGCATCGCCCACATTCAGGCGCAGAAGCCTGGGAAAGAAATGGAGCCTTCATCACTCGTTATATGGACTCGTTTTTGCTCTCTTTTCTTAAAAGCTTATTTTCCCAAAGTATAAGCTTGCAAGTTGCAACAAAAACGGAATCAAACCATAGCCCATGTGTGGCTCATTTGTTTACACTAACACTAAACAGTAATCCCGTATTTGGTCTTCTTCGTTAGCGCGCTATCAACACGTTCTTACTGGCAGGTTTTACTTTTTTCTGGGTTTTCTTTTGACTAGGTGTCACGAAAAGCTATCCAAAAAAACCATAACAATGTACATTGTCAGCCCCACACACGTGGCGTTGACATATCAGACCAACTCTGTCTAGCCGACTACCGTCTGCGAAGGCAAACTCAAAAGCCCAGCGGTTCTTCCAGCTCGAAACTTGCTTCCTTTACTGACTGTAAACGCCCCAAAAATGCGCGCGTGCTCACCGCGTACCCGGTAATCATTCGAGGCGGGAAAGAAAGGAAAAAACTTTCACCCCTTCACGCATGCCAGAGGTGTACATGCCTACAGTATACCGGACATGCAACCAACAATGCTATGCTAATCGAAGCTCCAACTCGGAACACTGAGCAGTTGGCCTTTTGCTCCCCCCCCCCCTCCTTGTCTCATTTCGTTTCGACTCTTCGAACAGAATAGAACGCGAACAGCGAGAAGGGTAAAGCTACAAAACTATATAAGTCGGAAACATATGGTCGTCCTTTAGTAATCCGGACGCTTTACTAGGGCATACCACATACTTCCGCTCATTGGCATACTCGCCACCACTTATCGTTTTGTAACAGTCACAGACACTGCTACTAAATTACAGCTTTGCTAACGCTGCCCAATTAAAAAAAACGACAACGAAAGGAACACTAAACGATATTCCTTGTTAGGTTACGCTACACGAGTGGACGAGCATCCCCTTAACTTCCCCAACAACGTGAATAACCGCAGGGTGCGATTAATAAAATAAAAAATTTCGAACTAGTCATCCACGTTATTAAACCGTTTTTGAAATTACCATAGACAGTCGAAGGCCAGATACGACGCCAAACAGGACGTGCTGGAGTTCGAAAGAAAATTTATACACGAGGAGGCTCAAGTAGAATGGCATACTCAACATTCTTGAATTTTTTTTCGCTTCAGACGCCTCAAAACACAGCCTCCTGCTCTTCCTCCCATGATTTTGCATTAAGCATGACATGCGTCTCCAGTGTAAAAGTCCTCCAGAGCTGCAGGCGGGCATAAATAGCCCCCAACAACTTGAAGTTATCCATACAAACCTTTTGCCTATGCAATCCCATTCCCCAAGGCCCAAAAATATCGTCGACTGATAACAACACGACTTTCTCCATCTAGGGTGTTGCTGGATTTACAATTGTAAATTTGAAAAGTTTAAACTGTACAAAAACTGTATTGGATTCTTTGGGACCAAAAGGGTTCTCTATCTTTTTTTTTTGTATACAACAAAAGGCATTTTACGACCCATATTCTTAGGGTGGGGGTTCGAGGGGAGGGTAAAGGAGCGTATATAAAAAAAGTCAAAGGCATAAAGTTTAAAAACATAAAAAATACACCACCCCAAGTTTTAAATAAGTTCTCTATGAATACACACTTTTTAGAACGAAAATGAAACCAAAGTCTACCTTCACCTAAGTAGATTTGCTTTTTGTTTCTTACCTGCCCAATGAAGCCTTAGGTCACACACATGAAAAGCTGCAATTCTGTTTCTTTTTAGCTCCCGGCACAACACAATTCAACTCGGACAATATCTTGGAATGGTCAATTAATATGATTTCTTTTTCTTTCCAAATTGCCAAACAAATCAGTCTCCAGGCACACAAAATGGACGGGGTCAGACGTTTTTTATGTATTCACATTTTTTCCCATAATGCATTCGATAAACGCACGGTTGCCGTATTCAGCACTTCGAGGACAATTAAGGCTTCTTTCTGATGTCCGTTAGCGTAATATTTGCTTAGAGAGACTTCAGGTAGGCACATACGGTAACTATGATACAGTTCTATCCCAACACGTTAAAGAAGCGAGGGTTTCTTGTTGCCACTTTTCTCGTTAAGTAGGTCCTTGTCGAAATGACCGCATTAAAGGGATCAATAATGATGGCGGCCCGGCTTGTCGTATAAAAGGATGATGAAGTAACTCGTAAGCTGTTGCTCGCTGCGCTGGGTCTCGAACCAGCATGCGATCTAGAAAACCTTGCAAGCGAGCCGAGATTTTCTGAGCGTTTTTAAGCTTGGGTGGAGGCATATCCCGAATTCGTCGCATGGCTTGCAATGGCGGCTCGTTGAAAAAAGGCGGCTCGCCGTCCACCATTTCAATGACCATAATGCCCAGGGACCATATGTCGACTTCTGGCCCATAGGGTAAGCGCGAAATCACTTCCGGTGACATCCAATATGGAGTTCCCACCAAAGACTTGCGTTTGGGTAACTCTTGGGATACTTGGGCGCAAAAGCCAAAGTCTGACAGCTTTACCTGCAAGGCACAAATACAGAATTTAGTCATGAATTTGGTACAAACATTTAACTAACTGTACGAATTTGGAACATGTTTATCATTAGAGGTCCAAATTTGGCAAAATTTCGTAACTGCAGGTCCAAATATAGGGAAAACTGATACTAAAGGTATGTTAAAATGAGTTAAATATGTGTTAAAATTTGTAAGTAAAGTACCAAATTTGTGCTTAAATAATTAATGAATTTTTACTTGCAGATAAAAACGACTAACATATTTAAAACAATAGGAATGTTTTACGTACTCTTCCATCAGCAGCCAGGAGAATAGAATCGCTTTTAATATCTCTATGGATAACGCCTTGGGAATGGAGGTAGGCCAACGCTTTCAAACACTGTAAACAAACAGTGGCGATTTGGTCCTCGTCCATTCTCGCGTGAGTAACGATATCGGTCAGAGCTCCGCCTTCGAGAAATTCCATGACAACCCATAATTCATCTCCCACCAGAAAGCTGTCGTGCATTTCCACGATATTGGGATGGTGATAATCTCGCATAATCACCACCTAGAGTAAGAAAAAATAATGCTTCAAAATCGAACACGTTAAGAAACGTTACCTCATTGAAGAGCAATTCTCTTCTCTGTTGGCGGCGCAGGTCCATCTTCTTAACAGCCACTTGACGATTGGTGGCTTTATCGGTGGCGATGCAGACGACGCCTGTTGATCCTTCGCCAATCTTCACAAAACTCTCCAGGTTACTACGCGGATCACCTGGACTGACCACCATTTGTAAAGCAGCTCGAAACTAGAAATACAACACAAATAAGTTTAAAAATTTGTATGTATTTTTTTAAGCATAAATACCTGTTCATGGGTAAGTCTTTGTTGTTCTTGATGTTGTTTGCTACCACTGGCTCCTGCGTGTGCATTATTATTGTTCGCGGCTCCATTAGTCGAAGAACCTGTGGCTGAACTTGGCCCTGATCCAAATCCAGAACTCGCTGCTGACGCAGTGCTCACAGACCCGGATAATTTGCCTATCGAGTTTTGATTTTGATCGGCTGAAGCTTGCGGCTGTTGCTGGGATTGTGGCTGCTGCTGTGGTTGTTGCTGTTGCTGTGGCGGCGCTGGAGGTCTGATCATAGGTGGTGCTACGTTGCTTTGCATATGGTTTTGATGATTAGGCTTGGGTGGCAATGGACCAGGCGGAGCTTCAAACTAAAGAAAGAAAATGTTCAGAAAACCGACGTTTCAAATACATTTCAGGCTGCTTATCGTTTTACCTTGTTGGCAGAACCGTAAGGATGATTTGTTTGTACAGGATTCGAAGGCTGCTGGTGTTGCTGCTGTGGAGGTTGAAGATGAGGAGGGTAGTTTTGGTATGCCGCGTGTGCGTGAGGATGTGTCGGTCTGAATGTGGGTTGCTGCTGCTGATGTTGCGGTGCTTGCAGCTGGGGAGGGGGAGGCTGAGGAGTGGTAGGAGTTCTCGGCAACGGAGAATGCGAGGAAGACGAAGAGGACGTCGGAGCTGGAGGTGGGACTAAATGTGGCGCATGCGCGTGTCCATGTGGCGGGTAGTCTCCCAAATAAGGTGGCGGATAACTCTAAAATTAAAAAGCAATTTTAACGTATGTGTAAACTATGTTACTAAATCTCTAAAAACGTACTACAATTACACAAAAATGACTAAATAGATAAAAAAAATAATACAAATAAATAAATAAACAAAAAATCTAAAAATTAAATTAAGTAACAAATTGAAAGTGACAATACTTCGTTAAATAAAACATGAAAAAAACTAAATTAAAAAAAAAACTTTGTTCATTATGGATAGCAGATAAGAAGCAAAGAATCTATAAAAACTTTCCGCGAATTTTTAAATATAATTATTTTTCAAAAATATTCTTAAACGTTAAATAAATTCACTGCTAACACTTTTAAACACTAAATTACAACATAAAAAACGTACCTGTCCATAAATATGGTTTCCATTAAGTAGGGTATTGTTCTGCGGAGGTTGATTTTGTTGATGATGCGGATGCATACGGAGATGCCCTTGTCCGGGAGGGCCAACATGGTTTACGTTCGGATTACCCGGATTAGCTACGGGCACGTGGGTTTGAGGTTGTAGTTTCATGATATGCGCAGTCCTTTGAGGGCCTGTCGTATTCGCAGTATTTGCAGATGAGGCGTTCGCCATCATATGAGAAGGCGGGGCGTGGTCTCGATGAAAGCTGTTATTATTATGGTTATTATTGTTATTGGTATTCACGCTATTGTTTAAATTTCGCGCCCCGTGAAGATGGGCGTCTTCTGGTCGTTGCCCGGGCATATTCGGAACGCTATTTCCGTTGTTGTAAGGTCCTGACGCCTGACTGTACGCTTGGTGTTGATGAGCAGGGGGATGTCCCAGATGGGGTGGCGGATATGGTGGCATATGATGATGATTAAGATGCTGTGGTGGCAATGGAGGCGGCGAGTCGCCTTCCACTCCTTCGGGTAAGGTTCCCATCGGTTTGTAATCTCTCCGCATGCGCGGCGGACTGGAGGACCGTAATGAATTGGATCTCACGACACTTGACGTCCGTGGTAACCCCGGTCCTCCATTACCGGTGCCATTGACCACGAAATTCGATTGAGAGGTCTTCCCCTCTCCCCGAACGATCGTCTAGAGAAAACGCAAGAAAGAAAACGTAAGGATTGGCTGTTTCTGAGTCAAAGATGATTGGAAGTCAACTTACCCCTACCTTGATGTCAAGGATTTCTGTCGGAGTAATTTCTGATGGATCTACTAAGGGTGCGGGCCGATGTGGCGATCCAATTACTTTGCCATTCAGTGCGCTAGCTGCTGGGTTTACAATTCCGGCCCATTGAGGTGGTAATCCTACGTACCGCCCCTCGCGTTTATCAAACCCTGTGTGTACTCGATGCTCAAAATTTGTTGGCATAGAAATGGCCGGCTTCTTTTTCTTCTTACTAAACATGGCGACGCTAAAAAAAAAAAAAAAAATTAGATCCAGAAAACCGTTAATGGAACAAACTTTTTCCCCAAAGCAAACTTTCATTCCAACCACGAGAGCACGCAAGGGTTTATGGCTGAACTGATCATTAATTGCGCCAAAAAGTTTCTTGTCCTACAACGAAAACCGACGCAAAGCCCTCAGAACAGGACACATTTAGGGAGCATAACGTGACAAGCGCCACATTCCAGATGGAACAAAATCGTTGCCACGCACGCAACACTACACTGTATAACTAGTTTGAAATACTCTAGAATCAAGTTTCGCGCCATTATTAGTACCTGATTATTGCAGCCATTTTTAGCTCCATGCATAAACGCAAATATAAAAGTGGGAAAAAAATCCCCCCAAGACTGATGTGAACGAAGTCCAAGTAGAAGCAGAACTGAAACTGAGCCGCCTAACAAACCTTGAGAAAACCACATGGCCATTTTCTGCCACCCTCCCCCCTTTCAATACAGGCAACATTTTTTAAGCTTCAGCGCCGAAGTAATTTAATGCTGGTTAAAAGTAGGGTGGGACTGGGGTAGGTTTCTGTGTGTGCGGCCAGCACCGCACTCCCACACCATAACCTTTGACCCGATACCGTGCGAGGGGAAGAAAATGGAAAATACCCACGGCCAGAAATAGTGCTTCGTTAGTGCCCTCATAAAAAGCTGTTGGCAAACCAAGCTCTACTTCTAGCCAGGTTTTGACTTTCACAGCGTCCGACGCTAATGATGCAGGAAAATATAAAATAATAATAAAAATCAGAAACCTAAGCCGCAACGCGGGAGATTAAAATGGAGCAAAACTTCGTCAAGACAAAAGTTACTCCTCATTTTCCCATGCTGAAAATGCAATGAGCTAGCATTCTTTCTTACTAAAAAAAATACTCCTCCCTTGTCACCACTTGACTGCATTGCGGAAAAACACATCCTTTTCTGGTTTTCACGCTTCGACCCCAAACCGTGGTAGCCACTTAAGTGACATTGAAAACAATTTCCGTTTCCCGCTTTTCGCCCCATGTAAATTCTTCTTCCTAATGTTCTTAACGGTTTGCTACTTGGATGGCCAAGCTAAAAGTTAAGTCATTTCCAGGAACATGACACGAAAGAAAACTATTACGAAAAAAGGAAAAAAGAAAAGAAGAAGCTTAATAAAATTAGGGTAGCGTGCAAGCAAGCAAGAGGCAATCCAATTATCAAGCAATAATCGAAGGGAAACTGAATTGGATTATGATGGAGACTTCCGGACCCCTCGCTTTAGAAAACTCGCTAAAATAAAAACAAAAATATCCGAAAAGTAGAGCAAGTCAATTCCATCTCCACTACTCGGGCAATTGTACGATTCGTCTAATTCCGCTGGGTGCATGCCATTACGAAGCCAGGGTAGAAGAAAAAAACCTTCAACAATGAAAGGTGGGCAAGAAAATCAAAGGATTGCGTGCTTCCTCTTTCCCCATTTTGTTGCCCCATCAAACAACAATGCCATATACCTTGTAACTCTGAATTAGCTACATAAAATGGACTTGAAGCTGGCTTGAAGCTCCTAAACAGATAATACATCGTGTAACAATCGAAAGGTTTAGGGTTTTTTATAGATGGCTTTCTTTACCCTAACTTGAAAGGGAATTAGGATAGATTCGCATAAAGCAGGGCATAAAATTTATGGGAAAAAGACGTTCGCAGGTACTGGATAAAACTAGAGTAGAAACAATCATCAATTTGACTTGGTAATTTCCTTTCAGTCGTCATGACAACGTGATGGGGAATCGAAAAAGGGCTACGGGGTGTCAAGCACGACAAAAGAAACAAATATATATGGATTAGTCAACTTTGTCCTTACGCACCTTCCAAGTGCCAGGCACTGGCTTGAACTTTAACCTGATATCCAAGACGAGAATGAGGAAAAGAGCAACGTTTGCTAAGACTGGACTCAAGCTTGGCGAAACTGGAGCAGCTGCCACTGGAACAATGTTAATTTTAGACGGAAAGGAAAAATTAAACACAAGGAATAAAGTGAACTGCTCTCTTTTCTAAATTGTTGTCACTTTTTCTTTTTAACAACTTGGTAAAAGTTCATAGTACATGTAACTTAATTCCTAGTTTCTTATGAATGTATAATAGAAGGTGTATACGGACTCGTGTAAGCCATGGGGTGCAAACACATCTGGATAACAAACAAAATGAATAGCTGTTGTTACTTAGGCAGGCGACGACTTCCGAGCTTTTCAAGTGCGTAGCATGTGCGTTAGATAATGGACAGACATCAAAATCAGCAATAAAACACACGACTAATGCTGTGAAGGGAGAGAAGGGAGATTCATTTCCCAAAGCCTGCATGTTGAAGGATAATTCAATGCTTCTTAATGCTTCAATCTTCATAATGGATTAATGGTATGATTGCGTGATGTAGGTCTAGGTTAATTGGGTTATAAAAAATAATAGGAATAAAAGCTTTTTACGAAAATGGGTTGACCACTTGGAACTATATGTTAATCTCCATAAAGAAGTATGGCTTTCCATAAGCTCGAAAAATAAACTAATAGCGAATACGCAACTGTCAACAAACACACCTTGTTCGCATGCATGCATGTCCTATGTCGCGAAAAAGTCCATTACATTAAGAGAAAATGCAGTGAAACTTACTTCAAAATAGACAGCAGGAACACCAGAAAATGCGTTCTTCTCCGTACAACAGAAATTAAGCCACTATATCCCTTTATAAAGGCACATAAAGTCTCAAAACTCGACCTCGCGCACCTGAACGCGTCGCCATCATGAAAATATGCGGTGGGCGGAGACCGTGGCACGCAGGTGAAACTTAACAATCGATTCCGTTGGGTCTGCGCGCTTGCTATCGATATGCCACAACACAATGCGTCGATAATGCGATACTTAAAAGTGGCGGCTTGGTAGCTGTCAAGGGAGAGGAAAAAAATAGAAACTGCTCATCTCTGTTTACGTATGCTTAATATTCGGACAATTCGCGAAAGGCCGGCATAAAATGCCGCTTTCCAAGTAGCGATTTCTATAGGATTACGTCCAGTACAAAGTGTGTGAGCCAACGTCTTTTGGAACAGCACTGGGGGTGACTTGCTGTAGGTTTTTCTGGTGAATTGAGCGGCAACAAAAAGCATTTGGCAGCCTTCTAGGCCGGCTGGGCCTCTAAATTTGTAAATATCCAAGTTGAATCTTGCTTTTTTTACAGTTCACCGAGCCTTGTTTTCAAAGATAGGGCCACACAATAAAGCCAGGCCCAGCATGGAGGAGCCAGAAAAGCTGTACCTTCCTGAACCGGATTCTGTTTCTGTGCCAACAACTAATAACGTGACCGAAAATGGAGCTAGTGGCAAAGAATTGAACAATTCCGCACCTCATATTCCGCCTATTACCATCCATTCAGTTCCTGGCTCAGGAAATCAGGTGCCCATGTGGTCCATAACAACCAGTACAGCAGCGGCGAGTCCTCCCTTACCTTTGCCGAGGAACCAAACGCCGCCTCCACCTATAACCATAACCTTGTCGACCCACCCACCTCGGGTGACTTCTTCACCGCCAAAAGCACGTGAGAGCGCGCTAACCGTTACCAAGGAACCTGCTGAGTATAACCCCCATCCCAGGATCATTCTCAAACTGCCCAAAGAAGCCGCTGCTGGAATCATGGCCATGGATATGTTGGATAACAATACTACCACCTCGGAGAATTCGAATTTTACCTACCAGTCTGAATCAATGACCAATGATAATGACAGTTTAGTTCACAATCCCTTAGCGTCTGCCGAGAACAGCAACAGCAATTTTACCGCCGCCGTCAGCATGCCGCCCATGCCTAACTTGTTGTTTGAATCCAACAGCACCACGCCGACGACCACAACCGAATCGGGGAGAAAGCGCAAGTACATACGAAGAATGCTTGATACGTCTTCGACGACTCCTCTGCGCGAGAGACTGCATCGACGAGCCAAAGATTTCAAACTCGAGGCAGACGAAGCTGCGGCCGTAGCCGGCATTGAAGGAGTCATCGACTCGCCGCCCGCCAAGCGGGGTCGGAAACCAGGTCACGCTCAACTTCAGCTCCAGTTCCCCACCAGTACCTCGTCACCAATAGCAGCAGCCTCTCATGCGATTAACGGTGACGGGATAGGAGTTTTGACCATAGCCACACCTGAAAAGCCTCCACCGGCGAAGCGAGGTCGCAAACCTGGCTTCAAACTCAATCGTCCACCTGTAATCCCAAACAGTATCCCCGGACAAGCTACTGATGGAACCCCTAAAGCCAAACGCGGTAAAAATAAATAAAAAAAAATCTTCTCCATCTTTTGCTAATTGCTCTTTCTATTTTATATAAAGGACGGAAGAAGAAAGAAAAGCGAATCATTGGGAAGGTTTCAACGCCGAAAACGCCTTCAACTTTCCAAGTAGTTTTACCCTTCTGATCTGTAGAGCGAACTTAATTTATATTTGCTCATTTTTAAAGGTTTTGGAAGAAGAGACAAGAATGAGTATGGGAGGTGGTGTTCGAAACTACACTAGTTTACTTGACACACCCACTGTAGCTAAAAGCAATCACACGAATTCATTTGCGTCACCCAGTTTGAACCTAACAGGTCCGGATGAAACTTCCAATTCGGCTAGCACTTCTGTCAAGCAAAAAAAGTTATCGCGAATGGAAGTTTTTGATCCCAAGTAAGGCCAACTTCTTTAATTTGTTCTAATGGATTTATTTGTTTGTTTATTTTGATTTATATTTCTCCTTTTCAGCCATGTTAGTATTACCGCCGAACAATTGTACGAGTATCAGTGGCCACCAGGTGACCCGAGCGGGGACTATTACTTGCTACAAGAACAAGTTTCCGCTTATTTGGGTCTCAAGATTCACCGGCGGTACCCCGAATTGAAACGGCGGTCATTAGAACTCATTGAACGGACATATTTGAAAGAAAAAGGCGTTGTTTCCGAAGTCACGTGCGATTTAGGTAAAATCGTTTGTATTTCTGACACGAAAACCTTATTTTAATGCTTTTTTTTGTATTGGGGTACACTCAGGTCTGACAGCTATTCCTAGTCGTGAAGTTTTGGATATCTTATTCAATGATTATCCGGATAAATATGAAGAGTACCAACGTGTAATTCATGAACGAAAAGAGCAAGCTGCCAAAGCCAAACAAAAAGGTTAGATTTCGCAACTTTTTGCTTTTTTTTTCAATTATTATAGCGGCTTGAGCATAGCTCGTTGCCTCTTCTTTATTGACTGTTACTTTTGGTTTGTACAGACTTTCGTACCAGGTATATTGGTAGAAAATTGGGGATATTTTTAAAATAAAATATAGGAACGAAATTAGGGGTTACAATAATTCACTTTTGGAAAGAATAGATAGCTTGGGTGTATAACAGTTGTTTTAAAGTTTGCGGTAAATAGGGGGAGTTACATTATATGGAGAAAAAAGTCATTTAATAAAAAAGGAACATTTTAAATAACGCATTTGTTATATGGAACTTTTTGCTTTTTTGGGACATTTTGATCTGAAAAGTTGATAAAAATTGGTTTGTTTTTGGCGTATTAGCTGCGCTGGCAGCAGAGAAGGCCAAACCCATGGACCCGCGCACAAGGGCCATCAAGTCATGTAGTACTTGGAACGTAGCATTTAACCGGGAGCGCAAAGAGGAAAGACGTTACTGTATAGACACGCAAACGTGGATTATTCATGGACCCCGTAAAGCGGTCACCAAGCCCCGTCCAGTGGACGATAATAGATTTTACCCAGTGGCCCTCATTCCGGGACAGTATACTGATGGCTTTAGAAAGTACGCAAGTCTTATCTTAGGAAAAGAGTTAAGATTTGAGCGAAGTTTTTTGTTTGCACATTAGGTATACTACAGCGGAACTAAGGCGATTTCCCTTGAACACAGTCACACGAGCACCGTGGTCAGACTCCAAAGAAGAAGACGAGAGAGAAGTTTCCGATGCTGAATCAGATGGTTCGAATTCAGACTCTAGTTCTTCTGATGATTCTAGGTAAGACATGTTTGCCCTGTTTTTGTTTTTTTGTTTTTTGAGGCCTGCAGTTGGCAAGTCTGGTTTTACGTTCTCAATTTAACTAACATATCTTTTTGAAACTTGATAGTTCCGATTCCAGTGATGACAGCTCATCAAGTTCGGATGAATCTCAAGAGGAGGAGCAACCCAAAATGAGCAAACTTGACGCAAAACCTGTGAGTGTCTCTGAAAGCAGTCGCTTTGTGTGCAAATCGTGTGGAAGAGGCTTGAACCGAGCTAGCACTAGCAATGAGTTGGTATTTCCGCCCTGCTCGTTTTGTCGTGCCAGCGGTAGCTAACTTATCCGTTTTTTTCTACAACCCACATACAGTTTACGCATGCATTGTTTGGACAAAGGAAAAAATTGCCCCTACAAAAAGATTATTGCGCGAGTGAGAGTGAACGAAGAAAGCCATGCCAATAAAGAGAATGTCTTTTAGTACAATCAATTGCCTAACCTCCTCTAATACTCTTATTCTTAGTAATTTAGAAACAATCGCGTCACAATTCCGTTTACTACACATAACTTTAAGCCATTTTGTGGTATATAGAAGATGACTTCAAAGTAACCCAAGTAACGAAATACTGCACAGCGATTAAGCAAACAAAAAATAATGTCCAACAGTGAATTTAAAATCAATAGAAATTTAAAAAATTCCTATATTTTTCTAGACTTCAAGCCGCAAACCTGAAATGCTAATGAAAGTTTTCGACGACTCAAAGCCCAAAACCGGAATAACCGATACAGCTTGTTGACTGAAATTCAAGCTAGAATCTTTGCCTAACTCTTCGACAGCTTTTTGCCAACTTAGCAGGGGTACGTGGCTAGTTATAAAGATTCTTAGCATGCACTTGAACTCGGCGCCGGAATCTCGTCTTAGCTGCTTAATCGAGTACCGTAAAATTTCAACCAACTCATCGGAATCGGTACCGGCAGTGTTTTCTGTTGGCAATAAATCGAGAACTGTCAAAGATTCATTCGTAAGAGACAACAGGACATAATTCCTTACCTGCTTGGCAGCTGACGATTGATAACTGTCCATCAAAAGCCCAGCCACGTCGCAAAGACACAACTGTTCCGCTTTCCATACAGTAACCTGTCTCCAAATCTAAGAAAATAATATTTTTAAATAGTATTTTTAGAATACAGTCGTGAAACGGATATATTACATTCACTTTTGCGATTATATCGATGAGCCCATACTTGCCACTCCACCAATGCATTCCGTGGCAAGGCAGATACTATGACGTAATCTACAATTGCATCGTTTGACTCCGATTCCCACAATGTTCGAGCTACACGAATGTAATTGCGATCCGTTACGTAACATATAGCCTAAAACAAAAATATTTTGCCCTTTTAATAACTTATCTTTAATGATTTAAGCATCCCGTATATCTTTAGCTAGATCACACCTAAATATTACAAGGAGGCGCACGCGTCTTGTATGGGATCTATGTAGCAAGCTAAGCTTTACGGGAGCCTTTTAACAAAGAAATATTACCTGAGCAACATCTCGGATGGACATCTTTTCAGACATGGCAATGATTGCCCTGTTTATGTGCCTAAGTGTCAACCTACATTGAAGAACTACACCGCTCTTTGCTGGCAATGTCATTGATCCTGGTATAAGGCCAATTTGACCGGATACGAAGAGCAAGTCTCCAATCTTAAAAAAAATCAAATAGCTCTCGTAGTAACGAAGCAAAACTAGTGCCATATTATTAAGCAAAGGATAAACAGGTCCGAAATTTACTTGTTTGGCTTGACTGTAAGGTCCGATATTAGCCGGAGCCCAATGCGAAATACTTTGCACGTGCATCGTGTTCACGCCATGCCCAACATTATCGAGAACCTGTTTCTTTCCGTACAGGGTAGCCTCCAACAAAAACAAGACGTCGTCTGCCAAGGGCACTTGTACGCAAACACGTGTGGGTGGGTTTAGAGGAAAATACCTAGCGTAAACCTGATTCACGGCTGCGTAATCAGCCATGCATTTTACGTACAACGAAATAGAGATCACATCTTCCAAGGTCAGACCTTGGGATTCCAGAATGTCTGAATAGAATAAAAATAAAATGACAATGTCTTTCAAATACTTAAATTTGCGCATTTAAGTTTACTTTTGACTTCGTCCATTATTTTCTGAGTCGTAAGCTCTGCATCTTTGGATGCCAAATCTAGAACTGCAGAAACACCTGTTAGCCAGCCCCAGGTGGCTTTATTGACGATCAAGACCGGTTTATGATCCAATTTTTGCGACCAATGCGCAGAACGGGTGAGATCACTGTTGACTATTTCTTCGATTTCATCTGTCAGCAATTCAGCAATATGCGACAGCGGAGTAGACCAGCTTGAAGATTGCACGATTTCATCCTGGCAAAACGAAATTTTGCATGAAAAGCACGTACGTTAGATGTATCTAACCACAGTATAGATAACTGTTTCTAACCTTGAGTTTCGGTTCCAAGCTAAGATCCGAAAGTTTTAGGTAAGCTACTGGAGCAATGGGATCGTCTGAATGCATTATCATTTGGAAGCTATTCCTAAATAAATATTAAAAAAAACTGCATAAGAGCTACTGAAAAGTGGTTACATAATATTACAGAACTATTTTTTTCTTAAAGAGAGGGCAGTCTAGAGTGAACGATTCGTATTCGCCTCCTTCGCCACACACACTTATGCCAAACTGCTTTCTCTAGAACGTAAAGCGAAATAATCGATCATAGAGTGAGGAATTAACCGAAGGTATAAATGAAAGTATACCAGATTTTCCAAGTCTGGTTTGATTTGGCTCAACTCCAAACCAAGGTGTTTTTTCGGTTTCAAGCCTAAAGCTGCAACTTTGACAATGACAGCCTTTAATCCAGAATCAATCATTTCTTGTAGCAATTCACTCTGATTTCGACGCCATAAATATGACAAAGACACCAGACCGAGTCGACTGCAACTAAGGGACGAACAAAAAGTGGTCAATACGAATTAAGAATTAATACGCTTAATAAAGACTTACACATTTTCCACCCTAACCCTTTGGTAGTTGGAAAGAATAGCTCCTACACTAACAGCCTCCACGTTTTGCTCGACCTAAAAGCGAAACAGATATTTAAAGAATTTAAATTTTTAATACAAAAATTAATTACTTTAACTCTAGCTAGAAGGCGATACAAGTCTTCAACTTCATCGCCTGGATCCAGAACATAATCCACTCCCAGCTGTATGCTACCTCCTGTTATAGATTCTCTATATAAAGGCAGACCCATAGCTTCTGCATAATATTGAATGGCATCATGACCAACGGTTTGATACATATAGCTATCCAATTCATCTAGAGATATAGTAACAAAGCGTATATTAGACGAAACATTTGCATTTGTATTTGAACGAATCTAATCGATCTTTTTTTAAGAAATTATTGAATTTTTAATGAATTATTGTAGTACGAACCATTTTCTCCTGCAAGTGGGCGCAGGTTTGCTAGTGCGACGATGTCATGGCCACTAGCAACGCACTGCATCATATTAAAACAGCTATCCTTTCCTCCACTAATTAACGCGACAACCCTCATTTTCTGTATTTTTTTCTTATTTATTTTATATCTGTCTACTCCAGATGAATCGATTGATAACAAAAACACAAACACGTGTATGGGAAGTTTTTAGTATCGTTCCGTTGCCAAGGCGAAACGATACCAACGATTAAACAGGTTCAGCCAGCCTAGCTTTCTTCAACGGTGTTTTGTGGGCGCGAAATCTCGCTGAGGGTACAGCGCAGAGCTCAAACTTTTAGCGCTTAAGAAAAATAATGACTGAATTATGCAATGAAAAAGCACCTACTATTCCGTCTAAAATAAAAGCTACTGATATTTCCCATAAGGTCAGGAGTTACTTCGGTCTGTGGATTGGCGTCCGATTGTTCGGCGAAATCTGTTGAAGAAGACAAGCTATAAAGAATACAAGTTACAATATGAACCGTGCACTGAACACAATACGTCCAATACGTGGCACTTGATATTGCGCTATGAAAGAGTTTTACGTATTTCACTACAAATTTTGAAATCACGAGATAAAAACATAATTCGGAGGTAGTTTACTTCTGTTAATTTGCAAAGTAACAAAACAAAGCAAAAGTAACATTTGAAAGGTGTTATAGGTAGGAAATTGCAAACAAAAATGTTCATATTTGCTCTAAAATTGTTGAATTTTTCATAGTTATACTAGTCTCCTAATTGCCATATACACATGCGACCTGTATTACGGAAATTTTGTCTTATAATGGCGTCTGTGCAAGGGGAAACAAGGAACAAAGTAGAATAATGAAAGACATTAATCCGAAAGGACAACGAGCGAAGCATTTTCTTATAGTAAATACACGACACACGTTATACTTTTGCTTCTTAGGAATGTGTGGAGTTAAGGTTCTAGAACACACGTATTGATCAATCTTCCTCGTAAAGAGTAGGGTTAAACATGGCCATGGCAACGGAATTCCTTTGATCGTTTTTACTTATATGCAGCTTCTCTAGCTAGCAACGATCAAACAAACGCCATATACTGGGGAATATCTTCCCGAAATGTCGCAGGAAGCTTTTTAGTAAAGTCAACAGTTTGTGTTAAATAGTCGACAAACAAGCCGTTAAGTAGTCGTGAATAGTGAGAGAGAGACTATGGCAGTGCGACTCTAGAAATGAATCGAGGGAAGCGTCACAATGGAGATTGGATGGCCCATAAACTGCAGCACTTTTTTTCCAGTTTTCCTTCAGCTCCTTCCACTTTAATTAGCTCCAATATGGGCAACGTCATTCCCGGAGCTTCTGGCAAACGGACTAGCCGCAAGACTAAGCGCTCGACAAAAGGCAACTCCGACTTAGCCTATAAAAATACCTGGTCCTCTCTGCTAAAAACATCGCAGGCAGACGGTCTCGAATTAAGTTTTTTCCCCACGAAATCCCCCGTTTTCCAATCCAGTATCCTAAAATATGGGAAAAGCTTCGACGACGATGACCTCATTTACTACCGACGCGGTTTAGGTAAAGTTGAGTTCGATTTGCCGTATCGCCGAGTCCGTAGTGCTAGTCCTGTTCGCCAGCGAAACAGAAATTCAAAGATGATGAGCTTTTCGGACTTGGACCCCATTCCATGGCCAGGGAAGAGGCCAGTGTCTCCATTCATCCTTGAGAAATTTATAAGCGAAGCTGCCAGGCAAATAAGCCTCAATCGATACACACCCATGCTTAGCAAGAAAGATTCGCTAGAAGTGAACGTATCTTCCGCTTGCGAATCCATGGATGTCAACACTTCCAATGGTAGATCCACATTCGATTCCATGGGTGTGAACGCTAGCTCTACCTTAACTTACAGCGGCAATTCAATAGAAGCTCATCCTTCCATGTCTTCCAACCAGATTAATTCATCCATCGAAGCCCAAATTTCTTCCTCAACAGACCAACCAACGTCAGATAACTCTATATTGGTTAACGTAACGTCATCACCTCCTACAAGCGGCAGTTCTATGCTAAACAACGTCTCCTCGTCTAGCGATAATGTAGAGCGCATTGTAGCTAGAATACTTCATAAAGAATCTTCAGCTTTGACCTCAAGTAGCCGAAGATTACACAGGCCATCACATAATCCCTATGGCCAAGAATGGACCAGGCGTTTTTTATACACGTAAAAAATCAACACGACTTAGTAGCTTCAACTGTCTTCTTTACCATTTTTTTTACAGGTTACCAGTACCAACGCATTCTCCGAGAGTAGAATCGCCTTCCCCTCGTAGATCACCCCTGAATCAGCCATCTGTGGACCTTAAAAAGTACTGCTCCAGCCCAGAACTACGCGACTTGTGTATTTGGCAAAACTGGCGTGATTTTACTGGAGATAAATTCTTGACGCAGCACCGAAGTCGTAGAGTGATAGCTGAACTAGCGCGGGAAAAAGCCTTGGAAGAAGAAGCTTACAGGTTAATAATTACTACAGGTGCAATACGGACTTTTATTTCGCTAAATCAGCTATGTTTGTAGGAATTTGCGCAAAGAAGTACGCTCATTAGCCATGCAACAATGTTCTTCATTGCCACGGGCTGCTTCAGCTCATAGTTTTCGCAAAACCACAAACACCGAAGAGTTCGGGCAACGAAGAGCACAAAGTGGTCGTCGAAGGCTGAAGTCTACCACTGTTTCAGACTTATATACAGAATTGCACGCGAAGAAAGCCCAGAGCATGACGATTACTCTCCGACCCACGCAATCCAGTCCAACGAAGGCAATAATTTATTCCTATTTGTCCCTTTAGAACTCACGGAAATTACTGCATTTCACGTAGGAGGCAAAAGAACGTTCCTCATCCAGGGCGGAGGATACTAATAATCGCAAGCTAACTAAATCGCGCGAAAGTAGGCAAATGAAGTCGCCGAACATAGAAAAGAAGAAACAAGAAATTGCTGCGTTGCAACCAGCCAGTGGGGACAACATTGCTTCCGTTTTGCGTCGCGCCATGGCCAGGTTCTCGAACTTTTGAGTTAGTTGATAACATTTTCAAAATTCTAGCAGGAAAAAATACGAGCAAGAGGAGTTGATTTATGCAGTAGAGCGTCAACGCGAAACCGATCGACGACAACGGATTCGTGCCTTGCGCTTGGATCCTGCATGGAAAAAAGCTTCTGGGGCTGGAGCAAAAGTAGCCGACCAAGATATTCTTGCTCGCAAATGCTACAAGGAAGTTGTGGAACGAGAACGACTGATGCAGTACCACATGGAAATGGAAGAAATGTTGGCGCGTGTATGGCAAATGCCTCCTCTTTTTGACCGCTTGCCTAAGGTAAATAAATATCACATGCTTCTTGTTTTCATTCTGACACTTTCTAATCTCGCTGTGTTTCGCTATGTAGCATCCAGAACGCTACACCTTCGACATTATGGAGGACTGCAGGTATAACTATCCTACCAAAAGCCGTCCAAACACATCTTGCCAGTTAAGGACAGCATACTCGCCAATACGACAGACACTCATACACTCACCACTAAGTATTGAAAAACTCCATAGTAAGAAAGCAATGGCAAATTTGAGAGAGGAAAAAACACGTCCTAGTACGGGCAAAGAACGCAAATCGAAGTCTTAAGTGTTACACCTGCATTGATGGATTGTTGTTCACATTGGACTGAATGCCTGTTACATCGCACTTGCCTCACACTAGTCAATCCACCTCAACGTTACACTGAGCAACTCGAGCACACGCAATTTTCTACTCATGTCAATTTTCCTTCGAACATACGATTAATCATTTAATACAAGTTATAAAAATCTCTAAACGCCTTTCTTTCATCGCGAAAAAATAACTGTACCTTCTTGCATAAGAAATCACAAATTAACTTATACCACAAAATTTTTTAATGAGTTTAAAAAATACGCAGAACTAACTCACGAAGCGCAATGCGAATAAGTACACATACCGAAAGATTCGAACGTATCTAATTGATTATATACCTAGAAGATTCCTACCTAATTGTGAAAGTCCATAATTTCGGCAATACACACTGCCAAAGCCCAGAAGCACTACCACCCTTATAGAATACGAAAACGTAAAAGTAACGACAGTAGTTAACTTAAGTACGAAAAGGAAACTCCGGATGACTCCTAAAAATAAGGTAATAATTAAAGAACATCGAAAAAAAGTTCATCGTAAATACTTGGAATAAGACAAGTTAAACATTCTTCCTTCTTCGCCTTTATCCAAAGCTTCAAGCTTGTCCATATCTTCAGCCTCAAGGGTGAAAGAAGTAATCTAGATAACCGGAAACGTTACGATAACATCAATAGGTGACAGTACATCAGAAGCTTACCTCAAAATTCTCACGGAGTCTTTGTTCACTGATGCTTTTTGGCAAAATGACCATGCCCAATTGCATCAAATAGCGCAACATAATCTGCGCAGGGGTTTTCTCATACTTGTTTGCAATGGCTGCGACGGTCTGGTCTTTCAGAAGGTTGTGAAAGAGCCTTTAATTAATATGAATGCTTTTTACTAATTCGCTAGAACCAGAATTTATATATACGTGTCCAATGATTTAATAAAATTCTCCCTTCCAGGTGAGCCCAAGGGCATGTAAGCACACATGGCTATATTCCGTTTTTTGCAAAATTCCTGCAAGGCTTTCTGCTGCATATAAATGTGAACTTCTACTTGTAGAGCTACTGGATGATGACGCGCTCCACGGATAATNTGAGATGAGCTGGTAATTTCTTTGTCTGTATCCAAATATCCAAAAGGAAGATGAATCAGATACAAATCAACATAATCGACTTTCAGTTTATTAAGCGATTGCTTCAAGTATTTGTCGATACTTTCTGGGCGCATTCCCATCGGTGGCAACTATATGCGGAATACACAAAAGAAAGAGAAATATGAAATTATCTTAGGGAGACCTCTTTTTCTTACCTTCGTTGCTATGAAAAGTTCTTCTCGTTTGCCAAGTCCGGCTTGAATCCATTTTTGTATCGCATTCCCAATTGCATCTTCATTTTCATAAAGAGCAGCCGTATCGATGTGGCGATAGCCAATATTTAAGGCTGAAAATACAGCTTCTGCTAGCACATTATCATAGGCCTAGAACGAAGTCATGTGTGCCTAGCTTAATTTTTTAAATCCGCTTTAATAACCTGAGATGTCCCTAGCCCAATTGTGGGAATGGAATTACCGTCAAATAGCTTTAGACGCATACTAGCCATCTTGCTGGTTTCTGTACTAACTTGCTTAGTCTGAAAAAATCCTGGTTTTCGGATAAAATACAGGTAAGCATTCGCAGAACTGAACCGTTACCATGCTTATCATGGTTTACCCATGATAAGCATGGAATAATCACTAAAGAGCTCAACAAAATATATTAATGACAAATATATTCGGCTCACGTTCCATTTTATCCATTTCCATATAACGTTCCATATCTATCACAAGTTTTAAACTAAACATTTTAAAGCTAAAAGTTTTAAACTTAAGCAACGTTGATGGAATTATTTAGGATTTGGAAGTGTACTCGGATTTGTCAAGAAATGGGCGAGTTTTTATTGTAGAGTTCTTCAATTCAACTCAATTTAATGTACTCTGTGTATGACTTTTACGAGCAAGTTTATTTCGCTGGCTAGTGTATCGTGCACTGAATAGTTTATAGGTATACACTTACCGTGGCGTTGTACGTAGGAGCGTGACCCAATCGGATTAAGTAAGCCCAGACTTTCTCTGTACAGAACAGCTTGCACTTGCAAAGTTCGTTGTAACACGAACTTTGCGAGTGTTGGGAATGAAACGAGTTGTAACATATCTTTCTGGCTTACAAAGAAGACGGTGATATCACTTATAAATGGTTACAATAACAAGTGGAGAGAGAAAGGTTAGGTTAGGTTAGCCGCGTTTGATTTGCACTGTGTTTCGTTAACGCAGTTGTTTCAAGTCTTCGAAATTTATGCTCGTAGCCCTTACACTTAGCTTCACTTTGCAAGTCGTCCTTGGAAGACAGAAGGGGATTAAAAAACGACTCTTAGCAAAGCACAGCTTAACCGCGCCTTTGTTACGCCCAACTTCTGTCTTGTTTGCCAATGTGCTTAGTTTTATAACACGAAATAAATGTTATTTCTTGCATTAACTTGCTTATAATCCAAACTTAATGAAATATGTAATACTTAATAAATCACTTGAATAAAAATCAACTTTTAACTAAGAAGTATTTTTACAATTTTAAATACAGCGGTGCATCGCATAACGAACGCCTCGCGTAACGAACGTGCCGCATTACGAACGCGCGCGCGGTCCGGAAAATGTTACGCATGACGATCGTGGTCCCGCATTACGAACCGCACGCGTGCTCTGTTGTGCGTTTTACATTTGAAAATTTGTGGGAAGTTCAGTGCTTTTTTTAGTGTTGTCAAAATGGCACCTAAGAAGACCGTTAGTGGGAAGAATAGAAAAGCACTTACTATTGAAATGAAGCAAAAAATCATAGAAAAAAAAATCAGGAGCTGGAGTTGTGAATCTTGTTATTGAATATGGAGTGATCAAGTCAACCATAGGAACAGTTTTAGCCAATAGAGAATCAATCATGAAAGCTAAGGTGGCCAAGGGAGTCTAAAAATTTTGTTCACAGATGCACAAAAGATCGATTAGTGATGAAATGGAGAGGTTGCTGTCAGTGTGGATTAATGAAAGGCGGATGAAAGGAGATCAAACCTCGCAGGAAATAATTTGTGAGAAAGCTAGGGTCATGTATGAAGAGCTTAAAAGATCCAGTCCAGGAACAAGCTCACAAGCTTTATAACAAGAGCAAGAAAAGTTCAAAAGCCATCAGGGGATGGTTTCATAAGTTTAAGAAAAGAAGTGGCATCTAGTATCATAATGCAAACTACGATATTTTTTGCGATTTTGGACCGGCCTCGGTAACGGATCAGAAGTTATTCCCATAGTAACCTATGGGAAACGGCGTCCCGCATAACGAACGATTCGCATAACAAGGGCCGTTCTGGAACGGATTGCGTTCGTTATGCGAGACACCACTGTATTGGCATCTTCGAAATCTCCTGTAACCCTTGCTAGGTAATAGGATTTACCAAGCAAGCGGTTCTTTCCGTTGCAGATCGCCGACAAGTCACTTACAATAAAAGACATTCTATAAACGCGGGCATCGTGAACCTTACTCGGTGTTCCCGTAAAAACATCTATGGAGGCCTTGCTCTCATCGCAGATGACTTGCAAGGTTAAGGCTCCCGTATACCTTAGCTTATTGATACTAAACTCTCACTTGATGGCGTTGGCGTCTGATGCTTTTTTTGGAAAGCCTTGCATAAGACAGTGAAAACAGGGTCGCATAGCACAACGGCGCGACTTTTGAACAACCTTTGAACGCTGCTTTTGCCTATGGGCTGTGTAAGACAATGAGACAGACCAGACAAAACTTACACTACCTTATTATTTCCAATTGCCACGTTTCAGCTTACTAAATAAATAAAGCTATACTCCATAACTCTAATTTACCTTATCAAAGAAAGCAGAACAATAAAAAAAGACGAGTTCATTGGTCTTGCTGAAATAATCAGCGGTAGCCAATATAATGGCATATAACTATAACAACATATAGCAGTATATAAATTATTACACACTTACTGTTTATTAGCTACTCAGTTTTGTTTGACACAAAACGGGAAATTTAGTGTAGTTCTTTATCAAGCGATATTTTGCAGACGTCTGCATGACAATAAGTACATTAGAACGC
>JAGJRO010000358.1:0-41166 GCA_022832285.1 Lepidurus apus apus | reverse complement strand
GAAAACACTTGAGCTAATTTGGGGCTTTGTGTTTTTTTCAGCTGGTTGGGCATGTCTTCTGATGAGAACGGGAGAGAAACGAAGCCGAAACCACTTTTACACGTTGATTCAACAAAAGGTAATTAGCTAAGGCAGGCAGCAGTAAAAAAAAATGCCCTACCGCACACTTGCATTTTTTATTTTTTTTTGCGCTCCCACGGCCAACAGGCATAATAGCAGCCAAAAAAGCGGTGTAATTTACCCCGGAAAGAGAGAAGACTTAAAAAAAATCCAGGGAGACGAAAAGATCTATTCGTATATCCGCGGCTAACCCTTGAAGAAGTTTAACCGAAAGGCCAGGGTAGATTACAAGACACCTGTGAGTAAAGGTGGGGTCGTTCTTGTCTGGATAATTTAACTATATATTCGTGTGTGTTTAGGAGAATTCATAGCACTAAAAGAACTAAAAGAAAAAAAAGGCCGCGTTGTTTATGGGCATTCCTAATTTGACACGTGGGTTATATGAAGACTTTTTTCCTCCCTATTCTTTTTCTGGCGTGTTTCCTTTATAAAAAAGTGACTAGCATGTAAGAAAAGTTGTATGATGACGTCATGTCACAGTCATATTTTACGGTCGCATGTGTCCGGTTGAAAAACACATCATATCGTAACTTGTGCGATAACTTGTCTGGCTTTTGTCAAGTCACATTCGTTAGCGTGTCGCTGATTTGTAGGAAAGTAAACAGGGGGAGACCATCTGTTCTCCGGTTGATCCATTTGATGCTGCTTGTTATTGCTTTGACCATCAAGGCGGACCTCATTCACGCGAATCTATAGTCTTAAAAGGACTTTAGGAGGACACAAACGCTGCTTTCGGAAAAATAAAAAATAAAACACAAATATACAAAAAGAAAAACAAAACTGGCAGAAGTTATAATAGGACCACGTTGCTATGATAAAAGCATTCCTTGTTAAATACAAGGCGACTCCATGAGATGCTGCTATTAATGCTGCACACCTGGCTCTTCAAGACTCGGGTATTTCAGTCTTTGATTCTAATAAGCATTTTGCATTTCTTAAAACGAGGCAGCCAAAAAAATATAATCTGCATAATGAAAGGCAATCCAACTCTATTTTCTAAACTCTACTCTATTGACCCGACACAAACATTTTCTATATTTCTTTGTTTCTGAAGGCAAAATTTTCGATTAAAAAAATAGGAAAATTTGGTGAAAAAAAATGCCTGAAATGCATCTGTCGGTGAGTTAGGTTTGCTGTGCTTTTACTAGAGATGACTGTCAAAGTCGCTTTTAGCTGACAAGGCAGGATGTCGGCCAATTTTGCCCCAAGTCAGGAAAGGGGGTTTATAAGGGAGAAACTCAACCTGGGGAAGCTGGGAACACATACGATGTTGTATGAAAACTTTGGTGGTGTGGGGTGCACTGTATGGTCAAAGCTCACGTTACGCCTTTCTTCCCGGTCTAGCAAATCTTCTCAAGGAGAGCTCACCTGTGCACCGAACATGACAACCATAAGTAAGTCTGGGGAGGGCTTCTTGCTTGAGCTTTGGAACAAGCCAGAAAGGCGAACATGGACACTTTGAGGAGCTTAATATGGCCAAGCGATAAGCTGCTCAGCAATAGTGGGGCTCTTTTATGTAGTCCCCAGCACCGAAAAAGTTTGATTTGGTGGAACCCCACCCCCAAAGGAATTTTTTTTTGAAATTTGATACTTTTTTTTCAAACCACCATAACTGGCTAGCGTAGTTATTACAAGACACAAGACAGAGCTTGTAAACTCCTTATCTTGGGAGCGATTTTGGGTCAATTTAAGGTATTTCATGTGAAGAAGAGGGAGGCGATGGTGGGGGGAGGGACTTAGAGGAGGCACCCATTTTTGTCGGTGTGTGGTTCGCACGGTTGAGCTTGTTGACAGCCCCGCGTGCGCGCCATTGTTGCCCCCTTTGCTTCTTTTTGACATATCTAAGCTTCTTTAGGGTCATTTGAATGTCTTATCAGTTTCTGGAAGGGAAAAAGAGAGGCTTGGTACAAGGGGACCCCGCAAGACATTACACAAGATCTGGAAAGGATCTAAAAGCTTCTTCTTGTCTTCCTAATTGCACAAGGGCGTGTTATGACCCTCTCGCCTATTTGGTTTGTGTCCTTTAGTAGAGCAGCGGAACAAATCCGAACCAAGACCGCTCTCCTTCCCCATCCCATGCTTCGCATTCTTTTGTTAAGTACCACACCTCCAATTTATAAACCTGGCTGGGGGAAACAACAAAAAAGAAAAAGGTATAGAGGCTGGCTCAATTCGGTCTTTTTCGCTTCCCCACAAGAATGAAAACTCCAAGAGTAACCGCGCTTGTCAATCTGATTGTTTGTGAGCAATAAGCCTATTTGGGATCTCCAGCTACGCTATAGCGTGTAACAAGCATAAAAACGTCTATTGGCAAAACAGGCTAGTTAAAAGGCAAAAGATTAATGGGTTTGATTTTTCTTTTCTATCGCTTTTTACTGTGATTGAGTTTCTATTGCAATCAGTACGACGGGGGAGCCTGTTGGGAGGTCTAATAGCCCCCCAAAAACTCCGTGCTCAAACATTCTTCCCCCAAAAGCAAGCCCAAAAGTATACCAAGATCCTGTCGGAAATCCGCGCGGCAGGTATATCTACTTGGGAGCAACGGCGTTTTTCTTGACAAAGGGAAATGTCAGGTTATCCTGGCGACTCCCTACGAAGAACTCCCTTTAGTTGAACCAAGTATGTTTGCCCGCCGAACAAGAAGTCATCAGTAGGGGGTGTGCCTCGTTTTAAAACCAAGACAGTTTTCTCTCTATTTTTTATTCATTTTTATTTATTTTTTCCCTTTTCAAATTCCGCATGATGGGCTAGTTTGGTGCGGGGCTTCTCTGCTGTGGCTGCGGAACGGGTGCGGGTGAAGCAACACACAAACAGCCAAAAATAAAAAATAAAATCGAACCTGGCTCAGACCCCTTATCAATTTCACATAGGGTAGGGAGACAGGTTTGGTCATATAACCACAGGAAGGAAGGGTTAATACGTTTTTCTAAGGAAAAAAGTGAAGCTTATGCAGCTGTGCTGGTTTTTAATGCGCGTTCCTTATAGGCCGCATATGGTGCGTTCTTCCTGCACCAGCTCGGGATGACAAATGCGCCTGTTGGGTCCTGTCTGCTCTACCCAATAAGCTCGGTGTGTGTGTATTGTGTGCAAGTCCCCTGCTACTCTTTCTTTAGGCCTAGAGCCTAGACATTAAGCTTGATTAGCATAACTGACAAGTATTCGAACATATTCAAAGCGTGAGCTTCTCTTTTTTTTAATATTTATTTATTTTCTTGGCTGTTCGGACTGGTCGGTTCTGGAAAGTAGAGTTGGGCTTCAACGGACTTCCATTCCCCTCTTCCCGCATTTAGGTTAAAATTTCAAGTGCGTACTTGACTGTTTTGACTCGTGTGTACCTAAACTAAAGAGAGCGGGACAGGCGCGTGGTTTCAAATAAGCTTTTTGAATGACAGGGTCAGGCCTTTCATTCGACCGTCTCATCAAGAGCTCTATTGTATTGACAGACAAAAGAGTTGCGCATTATGATACAGCTCTTTTCCCCCTTCCCGTCACAAGGCGGCGGCTTGTTTCCCGCTAGTTAATTGTTAAAAGCAACTCTCTTGTTGGTTGTTTGTGCGAACGGAGCTTAAAGACGGACCGCGAGACACAAGGGAGCATAAGGGAGGCGCACAAGGAAGCGAGCAATACAAAGCCTAACCCATGCTTTCGTACTTCCCTTTGGCTGGTCCAGTCAAAAACCACTTTGGCCTGACCTCTCAGCCGTAAGTCTCATTTTTGCAGTCTTAAATCTCATACGAACAGTTCCTCAATGGAGATTCAGGGGGGTAAGGACTGGTCGGGACAAGCCAGCCAGCTGGTTTGCTTGTCCCGACCTGAAACAACTTGCGAAAATGACAAGAACATGAGCCTCGGCGCTCTTTTCCTGTTGTCGGAGCCAACCCAGGAGTTAAATGCTGGTTTCTGTTTACGGGCCGCGGTAAATGAGTCGGAAGGTAGTTGGTTTTTCTTACAATACTAACAATTTGCCCGAGAAAATGAGTGGGAGGGGGTTCTTAAGTTTGGGTTGGGGCTAGGCAGTAGATAGCATATAGGCTGGCAGCAAAGTCTTTATCATTGCCTTGCCAGGCCAGGGTGGTAAGTGGCCAGGGGTTCTGGTCGGGGAATGCAAATGGAGGGTGATGGCAATGGAGAGCAGAAGCACTTTTGGAGCTTTTGGAGCCGGAAACGCTTTTTAAGGTATAGCCGCTCACACACATGCATTTCAAGTGATTTGCTTTTCTACCTACTCGAGGCCAAAAACCTGTTAAGGAGGTTTGAAACAAACATTACGAAATAACTTAGCTCGTAGAAATACCGAAAAAGCCATGCATCTCTTTTTCCTCCTGGAAAAGCAATAACTTTGGACGTCAAACCCCGCAAATGGACAAGATTTGTGTTTTCGAGTTTTTGTAAACCACAGATGACAGGAGTGATAACATTTCTTTCCTTGAAGAAGATCGCAGGGTGCTGGGGCTTTTTCAATATGGTTATAACATTGCCCTTACTCGCTTCAAGAAGAGATGGTAAGGGACCTACCTAACCTTTCGCATTGTCGGAGTGAGTTTTGCGCTGTATGGTGGCTTTCTTACTGTCCTTATTGTCGGGGCCAAATTGGCCAAAAGGTAATTCACGTCTTATACTCGTCGCGCTGACAGTTGAAGCTCAAGTAAAAAGGCTGATGCTTATCAGATGAAGACAGACGACCAAAGGAGCAGGGGGCGACATTTCTGCATATTGCCAAGCCCCTGAAGTACGCGGCAAAAGTTGCCAGGGTACCAGTTTCAAGTTTTCATATCCTTCCCAGCTGATTGTCTTGGGGGTTGAAACGCAAAAAGTACACTACAATCTACAAAACGAGAGATGTCCCGTCGGTTTGCTTGCCCCTCCTACCGGGGAAACTGTCTGAATACTCCTGGATGACAAGCCAGGAACGATACGTTTGTAAATTGGTGGGGTTAATACGTGGGGTGTGTGGCATGTTGTTATCTTCTTACCAAATCAGAGTGGGATGCAGCACAATGTCCCAGCTGAAAAGCAGGGTACAATCGAAAGAGGAAAGAATTGTGAAGAAAGGAAACAATTGAAAGTAGGAATTTTCCCGTGCTTGCGATATGTCCTTCTGCTAAAGCTACCGTCGGTACAAAGACTTGACGATTCTTATCGCAGGACCTATTATTTAATTGATGTGAACGACCGGGAACATCCCTTTTCGATTGGTTAGGGACTTACGATAAAGGGACTTTTGCCTTGTCGCTATGGATATTCAGACAACCTGCTCCAAACCGAGTAATGGAATTGCTCTATTTGCAGGAAAGACAAGTTAGAAACGTGCCCCGCTTCGCATATAGGCATCTGGGGAAAAGGGTTTTGCTACCTGGAATCTTTCCATGCGATTAAAGAGAGACAAAGTTGAAGACAGAATGCAAACAGACGCTGAGCTTCTTCTGTCCTTTGTGTAAATTGCTGCGAAAAACGACACAGCAAATAAACCGTCAGCTGTGCAGTTATTTTCTCAGAATTACGTTATTCTTTTGCTCGCTCTCCTGTTTGAGATGGACCCGACACGAGTTTATATGAAGGTTTAGTAAAAATAGACGTTTAGAAAAGGATGGCATGGCTTACCTTACACATGCAGTAGGAAATGCATGAATTGTTGGCGATGAAAGGCACGAAGACTTGTTGTCCTTCATTCGTGCAGTTTTGTAGCGTAGAAATTAGCGAAGCTCCACCGCCACCTATATTGGAAAACAAACAACAGAACAAAAACATGGTTACAAAATGTTGTATATTTGACGGATATATATTTGGATTCCTCATTCTAATCAGTGATTATTGGCCCTTTTTTGTAACCCGGCACTGCAATCTGTTTATAGCACGTGAATACTGCCAGAATACTGTAAGTATATAATATAGTACGTTGTTTATAGCGGCACGGGTTCTCTAGCCTACCGTTCTGTATTGGCCAACACTCTAGGGAGCGTAAAGTGTTTCTATTTATGCAAGGCAAGACGTTGTAAAGGAAACAGAAGATCTATTATGTGTACGCCAAAGCCTTCACCCTGAAAGCCTACGTCATCATCTTGGGCGGGAAGCGCTCATCTTTGCAGGGATCTTTTCTCCCCCGTCATTGAATTTGCATTCACATCAGGGAGCGGTGTGTACCGCTATAAAGGACCATCGATTACGTTGCTCACATCTGATACTCTCAACATTGTGCAGCAGCACGCCAGCAACGGTGTACAAGTTCCAGATTGTTTATTATTCCTTGAAAATAACTTCATTGAGGACTTGATGGAAACCAGTTGGTTGACGGAACCGTAACGCCCTTCATTATCAGGAGAACAAGCCCAGCAAACCTCAAAAGCGGAATCCTTTGACTTTGGCTTTTAACAGACTTTGAGAACAATCTGGAAATTCATGGAAGCTGATGCAGTGTAACGTTAATGGAAACCCAGAACCTGGCTTGCAACTTCCCAAAACAACTTCTGTGAGAAACTGTTGAAGCTTAATACACCTTGAAACGGATCCAAGGCAAAGAGGAGAAAAGAGTGTTGGGTTTGTCCCGTTAAGATGGACTTTTCGATGCAGACGCAGAGTCCCACTACCCGGATTCCATCTTACATGATATCTCAAGTCTCACCTTTTTCCCTCACCACGACAGTCCAAAAGGCAAATAGCGTAAGGCAAATATTAACCCTTTGATACTGCCAAAAGTAATGTGGTGCCTCTTACGGGGTCTTTCTTCTCCACGTATCGCTAATACAGATAACAGGTTGGGTTCAAGACCGTGCCGAGCAAAAGAGAAGGAACACTTTGTGTGCTCCATGTCTGTCCTGCAAGTATGAAATGATCTTGGGGAATACCTCCATCCCTGTCTTCTTCGGCGCGGCTGCTGATTTGTGGGACCACCCGGTTAGGATCGTTAGAGGTCAGGGAGGGCCACTTCGTGACGGAAACAAAAAGCAACAAGCAATCCCGCGGTATGCCTTCACCTCACTTCAACTCGCCCGACCCCCCTGAATGGAGTAAGAAAATGAAATAAAACCCACACCGAATCCGCGTACTGCTGGAAAAGGGAAACGGTTTCTTTCAAGTCCACAAAGTGGCGGTGTGCTTTTCACAAAGCACACAACTCACCTACTTGTTTGGTTGGGAGGGTCATTCATACAATCTGTCTCTTTTGGGGCCAATGAAAAATGTTGATCAAAGACAGCTCTGCCCGGCCATCAATTTCCCTCCAGGGTCCCACACCGAGATCCCAAAAGCGTCCTTTTTACACGCATTTGCCCATATCCATCAGTCTGGTCTTTTATGTACATTCCGAGTGCTTTTTTAGAGCTCTTGATCCGACTCCCGAGTTTGCATCCTATCACAACAGTTTGCTAGGAATAATGAAGAAGTTAAACCTATTTCCCCGCTAGTGCTTCGTCATCGTCGCGACCAAGAAGGTAAAGATGGCTTTAGCTGCAAGGTGGGCTCTAGTAGTTGTGGCCAACGTGAATCAAGAGCCCTTATAGAATATTGTGGGTTTTGGCAGCTTCAAAGCTTTGAAAACTGACGTTGAGGAAAAGAGTAAAAAGAAAAAACCTTATCTGTCTATATGGATCCTTTAAAAAGCTGGCACGCCAAAAGGGGCTCTTCCCACGTGACTCGCCGCATTCTTCGCGCCACCTGCCTGCTCATCACTCATTCGAGATTCTAACTGGAAATGGCCCCAGGACATTTTCCCCCTTATACACTCAACAGATATATCGGTAAACTCGGATCGTTTCGGTCCGACCTTAACTAGCATAAATTATTTTTGTTATCTCTCCCATACGTCAAACTCTTTCAACTTATTACGTGTAATTCAGCGTTGGATTGGATGACTGTATTATCTAAAATACTGCTCCCCCCCCAAAAAAAAAAAACTTACACTTCATAAATTCGCTTGGGTGTATATATCTTTTGGCTAATAGTGCAGTCTATACCTTCCGTGTTGTCTATTTTTTTGCCCCTTGAGAGCAGGACCGGTAGACTCCAAGTCAGACGACTCGATGCATGGGAGTTCCTGGCACGAGGCCTACATTTCTACCTAAATCCGTAAATGTGTGGGGGCAGATTTGTAGCTGCTGCGTGTATGCACTGTAATACATATCTACCCACCACCCACCCTCCCTGTTCGCTCCCTCCCGTCCTACGCACACACACACACACATCAGCTGCAAAGAAGCTTGAGCAACCTTTGGCTGGCAGACAAGCGCGATCGAGTTTCGTTGGTTTAGGCTCCGGTTTGCGATGGATTTAAGGAAGGCGAGGAAAATGATCTTAAGTCTAGCATATTTAGCTTTTACCTTCGTCTAGGCCAACACGGACTGCTGCTGGCAAATAGTAAGTAAGCTAGCAGGTTTAGTCAGTTATTTAGGTGGAGGCTTTCAAAAGTAATAATAAAATTAAACACGTTTGCGTGCTAACAGATCCCGTAGTGAGGCGTCTTCCTTAAAGGACACTAGCCTCCAAAATCACACATTGAGATTCTGAATTCTAGCCTAAATTATTCTCTGACATTTTTTATTTTTGTAAGTATAATATATTACTGTATTTGAAAGTATACTCTATTTTGTAAGTATGGCTATAGACATCCACGAGTTATATGCTTGCACACGTTCTGTTAAGAAAATAGAAGATGGCGACGCGACACAAGGACGACTCGACAATAGGACTACGGTGTACCCGACTTAAGGACTACGAACCCCGCACTTAAGAACTACGAACCCCGACTTACGGATCCGGACCACGACTTAAGGACTAGGTTGGGTTAGGGGTTTGTAGTCCTTAAGTCGGGGTCCGTAGTCTTTAAGTCGGATACACCGTATAGTCCTATTGTCGAGTCGTCCTTGTGTCAACGTCCCTAGATGATTTGTCAGGGAATAGAGGTAGGTGTGAATGGAGGCGTGGTTATGGCGCTCGTTAGTTGTTACCATGGTTACTGTTTACTCTAGTGCTGAAACGGTAAACAAAGCGCCCTAGGTACCATCGAGACTGATACGTCTGTGACATCAAAAGTTACGTCTAGTGCTAGTGATCTTGTTTTAAATGGTCTTTCTTTATTTAATAGCTTGGGTACTTTGCGCTTTATGAAGAGAAAAGTATCCCTACGAACTAAATCGTTTACAAAATTTATGTTCGAATTGCCAGCGAGTATAAGTGTCTCAGGACTGTTGATGACTTTGGTAGGTATATTTCCGAGTTGTTAAAACAACAGGTTGGAGCAGCAGGTGGAAAGATGTTAAAAGCGTCATATATTTGGTCTGTGAGGCTTTAGATGGAAAATATTGCCCGTGGCCACGTTTTTCTCCACCCTTGTCGTAGAGCGCTGTACGTCGCACTCGTGGGAATCTAATTTATAGCCATAACGGAAGCTCAAAGTGACAACAGTATCTTAAGAGAGATCACGTCCTACATATAGGGCTGTGCTGGGGCACCGCAGCGTCTATTTGTTTTTATATTTCTTTTTCGCAATTATTTTTTATTACCCTCCCCTTTCCTTATCTTTGATAAGTCTTTCTACCTCCCTATTTCATTAGTTCACTCTCCGGTTGGTACAAGGGTAATAAAACCAGCAGACTTTTTTATATAAACAATTATAATTTGTCACACTGCAACAGATTTCGCAAAGCGAAGCGGCACATCTGTGTACCCGGTTTTTTCACATCTGGCGGCACTTTCAAACGCAGCGCACGGGGTTGGTGGTTTTGATTCATTGGATTCGATTCCAAGAATCGTGCTTATTCCTTGGCTAGGCTCTCATGTAATGATATTTCCTTAGGAAAAACAGAATTGCTTTATTTGGGAGACTCCTCAAGGCACCAAGGTTTGGGTTAAACCCCTGCTGGGAAAAACGTCACAGCCAACCAAAATATGGTATCTATGACCAAGTTTCCTTTTTTTTAAAAAAATTGATTATTTATGATTTATTACCATTTTTCTTTTAGTAATTCCTGATCCTTTTATATTGTGTTTCTTATGAAGACATCGGTTTCTCAAAAGATACTTTGTAAGACGAGGGCCTTTATGATTTAAGGTGTGGCTTTGCTACACACATCCATGTGTGCGTAATATATATGTGTGTATATTATGCGGCATGAGTGTATATAATATGGCGTTCAGCCCGCAAGCCCCGCAAAGAGGTCAGCGTCTGCGTGAAAAGTCCCAGCCCAGCATCTTTTTGCTGCTCTTTCTCTCTTGCTTGCTCGGCAACCGCAGCTGCAAGATCTTAAGTATAGAGACTGCGTGCCACAAGAAAACAAAAAAAGAAAAAAATATATAACGTTGGCAGTGGTCTCGAAACCCCTACCGAAAAGTCCTGTGCTACGCGAGAGACAACAGGGGAATCACGAGTCCCGAGAATAGCCGCTGTAACCTCGTTTTCTGACATGGGCATAATAAAGTAAAGCAAAAGAACGAAAAGTGCAACAAAAGCAGCGCAATTGTTTCCCCAAGAACGCGACTTTCGCAGTTTTGAGCTTGGCACTTGGCAACAGACATGGGTGATGAATGGCTCTATGGTCCCAGATTATACGGCGTGTTATAAGCTCGCTCTCTTTTTTTTATTATTTATTTATTGTTGGTCTTATTTGCTATTCTTGAGTACAGCGAATCCTTTTTCGTGCTAAGAGAAACCAATTATAATCTAAACCCTTAGAATGGATATTTAGTCTATGGAGCCCGTTTTTGCTCCCGGAATTGTTGCGTCTTGGACTAGCAATGGCTTTCATCTATGGAACAATGACAAGTCCGGGACCAAACCAAGCCAGAATTGCAAAGCGTGTCAATCTAAGTGGAACGGCGTGTGCCCATGCGGGATATTGAGATGCGACCGCGAGAAAAGATTAAACGGTTCTGCCCATTTTTTTTATATGTATACAAAATGGATAGAAAATAAGAAAATAAAAACCAAATGGATAGCACATAAATAAGATAAAAATAGAAAAAAGGGTAGACGGTAGGGTTGGGACGCTTATCAAGGATATATAATTTCTAGGAATTAATGCGTGGATTGCCTTTGATTTATCGTTGCAGTTCAGATTCCTTGAGTCCAGGGCAATATCGTCTCTCATTTCTGGGCAGATGTTTGAGCTCTCTCTCTCTCTGCCTGATGAAAAATGCATTTACTGTTAACTGATAACGTATGCATCTTGTCTGATCCGCGCCCAGAGCTACCTTGCACGCAGGTACAGCACCAAAACAGCACTATCTTAACCCTGCCCCCGGACCAACTATAACAACATCGTAGGATCACAGGTGTGCGCGTGTGTGATGAAAAGTTTACAGCACCTGAGCCATTTGAGCTAAACCTCTCGTCCATGGGGTTAGGCCAGGGACCAAAAGAAAAAAAGAAAAGGAAAGAAAGGATGCTTGAAAAGGATCTTCCATCCACTCCCGGGAAGGAAACAGGTAAGTAAACCTTTCTATCTTTCACGTATATCTCGTCCAGCTCCACTAAGCACAGGTGTTAGCAACATCACTGGGATGGCACTCTGTCAGTCCGTTGAGAAATGGGCGAGGAAGCTAGTATCCATTTGAGCATGGGGTCTATAGAAGGCATGTTTACTTTTTACTTTGCTACGTACGATGCAGAGGAAAAGGTCCCCAAAAATTTTTCAGCAATTTCGCGAGCAGGAACAGTAAAGGACGTGGGGCTGCTTTAATGAGCAATAATTACAGAGCTTCGTTTTTTTCTTCGCTCGAGATTAGAACGTCATAACTACGCGCGTGTTTTTCTTCTTGACAATTGCATCGCATTAAACGATAATAAGGCGTTTTTTGTTGCATTTCTTTCTCAAAGAAAGCTTTCTTGGCGATGTTACCTGTTGGCTTCTAGACTTGCACATACTCGCGTGTATACGACCGTTTTGAGCTTGTTTAGTCTCCTCGCTCGCACGGATGGACCCAGCCAAAACCTGGCTGGACCCTCGCCAGCCTTTACTTCATTTCCTAATTCACTTTATAAAAGAAAAAATCCCTTTGCTTATCAGTTCTTGCTACGGCTTGTGCATATAGAACGTTTTTCTAAGATTTTATAAGAGAACTATAAAAAGGAAGACAAGGGGTCATGCTTGACCCGGATATCAGAAAGCAAAAAAAAAAAAGTTTCTTCTCTTGCTTTTTGAAGATGGGCGTTTGTTAATTGTTGTTTACACTCCTTGTGCTGTTTGCTGTATAAGTGCCACAGAAGAGAGACGACAGCTGGCCTCATAGCCCAAGCAATTTTTTGTACGCCTACACTCTCCATCTGTGCGTACCTTTCTCCGAAGCATTTTTATGCTGTCTTTAATTCAACTGTTTAACACCTCCCAAGCTTATAAAGCCAAGTAATTATAAACTTTTGCACCTGGCTCCTACGGGTGGTTGAAACTGCCATCAACATGTCATCTCTAGTTCTTGTCACACGACCAACTTGACTGGTCTCACTCGTTTGACGTTTTTTTTTCGTTTCTCTCGCTAGGAATCTAAGGACAAAGTGTCTAAGCAACGGCTTACGAGTCCCGGATATCTGGAACACTTTTGTTTTTAACTTCAAAGAGAATAAGGTGGTTAATTACGACGTGGTGGGACAATTAAGGTGGGGAAATTCACTGTTGAAATTCTCGGTCCTTATTTTAAAAAACAATTTCTGACTTTGGAAGACTGGGACTTTAGCGTGCTTTAGCTAATAGCACTGGAAGACGAAGAGAAGGAAGAAGAGCGAGGATGAAGCTTGTGCTCTTTTTTGTTCACGAAAGGCGTCTTAACCGCATCCAAAAGCTAGCAAACAGAAATCAGGTTTTTCAACTTGCCAAGAGAAGTGGTATTAGTGTCGACGTCCGCGGTGTATACCCAATCCTACACTCCTTTTTCTTTTTTGCACTAAGCGACTACAGGCGAGTCAACTACTGAGCACAGCGTTGATACCGAAAGCAGAACGAATTCGAAATTAATGCGGTAGTTGTTCCACTAATGCGTAAGACTCGTATATTCTTCTTCTCTAGAAACATATGGGGACTTGCCGACGATGACAGACGATGGGCTGTGAGCAATTCAGGGCGAACGTTAATGATGCGACGCGCAAGAAAACCTTGACACCTGCCCGCATCGTTCCAGACGCGTATTTTGTTGGTAAAAACCTTGTAAAAACCAAGAGGAAAACTTGCCAACAGCACAGAACTTGGAAGGAACGTTGTTGAATTTGCTGGGAACAAGTATGGACCATCAGATTAGACGCTTTCCAGGCGTGTGTATTTTTTCTTTTTCTTTTTCAGGAATAATTGAAGCCAAAACATGTTGCATCTTTAAGAGTAACGCGGATTTCGGTGCATATTTGGCTCGACCGATCGACCTCTGCTCTCATCAATTGCCATTCATGTCCGCGCTGCTGTGACTGAGTGGCGCAAGCTTTTACGGAAACGATTCTCTCAAGCATTTGCTCCTAAAAGTTGAGGAGTGTTCTATCCGAAGGAAAAGGAAAGGCGCATCGCATCGAAAGATCCTCCTTCAAATCCTTATTGATCATCTTCACCCATCACCTTTGCATACTTTTACCAGTAAATACGTGACGTCAACTCCCAGGAACTTTCCGGGCTCCTTATGCTAACCTTTTACTTTTTTTTTCTGGATAGTTTTTCTAATGTTGCTTTATGGGAGGTGTTGATGCCTGACTTTGCATGGTCTGGGCGAGAATTAAGACCTAAGTTGGAGTTTTTTTTTTTCTTTTTTTTTTTTAGAATCCTGCTGTTGCTGCTGGAAAGTTCCGTTGCTGTCGTATGTTGAGAGAAATCTGGATGGGGTACAGCGTCAAGGAATTGCACAAGGTGCCAAACTAACCTGAGATAGGTTCGCGTGAGCTAAGTAGTCGACGTATATGTCCAGCAGCACTCAAGCCGTCCTTGCTCAAGGCCGTCATGTTCGAACCATGTTTCAAGAGAGTGCAAGATTTTCAGTATTATTTTATTTTTAACAAACTAAAAGAAAATAAAGTAAAAATTGTTTAAAATCTTGCAAGGACGTTGACATAAGAAATTTAAGGATTGTTGTCAGCATAGCCAAGTTCATACGGCACAAGGCATCGAAAGCTGTTGCACAAGTTCCTACTTGTTGTTCGCAATAGTTTCTATATACGTTCTATGTATACTTTCTGTTCCACGTCCAATGGCAATAGAATTTGCATACAAGGAAAGAAAGAAAGGTGGACACCACAACTTTGCCTGCCACCAGCGTAAGGGCCATAAATATTCCCAGGGCAAGAAAATGTTGGGATGGGTTAGAAAAAGTATGTTGGCGTTTGCTGCATTGTTGTCCGCCCATCAAGCTAAGATATAGAAGAGCCATTTGCAAAAAGATCGTTTATGTTTGGCGCCAGCCTCTTGCTTTTCTTGCTATTTATGATGGATGGCCTGTTGGCACCTTCGTATTTGGTTGTTGGCGCTTTCTGGGACGTTATGTTGATAAAAAAGACAACAACTTTTGATAGAACGAAACAAAAAGAAAGAAAATATACCGACGAAATCGCTTACTGATGACGCTTAACGTAAATCGTATGGTTAATGGTTGGTTTGGGTTTGTTTCGTGACCAAGATGCAGGATCTTGGAGCCTGGGATATAAACATCCGGGTAGGAGGAGCTCGAATTTCGCACCTGACGACTGATTGCATAACGCGTATACGATCCGGTAATACGGATGTTATCATTACCAACTCTTGGCTGGCTTTTCTGGAGCAGCTACGCAGCTCACCCTCAGTTACTGTGGCCACTTGGGAGCTTTTTACAGTTTTTGATGCCGAGGAAGGCACTAAAGTGTCTTGCTTAGAAATGTTGTTAATACGGATCTTTAGACTCCCGGAATGAATGTGGTTAGCTCAACAAGAGCTGGAGGATGGAAGTTGATGGGATGGAAGGCGAATTTCCCAATTTGGGGCGGTCAAAAGTATGTATGACACATGCAGACTTGTTTTGTCCTTTCGCCAATCATGGAGCGGTTGTGCAATATTACGAACATTTTGGCTGACCCTTGTCTTTGAATTTCTGTACCAGAATGGAAAGAAAATCAACCTAGCCAATTTTGCACAACCTGACGGGCCAAAAAATGCCCTTACCATCTCGTGTACGGACTGCTGACGAACTGTGACGCAAAACCGGATTGCGTTTGCTCTAGCAAGCTAGCTGCTTTCGTCTGGCTTGGTGAAGTTAAGTCTATCCAAAACGCCACAAGGTATTTTTTTGTCTTTTTTTTTGGTCTTGGCTGACTGATTTTTTTTTTTTTTTTTTTTTTTTGCGGTGTTAATATATGATGGCGTTAGTTTAATGACGGGCTACTTATTTTTGAACAGTTCTAATGCTCCCCAGTCCAAAATCTGAGTAACGACGAAAAAGGAATTCAAACGTGTGAGGAAATTGCTCAAGTATGCTCCGACTCAAAACAAGTAGTAAAATTGTTGGGTGCAACGTCACGAAATTTCAGACGGTTTATGATATGCGACTTACCTGGAAGAAGTGCACCTGCGCAGACTTGGACGTCGTTCAGGACCAAGAGGAATACTAGAAAGGGAGCTGAAATCCATAGGCTTCTGCTGGACGTCCACGCTGTTGTCACCAAGACAACCAGGGAAGAAGAAGTGGAAGAAAAGTGTCTTGCAGTGGTCGCAGCTTCCATATCAATCGCCGAGTGTCTCGCTGTCTCGAAATAGGACTTGCTTCCGGCTTGTATCCCGCCTTCTTTGTCACCTGCAGACAACACTAGACTCTAACAGAATACAAGAAGAAAAAAGAAAAGAAAAAAATTAATGGTCTGCATATATGTCCCAGCATCCTAAACAAGGTAGGTTGCCCTCTCGCACAGAGTAGCCAGCACCTCTTTTGGACATGTTCGGGCTCCAATTGCCTTCAATTGCGGGGAACTTCTTGTTCCTTTTTAGTTTTCCTTCGCGTAAGAGAAAACTGCCCACATTCTAATGCATTACGCAAACTTCTGGACTTAAAACAGCTCTCCTTTTCTATGTTTTCGAGTTTTTCGGGAAGGGAAAAGGGGCTTGGCAGCCACAGTGCAACTATAAGGAAAGGGGATAAGCTGCGAAGGCAAAGACTCATTAGTATGAGACGAAGACGGGGCTCATTAGTCATTTAGGTTTATTGGTAAGGTTCTTCTGTTCGTGGGATAGACGGTGTATTGTCGGAGTGATTGCTGTGAGCTGCCGGACTCTGTGACAACTTGTCACAAAAGGAGTGACATGCCAGTAATTTCATTGCAATGAGGACACTGTCGGGATCGTGTAGCGTCAGCCAAGTCAAAAGATGTCACAACGCATTTAAAATCGAGTTAGCGATCGAATCACACTATGTTCGAACTCGCAGCTCCCGCCGTGAAACCGCGAAGACGAAAACCGCGGAGGTCTTATTTGTATTTCCTCCCACTCCAAAAAGAAATAAAGAAATAAAATAAAAGCATTTGCTAATGTTGCATACGAGGTGGAAGCAAAAAGAAAGAGAACATTTCGAGTTGAAACTTTTTCAGGATTTCTCTACGCGGATAAAAGCTATGAAGCTATTAGAGACAAGACGCTGACGTGTTCTGGAAGTCTCATCTAACACGGATAAGAAGATCGTCAGCGATTCATCATGGCTTGGCTTGTCCGATGTCAAAAAAAAGGCTCTGACACCATTTTCTTTTCCCTTTTCTGCAGATCACATATGGCTGTAAGCTTTAGTCCTTGTCTTTTTGCTAATACTTAAATTACTTTGTCGGATTTGGTTCGTTTTTTATTTATTTATTTGATTCCTGTGCAGTTCGGTGGGTTCCCGTGGAGTGCAAAAACGAACTAGCGGACAGGCCAACATAGCACGAGCGAGTGAGGAGATTGTTTCATTGAATTGCCCCGGCATCCGAGCACGGACGTTCTGTCGCTAAGGGTTTGGCCGGCACTTGGGTTAGGGATGGCCTGATACTGGCGCATATTATCAATTGACAACCAGAGTCGAGCATGGACAAACTATTCTGTTCAGTATAAGCCCCTAAAACATGCTGGGATAGTGTTTAACGTCTCGGGCTGCCAATTTAATATTGATTGCCAAGTGGGATCATGGTATCACTATATGGTGTCATACCCAAGAGCCAAAAAAAAAATGAAAAATAAAATAAACGGAAAGAAGATCTGAAGACGGCTTTTTATGAAAAGGCGTGATGTTGTCTGCAATAATACTTGTGCCCTATACGATTCTCTTGCTGTAAGTGTATACGAAAGGCAAGTTCGAACACAATCCGTGTTTTATAGCTTGGGTAATGATCCCTTTTTTGTCTACTTTGCACATTTATTTAACAAGTCTACTTTTTGGAGTGGCACATTTCGAACTCCGCACCCAGCGAGAAATTTACAGCTCTTTAGTTGGAGACATGGCTTTCGGGAAAACAAAAAATAGTCTTGTCGGTTGTTATTTATACCTTTTGGAGTGGACTTGGATCTGAAATGAAGCGAAAGTTCCAACTTGCAAATGTGAAAGCTTTTTGCCGAGAAAACAGTTCTTTTTAGGCGCTGAGACCTCGGGTTTGAAAAACACGTCCTTATCACGCACGACCACTTGGCTTTTATGCCGTTTTCGGACCACAAAAAGTTTTACGCATACGGGAATCACAAAACCACCACAACACAAGCGTGCTGTATCGTTATGAAGTATTGCTGCGTCCGTTTGGTTTCTGTTGCGGCAGGGAAATCACACGGATATTTGGTATAGGATGGTTCCGTGTGTGTGTGTATATATATATTGCCGTTTTCTGCGGTCGCGCCTCGGATCAACGGAAGCCCTGGCCTTGCTTTCTGGCAGCGCAACACAATCATACAGCGCGTGTCACGCTCGAAGGTGTGAATCACTATGTTTTAAGCTGACGCACGCCTTTGTCGGCATAGTCTTAGATTACTCACTCATGCTAAGTCACTTTGAAATCGTGGATCTCTTGCAAGCACAAGGGCTTTTTAGCAGTTGCTCCAACAAGGTACGATTCCTTGGCTACTTTGCAGAGCAACTGTTTTCAAACTCGTTGATCCCACCTAGCTTGCCCGAACGTTCCGACCCGACTGAAAAGGTGCCGGGCTGCTGAAGCACTGTATATTCAAAGTGCAGCGCCAAAGGTAGTATAGATTCTGTGCTTTCTTCCCTTTTGGCACACGGTACGCGAGAAGAGAGACGGCGAGTTGGGTTCGGGGCTATCGCAATTGAAGTCACCGAAAAGCCCGTTAATCAGCCAGCCCCACCGCAAAAGGGTTTCTTCCTCTTCTTCCTTGTTCTTGGGATTCTGCGGGATCTGACTCGACTCAACACTAAAGCCTTGTACACGCGGTCCAGTCTTATGCGATACTAAACTTAGCGGAAGACTTTCTGGATGCTAAGCTAGTGGCGAGGACTTGCTCATATGCATGCGTTTTGCCGTAAAAGCCTGCGGGATCTTAGATGTATAACCGAGAGCGTGAGTGAGTGTATATGGATGCTGTGTATGGAAGCAAAAAGACGGACAAGGGAGAGAGAGGAAAGAGATTGAGAAAGACTGAAAAGAAAAAAAGAGCAGAGGAAGCTGATGAGATGCACGATCCACGAGGCAGCACATATATACCCAAGGACGCCCCGGTCCTGGGTCCGCAGCACGATGAAATTGTTGGCATAGAAGGCTGCGGAACCTGGCATTCCGAGATAAGCCCTTCCCTCTCCCGCATAGGAATCGCTGACCGCAGAAACGGATTGTGTGTGAGGTAAAGGGAAATGATGACGCAACGTTGAATTGTTAATTAACAGGTCGGCAGTAGGTAAACAAGCATATTTATAATATGGTTAAATGCGAGAATCACAAGCCGTGTATGCCGATGCCGAGAGGCATACCCACTACACGATACTGATAATGTATTCATAAAATTTTCTTTTTTCTCTCTTTTGTGCAAGTAAGCTTTTTAGCTGGCGTATCAGTTTGAATGTATGATGTGGCAATTAGGTGGGCCCCAGACACATCGTAGATGATGGATTGTCGTCCATCTTTTTGTTGCGTCGTGGAGCCAACGGTTTTGCTCAAAAGTCTGAGTCTGGATCGAGCGACAAGTAGACGAGCTGTGCCGCCATTCCCCGTGGAATTACAAAATTCGTTAGAATATGCGCCATTGACGTGGATGACTGCTGACCCACCAGTATCTCGTTTTCTTCGGCACGTTGGGCACTGCCACCGCGACCAGCTTAGGTACAGTAATCTCTTTATGTCATTTGGCTCAAAGGATGCGCGTTTGTCGGTGGCGAGGAAAAATTGAATGGGCGTGGTGAAAGGCGCATTTCAAGGTGTAGGGAGGCAGCCTGTCTGCAGCTTGACTTTCTACTAGTATAGACGAGTCTAAACTATTAATGAATTTGTATTTTTTCCCACGTCTTGTAGACATAGTTTGCTTCATTGAAGTTTAACAAAAGATTATGCTTAACCTAATTAAGAAACTACAAAGTGTGGGAAATATTGGGCACGTTTCACTTTCTTCTGGTTGTTTTCTTCGCTTTTTCAACTCACCGGGGGGACATACTTTGGTTCTCAAAATAACTAATTTAATTGGCTCAGCTTTTTTTTTTAAGAAAAGAATAATTTAGTACACTTTCAAGGAATTTTGAAAAAGAATGGCTAAGTCGTCTTCGGTTTGAGACTTTGGGGCTAACTTGGTGACACGATGCTGAGGCAAAGTCCCTTGCACCAGGTTAGGAATGTCAGCCTCGTTGTAACCTAACGCACTTAAGCCGTCTGGCACATGCATTGCGTGCATAATCCCGCGTAAACTATCCGCTAACCAGCGTCCGGCGTCTGCTTTGCTTTTGGCATTCCCTGAAAAATATTTAGATTTCAATCAGGCCAAACCAAAATAAAAACAGATAGTACTACCATTAGCTTGCGTATCTCGTCCATCAAGTATATTGGCTACTTCCAAATGTCTTTCCGGACAAGCTGGAGCCGTGAACGCAAAAACTGCCGGGGCCGTCATGACGACTGAGAGTCCGTGGGGAATTAAGCTATGCTTATGGAAGTAACCTGGCTCTCGGTAATTCTTTGCATTGCCGGCGATCGGATACGACATGCCGTGACACAAATGAACTCCGGCGTTTCCAAAGCCAATTCCGGCAAACGTACTCGCCATCAACATTTGGGAGCGCGCATGAAGCTTGATCTTGGGGTCTGAAGCGTGCACTGCATCTCGGAAATGTTTTGCGACAATACGTAAAGCATGGAGTGACCAGACATCTGATATCGGGTTGGAGCCTTGATAAGCAGGTCGCTCAATGGGATTAGTGGGACGGGGAATACGAGCGGAGTAAGGCAAAGCAGTGTAGGATTCTAAGGCATGGCAAAGAACGTCAAACCTGGAGCGGTTTAAGGTTAACTTGAAGGCGTATGAAGTAAAACAGGTGTTACCCGCTATTGATAACAACACGCTCAGGCATATATTCTGTGTGCAAGGGATCGACTAATCCCAGCAAGGGCTTTAATGCACGATGCGCAATCCCTGTTTTGGCTTTCAAAGGCTCGTAGTCAAATATGGCCACGCCAGTCGTTTCACTTCCTGTCCCGGCGGTAGTGGGTACTAAAGGGAGTTTTGTACTTTTAATACAACAGTTGAAAGCGACGTGTCATTTGATACTAGCAATTAAGGGAGCGAGTTTATTTGTAATCGGCTTTCCTTTTCCAATAGGTGGATTTACATAATCCAGAAAGTCGGCTAAGGGGTCTGAAGCATACAAGTTAGCTGCCTTGCATGTATCGATAACCGACCCACCGCCTACTGCCACATATGCATCAAATCTACCCTGCTTGGCAAAGTTAGCGGCAGCTTCAAAGCTAAAGAGAGGTACAGTACTTGTATATTGATTTGTGTTTAATACAATTATCACCTATGATTGTTAGGTTCCACCCGGACCTGGTCATATAGCTCGAAGTTGATCCCTTGGCACCTCAAGGACTCTATGGCTGAATGGAATGGAGGCAAGGTTCTTAAATTAGGATCAGTCATAAGACACACATTCTTAGCTCCTAGATTTTTTAGATCCATGCCCACTTCGTGGGTTACTCCTGGACCAAATCTTATATTAGAGCATGCCATCTAAAAGGTATAAAATCAAAGAAAATGCTTGTACAGGATAATAATACTGCTTAACCTCATAAGCGTATTCGGAAGTGGACGAAAGATTGGCATTTATCGTATCATGACGTGTATTGGCTAAATATGATGGGTACCGCAAGCCAGTGCTTGTAGCATGGCTAGGACACCGACACCTCAGATATGGAGACAAATTATAATACGAGCGCTGATGCGTTTTTCTTTTTAAATAAAATTAAACTTACGACGCTTGAGAAATAGTTTGAAGCAGCGTTAAAACTTTTCCCGTCATAATAATCTCTTTGTATTTGACCCCTTTTTGACTAAGAAGTAAGGATGAATTTAATTTATGGAATTGTTTCTGGACGATAACACTTAACACCCCGGGAACAGGTACATAATGTGATGCCAATTGAGAGCTGTAAATTTCGAAAGGTAGATGGAGATCGAAAGTGAAAGATGGCGTCACCTAGTGGTGGCAACAAAACCAAACTTTCCTATGCTGTTAGCTATGCCAGGCATTGCTCTTAGTACCGTCTTAGTACCGTTTTTCGACAGATTTGTGTCCCCTTTCAAGCCTGGCCTCTGGGAGAGGGCGTTATTGGTTTTGAATGCGTATTACTTCGGATGGTACTTTTTCTTGGCGGACCACTAACTAAGGGAACCCAAACGGAATGAAAGTCTATAAAAGAGACGGAAGTTTAGAAACTAAAAATTAACCGTATTTATTTAGCTTGAAAAGAATTTGCCAGTTAATATTAGTAAACCAAAGTTGAGGAATAACTTACGAATAGGCACTAAAAGCGCTGCTCTTTCAAATCCACAATAGGTAAAACGGGAAAAAATTAACCTCGAAACAAAAAATAAACGTAATTTAAAATTTTACCGCCTGTACATACCATCCACCAAGGAGTCCCATAAAAAATTCATGGAAATAAGTTTCGACAGTGCCGTCAACGGCGACCAGCATCCCTAAAGCGTAAGCCAGGCCATCGGTGATATTAGATGATATTCTTTCTCCACACTAGGGTAATACCGGTCTTGTTTATATTATTTAAATTAAGAACTGTCAGGATCATTTGAAAATGTGTATTGTATGAATGAGTTTTTAATACAGAATAATTTGAAACAAACACATGGACTTGTAATTATTTTGAATGATTATGACTCGTAAACAAAAACTAAGATTTTTTATTACATTCCAAAATACATACGAAAAAATAAAATATAATAAGGCAAACTTGTAGAGAATACAAGGTATGGCTACATTTTTATAATCAAATAATCGATGGGATGCTACTTGTATAGACTAAAAACCAGCTTAGCTTGTGTATTGGTTATATAGCAGTTTCAACGCCTTATAGGTACGGGCGTGTGACCAAGTGAATATGGCACAAGGTTGGAGAACGAAAAGTCCTCGGATCGAAACCCGGTCGAGACATTTTATTTCGTTAAAAAAATGAAATATTAAATGCCTCCTTTTCTCAGTACCTTACGCCATCCCGGGAAGGTTCCTATACCCATATTCGATATTGTGAAGCTTCGGCATCACGAGCTTGAATATCGGGGATAGGGAACCGAGCAGGGCAGTTGGGAACAGGGAAAGGGGCGAGGCTCTCAATTTTTCACGATTTTTGATTATTCCTTATTCCTTATGGAGAAAAGCCCAGAAAACGCTTTCCCAGATTGAAAAGGAGCCACGCCCCGTTTTCGGTCCAATCCACCAACAGGATTCGTCCTTTTTGCATAGGCTACACCCCTTTCAGCGGAATTATTTGAAAAAATCAAAACAATTCCCCAAATTTTCGATTTTATTGAAAATTTACAAATCGTACAACAATCGTAATCGAGTTTTGTCTTATGCTTGCACTATTCCTTATGGAGAAAAGCCCTGAAAAAGCTTTCCAGCTTAAAAAGGAGCCACACCACCTTTTTGGTCCAATCCACCAATAGAATTCGTCCTTTTATGGAGGCCGCACCCCTTTTAGCGTTTTTTTAAGTACAAAAAAAAATTCCCAAAATTTGGCATTGATTTAAAAAATTACGAATCATACAACAAAAATGATTTTTTTAAAAAACTAGATTTTACGGGGAACGTGTGGTTACAACAAATAAGCAATGAAGGAATTCCGGGTGGAAGCACAACCGAGGGGTTCGTAACTCAGTTTCCAGGTGTACCGGAAAGTAGCAAGTAGGGACGACATCCTATAAGTAAGGTTCTCTTCCGTGAAGAAATATTTTTTTTTAAAAAAAGGCAAAGATACAGTGAACTCACCAAACAATTCTCCATCGTCAAATGCCATTCAATTCTCGCCAATTCATGTTCCCAAGTCGCCAAATTTGTCGGGAAATCGCCAAACCTGGAAACACTGCGCACATCGATATTTCTTAATTTTCGTTAGCACCATCTATGGGAAATCTCTACAGACACTTACAGCTCTTCACTCCGCAAGCTTGCATAGCTCTCTATCGGCAGTTCACTGGCGTATTGTTTTGACTTGGAGTAAAGATATATATATATTTTGATTACCTTGCAGGTCTCTAGGAAGTTTTGAATTTGGGCTGTTATATCCACATGCCAGCAAAATGGTATATGGGAAAAAAAATTCTTCTTCTTTTCTCATGTGTCATTAATATTTAGCACGGGCGACTAAAAGTCAAGACTACAGCTGAACAACAGGAAGCAAAGGAAAAAGAAAGGCAGAAAAAGTTGTCACTTTACCGTATGGGAATTGATACTGTGTTTAGCAAGGTATGTTTTTTTATATTTCTTGAAGTTAAAGTGTCTAAAAACTGAATTTCGTTGCAGAGGAAAGCTGGGAAATTTGATAGTGAAATCCTTGACATCTCAGCTCAGTTGTTGTTGGCCAATGCTGATATTTACACACTATGGAATGTGCGAAAAGAAACCGTAATCAAGTTCCAGGAGGAACAGAAGTAAGACTTTCCGAATATGGCATTCTAAAACTAAGGCGATTTGCATGAAAGTGTGGGTTTCCAGAGCATTTTAAGTCAAGAGTTGGACCTTACCGAACGATGTCTTAGAGCAAGACCGAAATCTTATGGTGCTTGGCATCATAGGTATTGGGTTATTTGCCTTAAGGAAATTCCAAGTTGGGAACACGAGTTATCACTGTGTAGTGATTGCTTATCCCTAGATGACCGCAATTGTAAGCTTTATATATTCAGTTTGGTTAAAAAAATGACACCTTATGATGGCTCTAGTTCACTGTTGGGATTACCGAAGGCTTATCGTAGCCAAAAGTCAAATAAGTCCGGAAAAAGAGCTATGCTTTACAAGTCAAAGAATCGAGGCTAATTTTTCCAATTATTCTTCATGGCATTATCGCAGTATTTTACTTCCGCTTGTTCATCCGGACGAAGAAAACGTTATTACTACATCGCAACTTGCGCATGGTCAGGCCAGTTTTCCTGTTTAAGTTTAGTTTCTCTGAAGTCCAATTTGAGATTCATTCCCGTTCGAAAGTAGAGCGCAAACTCATCCAGAATGCTGTATTTACGGATCCTAATGATCAGAGTGCCTGGTTCTATCAGCGTTGGCTTTTCGGAGTTGAAAAACTGGCTCAAAAGCTTCACTACTTTATGGCAGATGTGAAGCATCATTCTGTGATTGTGAAGTTTGCAGTACCTTCGCATTTATTGCAGCTTAAACTCAGCGTAATGCGAAACGGCGCTGAGGTTCTGTTAAGCTGGAAATCGCCAGGAAACTGCGAGTCATCTGCCCTATGGGTTGGAAAAAAATCGTCGTTTTTTAAAGATATATAATTAACCTATTCTGTTATATAGTTCGCTTACATAGATTTGGAAATTGGTTCCAAACTGGAGTTGAGTTATGCATGTGACAATACCTCTAGTCTAGTTCTTAACGATGATTTTGCACTAACTGCTTCATTTAGCGACAGCCATGCGGACTGCCTCTTCAGCAAATCGCGCGTAAAAGCTTTGGAAGATGAACTCGATTCTTGTCGACAGTTGCAAGCTTTAGAACCCGAAAATAAATGTAAGTGGCTCTACTAGCTAAACATTACTTAACGTGAATCTTCCAATAGGGGTTCTCCTCACTGTACTTCATATATTACATACTTTGGATAGTCAGTTGTACGAAAAAGACATACTGTCGTCTATCGAGGAACTTAAAGCCATTGATCCTTTGCGCAAAGGGTACTATCTGGATTTACGTAAGTTTATCGGACTTTCCGGTTCGTGAGTAATGAGCGTTGGTCTAGGTTCTAAGATTTTGGTGGAGAATCGGCTCAAAAGCAACCATGGATCATCAATTGATCTTAGCAACTTGGATCTTAGCTGTGTTCATTATGAAGGATTCCTGGCAACCTTCCGAAAAATCGATTTGCGTGGAAATTGTCTTGAAAGGCTCAACATGTCAATGTTTGTAAATTGCGAAGAACTTTGGTTAGACAGAAATCAACTGCGTTACGTGGAAGGCTTTCAAGACTTGAAGCACTTGACTGCCGTTTCCATAACTGAAAACCCACATCTCGCTGGAGAACACTGGACGGGCGTGGTACAGCCTCAAGCTTGAATCTGTTAGTTAGTCAAGTGAAAACTGATTTCTTAGTTAGTCAAGTGAAAACAGTTTTAAGATCAGTACATTCTTTCAGCACAACAAAAAATTCCATACCTAATTTTTTTCCATAATACGTCTGTCATACTATTGTTTTATCAATAAATCCTACAGACTAAAATATTCTTTGTTATCGTAGTAGCTTTCTTTCACTGATTTTTTTTTAAAATATCTGATTATTTAAAGGGCTTGCCGTCCTGCCGGGCCGAGACCCGCGCCTGAGAGCCTTTGGGCAGATTTCGGGCCGGCTTCACAACCGAGAGCCCATCCCCTGGCAAAGGGACCGCACGAGTCGGTTCCGACTATGCGGGTTTACGCGTACAGTGGAGCCCGCAAGTTACGGCGCGAAGAAAAAGTCATGTTTTTGAGACTGAGCTTGTAAATTAAACAAAACACCTACAGACTTGTTTGAGAATTTAAATGAAAGGTAACGGTGCCTTCCCTATGAGACCAGGGATCGATTTACAATGCGCTCATAAGTAAAGGCGCTGTCCCCAATGTTAAAAGGATAGGAAAATTTGAAATTTGGAGTAAAGGGGTGGAGCTTATTTAGCTAAATAATTAATTACTCGATTAATATGCATAATTGACACAGGGGTTCTTCAGCCAGAACACTTCATTTGGTCTCTGCTATACATACACTTTTTCATTTTGGAACCTTACTCCCTTTTAAATGAGACATTAAACTTTTACTGCCACCATCAACCTACGATTTTTGAAGATTGCAAAAGCGGAGACGTACAACGAAAACTCGAATTACCAAAAATATCCGCATAAAATCTGTATTCCTTATACGACGATTGGCGTGTATCCTTCTAAATAATTTCCGGGGAGAAGGGGTCTTGTTACTGAACTAGACTTGACAGAGGTCTATGCCATTGCACTGCAAGGCAGGACCCTACAAAATTGAGCGGAAGGCGACTAACTGCATCTCCTCACCAAGCACCGCACAACAATATAATTCCTCCCACAACCCTTCAGAAAAAAACAAACAAAGAAAATATAAATCCTTAACGGGAATCAATACCACACGCCATCGCCTGCATTCCCCAAAAATCTGAGCAACCTCGATTCTGCTTAGCCTCTGCGTTGTTCTGACAATGCATAAACAGCTATGTAAAGAAACGGGGTAAACTTTGTACAATATAAGTAGAAGAACCACTGCTATAAAAACGAAGATTCCAGGAAAAGAGAACTCAACTCTGCAAAAAAGAGGACATGTACACAAGGTGAACCGGAGACTTCTTCCCCACCTCGTAAAAAATGATTTCGCCAAAAAATCATCAAAAGTTTTTAAACCCAAAGTGCTGCCCTAGGAATCATTGGCGCCTCCCAAAGCATGCTCGGTCATCGACAAGCACAACGATTCTAATCGGTGATTAATATCTGAATCCACCGTGTAATCCTTGTCCATGCGTGACACGGGAAAAGGTCCAAACAACGTCGAACTATTGCTACGCTGAGTCGGCAAAGTACTTGATTCACAAGACATCGGCGCAGACCTTGCTCGTTGCAGTGCCAATCGAGAATACGCGGACTAATACGTAAATTAAACAAATAAAAAAAAACGATTAGTATAATAAAACTTTTTAAATAAATAAAACAAATAATACTACAATAAAATAAATATAAAATATACATTTAATATATAAAGCAAAAAATTTCGTTAATACGCTACTTCAGTTAAGGAGTCCTCCAAGCTTGCTCTGTGTCGATACAAAAGCTCTTCTCCTCCCAAAGAGGTGAGCCCTAATCCCTGGTTCACGCCCGTGTTCAAGGTACCTAGAGTGCTAACACAAAAACTGTTCCGGTGCTGCAATGAAGGATTTAATCCAGGTAAATTCTTCAAAAAGCCAACCCAGCCCGATTAATATTCATGAGACAGCATTTATTATTAATATAACTTACGTTCGATAATGGAAACGACTGAGTAGCTGCCAAGGGGCGAGCCTTGGGTGGAGCTAGCGAACTTTGGTTCACAGCATTGTTGAACCCTGGATTGCGCCCATATTTAGACGCCAGCGTTGCTGCCCTAGCGTTAGCATTGTACGATTGATTCGTTGAGACCAGATCGGCATAGAATCCAGGATAGTGGGCTACATTGCTCCATCTGAAATCAATTGAAAATTATAATAACTGAAAATTATTAATAAATGAAAATATAATAGTGAAAAATAAATTTATTAATGTAAATGAAATAACTCAAATGAAAATGATAATAAATTATAAATGAAAATTAATGAAAATAAATGAAAATTACGAAATGTTCGTAGAAAAAAAAAAAATTGGGCGGAAAAAAAAAATCTGCTCAACGGACCTTCTATTAAACCTGGAATCTTGGAGTTTCCTGACTGGCATATTGCGCCATAAGCGATGTGCTTGTTCCTTCCACGAAGCCAACCGCTTCTTCTGATGTAAAGCGAAAGCTTCGTGTCCCAAACAACGCTCCAATAGGGCCAAGAATTGGGACACGTTATCCTCGCTGGGCGCCTGAGAAACCAAAAGCTGCGTACATACTAGACCAATAAGACCATACATTAATACGCGTGAGAAGAATAGCTTAACTTGAGAAAGTGAAAGTCGACGAGCTTACTTTTTCCCAACAGTCGTGCAATCTGTCCAGGCAGATCTTCTTTCTCCAAGACACTTTCCCTGTCCCGCCCCTCTCCCACCGCTTTTCTGGCCAATTCGGCTTCTTCGTGCTCAGGATCCGAAGTCTCGCTCCCTTCATGGCCGGAATCAGAGTCCGGGGCGGCAGAAACTATCACTGTCGGCGGCGAGATAAGGTTACCGGTCACTACAATGTCACTCGCGTCTTTGGAGACGTCTTCACTGCTTAAGGAATTGCGGCTGGTTTCCTCCAGAGCCGAATCCAGATCTAAAAACGAGGAAAAGCCCGGGTCCGGTGGACTATGAGGCTTAATGGGCGACGCCAGCAAAGTTTTCAGCTCCGTCAACGCATTTTGAATATTCCCCGTCTCCATCACTTCCTTCTCAAGCTTGAGCAGCAGTTGTGGACGTTCCCGCAAGCGCTGAATGCTTAAGGCAATCTTGTGTCGGGCGCCTTTGGTGACACCTTGGCTTTCCAATTGCTCTTCCGTCAGATTTAGCATTGTTTCGTACGCCATTTGCGCAAAGAGTCCAGCGTACTTGTGCAATCTTAAACTTTTCAGCCAACTCGGCACGTCTTTCATCCCACTCCCGTCCACCTGGAACGACGACAAAGACGACGAGCGCAATTGGGGAGATTCACCACCATTCAAGTGGTATTCTGAACCGCTCCCCGAAGAGGCCAACGACAACGAGGTTTGCGGAGCCGTGGACGGATCGGATGAAAGCGAGTGTGAACGAGGCTTAAGTCGAGCTCCGCTGTCTTCGCACGTTTGCCACACTTCGGACGGCGGCGTCAAGCTGTTGCTGCGTCGAACGCGGTTATGCGAGTTCACATTCAAACTATCTGCAAAAGCCACAATAATGAAATTAGCCACGGGCTTACATTTCACACCCAAGGACCAAACAAACTAACCTTGTTTACAATAAGGCCACGCATCCCAAGCATGTTGAGGTGTGGTGTAGTTGCTGTACATATCAGGTGGGCAAAGCGACTGCTTTCTGTCCATACTGCACCCATGTTGGCGTACACGTTCGTCCAATTGCTGAACCCATTGCGCCAAAGTCCTTGAGAAAAAGAGAAACTAATTAACTCCTGGCACACGATCGTTTTGGTCCATATTTCCGCTAATGATTTTTCTTTTTATTCATTTTTTTCTAACAGGATTAAGCAAAATGAATTACCGTTTTTCGTCGACAGAAAAGGCTGGATGGAGAAAAGCGTAAGTAAGCAGCTGCTGCACGTCTTCCCACATCCCAGGCCCTTGGCCGCCTTCTTGCTCCACCACAGCTTCCACAATCCTGGGAAGCACGTGGAGGTACGTATTGCTGACACTGCAATCCCCAGTAGGCACGCCCACTTGAGGCTGCAACAGGGGCAAATGCTGCAGCAAGTGCTTCACTGCAACGTCTCGTGGTTCGTTCATTAGTCCTTTAACAAAAGCTGAGAAAAAAACACAAAAAACATTAGCACACCTGTTTCAACTCCTCTTAGAACACAAAAAGACACATTGGCAATGCCCATAATTAATATTCAACGCGCACGGTAAACATGAACCGCGTAAGGTCTGCGAGAAAAACGGGGAAGATATCGAAATACAGGTGTTTCAAGGTAACAGACACTTCCATGCGGCCTCGTGCCCATTAGCCAATCACAAGCCTTCGTTGCGCGGGTCAGTTCTGTTCAATCTTGTAACACTTTCTTCTTACCCTTTCGCTCCCACACCCGTGAGCTCGTAACTCTTAAGCACTATTTCTTTCATATTTATTTTTAAAAGCCAGTTTCCGTCGAAACGATATGAATATGTTTTCTCCAACACCATGCATGACGCGGTTAACAACCACCGCACTTTCTCTCGAACTCTCCCGAACGAAATGCACTGACGCATTCCTAATTCCGAACACCATCCTGTTCCTTCTCTCGTTTCCTTGGAACCGAATTAGAAAGGAAAAAGATTGCTTTTCATATCAAACATTGCCTAGAACAGTTTAACGAGATTTTAAATAGGTAGACCTACCCGGCATGATAAAAAAAATCCAATAAAGTTTCGTCACTAGGCCAGATTTATCCAGAGCACCGGAATCATTTTTTTTAATATACAGATGATCCCACTAGAAATTAGAAATTCATAGGACAAGGTCCTTCCTTTGGAAATTCTCGGCTCTGTAAATCCTCGCACAAGTTTCCACACAAGTTGTTACACACACCGCACCGGGATAATTGAACCACTCGTAAAAATCGACAACTACTCCAGGCGTGAGTGATGCTGTTGCGCCGAAGACGGCAGCCCTGAATTTGTCGGCAGCTAAGAATTCGGGCACAGGATTAAAAAGGACAATTCCACACACACCGACCTTTAGCGTTGTGCCGTAGCTTCGCCAAGAGAGTTAAGAGAGAACCACGCCTTTTTACGCTAAACCCCTTTTTCGGCTGAGCTGAGCTGAACTATCCCTACCTGTACAGGCATAGCTCTAAACTACAACTGACTAGACTTCCCAAACTGCCAAAGCCTTTCCCTTTCTCTCATGCCTTTCTCTTCCCATGTGTGACTAAACAATTACCTACTCAACATGACCTCACAACCCACCAAATCACCCCAAGAAAACTCACTAGTGTGCCCTACATCGAAAAAAACAACAAACAAAAAAGTCCTGCGGGACCATCGGGTAACTTTCGATGGAATTAATTCCACAAACGACTACTAAAAACCTAACTTAGCGAACCAATATTGAGGGCTACTTTGGAAATCATACCGGTAAGTGATTGTGCGTTCCCTTTCGCCGTCTGCGGGACTCGCTTTGAACCAGAACCAGCAAATGTAGGTCGACAGGTATACCTCCAACTAGTATGCAATAAAAAAAGGCTGGTCGCTAGTAATAATACGAAAGGAACTAGTTAAAGCTGTTTTCCATACACTGCATAGGGGCTCGGGAACGACAATTAAACCAGAGAAAGAGAAAGCGATCAACACCTAAAAGAGATTGTGGAACCTACGACGGCACTTAACAAACCGGCCAAGAAACGCGCGATATGAAACCCCAAGCCAAAATCTCCACTTCCGAGCACTCATTTTGTCTATCTCTGCCTAATTTTACAACGGGTAATCCGCAATTGGCCCTAACTACCTTCCCTGTGCTAATTTAGATGAGTCTCGTGGCCATTCACGTAACCATTCCTTCCACGAGATGGACTTTCTCCATTAATTGAAGATTTCCACCACAAGTCGCGAACAATATGGCAAGACTTGTTAATTTCACGGGAGACAGGGTCTTTCATTCAACATAAAGTAATTTCCATCCAGACAGGACAAAGCTACTGCGAGCTCAGAGTACCACACCCTCGAATAGTGGAATTTTGAAAAAACAAATAAAATAAAAACGGATTGGTTGGTATCCAATAAGCAAGGACAGCCAAGGTAGCTTGACCATTTCTTTTCCCATTTTTAAAAACAGAATGGCCTTCAAGTGTTTGAGCTGCAAGATGCCGAAGAGACCAAATCAGGACAGAAAAGCTCGGAATAGAAGACCAGGTAGGTATAGCGGTACGGTATCACCTGTTCGTACCTCCCGACCACGTTCACGTTTCAAGATAGGAATGGGAAGTCCATATTTGCATGAACTCTCATTTGCATCAGCGGCGCAAACGCTAAGAGGAAGAAAAGAGAAAGTTCCTTTAACTACCCCTTATTTTTACACACAAATCTTTTTACCTTTCCTGCAGCCTAACTCTCACTCGGCTTGAAAACGAAAAGGTTTTTCATGAAGGGGGGGACCCTCTGGCTCCGAAAGCGAAAGTGTCTGTTACTACGGGAGACCTCGTTACCAAAACTGACTCGTCTCACACATGCATACCGCCACACCTGGATTATTTGAATAGTCTTGAGGTATATGACACGAACATTGATTACGCAACCACGTCCACTAGACTGCACTTTAGACAAGTAAGACCCCGGAAACCACTCTTGTTGTCGCAATGCGCACAAAAAGTCAACAAAAAGTTGACTTCAAAACTGTGTCAAAACAAAATCGTGTCAACACGACGCAATGAACTCCCTCGTCTCCTCCCGCCATCGTTGCTTACGAATCCTTTCACTATTCATTTGAATCGCGGTGCGTTACTCATAAAAACGAAATTTATTTGGCTAAAAAAAGATAAAACTTACCATAAAAAATAAATAAAAACGACATGACGCCCAGTAACATTCTAAGTTATGCAATTCGTGGCATTCATTCTTTTTGGCTTGTGAAACGATCTAGATTAGAGCGTAGTAATTGGTAGCGCGCGTAGCCAAGGACCAGATGGGCGTTTTACTTCCACGGCAACCTAGTACTAGTCCAGCCAGCATTGCGTGTGAAGTTGAAAAATGCTTGATATCGAGCAGCTTTCTACGGCCTTGCGACATAAACTAGTTTTTGCTCCCTTTCTCAAACATCCCCAACTAAAACGGACTTCCAGAGCATAGTCGGCTAACAATGAATGTGCAATCTGAAACCCTGCCCCCTAACTTGTCAGTCTGCATATTCCGTTCGCACAAAAACAAGATATCTTTGCTCGAGTCCTTTCACTTCACTTCAGAACCTAAGAACAAGCTCTCTCCAAACTCAAACTGAAGCCTGAAACACAGGCTCCACTCATAATTCTACTTTCCCCCCTTATTAAGCCGCAATAGGAAGTTTAACGAGTGGTTCCAGGTAACTTTCCCTAGCGGTCCAAAAACGCACTAATCTCATCACGTTTAAAATCAAACCTTGGAATGGAAGCCTCTAGTAACTACTACTAGCCTCAAACCACTCAAGTATCTATAGCTGACTTATTATTTATATTAATATATTATATTATATTATTAACGATTATAACTAACTTACTAATAAATCAAAAGAAAAGTTGCGTAGATTTACTTGGATCGTTGGCTTGAAGTTGGGCGTTATGAAGGTGTGGGCATTGTTGCTTGTGGTGTTGCTCTATCCAGGTGAGAAAAAACGTTTTGGGTACGGGGTGAAGTTGCTGCAGAAGTTTCTGGAGTAAGAGAACTTGTTGAGCCCCGCCATCGCTGGGGTACAGTTCTTGGCCTTCCAGACATGGACCGCAGCACCCTGGAGACCGCATAATAGAGCCGTAATCCCGTTCTGTACCAAGACACCACCAAGAAAAAGACAAAAACAAAAATTAGTCATGCCTAAATAGCAGTGATAATTAAACTGCTTTCGCTTTCTGGAGGCACAAACTCCCCAAATGACCTCCGCATGAAGAAAAAAAGAAAGTTGGAACCTGTCGTAAAAGATGCTGACCAGGTTCTTTGTTTACAATAGCGTCAATTTTTTTTAAAAGGACTAAAGCTCTTCCTAATGCAACAATGTGTTCCTAACGTCATCGCTCCTATTAATAAACCGTTGGCCGTCCCTTGGATGCGGACTTAGTACGAACTCAAGACCTCCCACTGCAATAGGGACAAAATGCGTAATACTAACACAAAGACCGAGATTTGAACGTTAGATCAACACAAAAACAAAGGCTCCAACCTTGAAAACAGTTGTAGTGTTCCAAACTTTTGCTCCTGAACATTCTTCACCCTCTTTTAGTACCTTTGACAGTAGGAAACGGAACGCACTCACGACTGTCGCCCGTCAACGACGCTAATCGACGTACATTTTTCCAATTTACCGAGACGGGGGCCAAAAGAACGAGAGTTATCAACCTGTCCATGTTAAAAGTATCAAGGGTCCATAAATTCAGATCCTGCCTAGCATTCCAAGGGCAGAACTAGCACGTGCGATCCGAGCACAAGAGGCGGACCAAAATAACAACGATCGTATAAGTTTGGCCGGATGGACGTGGATGCTGCTGCAGCGCTTCGCATCGCATCTTGCAACAGCCCTTAGGTTATATGCATGGTGCAAGTAGTTTCCAGGCTCCTTATGACCCCTGCTTATTTTTCTACCCCGTAAACTTACCTACTTCCTGATCAAACGCAACAAAAACAGAGGCCACAAAAAGCGAAAAAATATGAAAGTAAACCTGACGTGAGTCACGTTTTCTGGGTTACAAAATCACATAAAGCCAAATGTAGGTAATACCGTGAACGTTGTGCCGTAAAAATGAAAAGATACGGGCAGAGAATACATCAAAAATATAAATAATGGATTTTTCAACACGTTTTTATATAATAACGCGTGGGACATATGGCACACTGAGAATTAAGTCATTACCTGGTACACGGCTGACACTGTGACAGTGTTGTAATCAATAGAAGCCCGCGGAGTAGTGAACACAACACTACATGCATGTATTGCTACAAATTGCGAACCCAATCCCAAAAAGAAGCGAAAGTGAGAGCCTGTTTCACCAAGACATGGCACACCTTCCCGGGTGTGCAAGCTAAACTGACGACAAGACAAGCATGAAGACTGCACCTGCCTAATTGACGCCTGAATATATTTATAACCTTCGACCTCCCGTAAAACTATAGACAACTATAGAGGGGGCGGTTTTGCATTGATTTGCCTTGAAGTATTAAGAGGGTGCACTACTGAGAAATGCTTCATTTTCCTTGACCTCGACCACGCAAATTCTCTGGATGACCTCGCTTGACCCTCGCCTCAATGCCGGCCTAATGGAATGGAGGGAATTATTCAAACAGATCGCTTATCTTTCCGGCAACTTGTATCTCCTTAGTCTATACAGATAAATTTACGACATTAAAAGCAAAATGGACTCGCTGATTTCTTAATCTTTTATAGGCTACTAGTACGATCGAGATCCAGAATGCGACAACGCAAGCTTTTCAGGACACAAACCTAAAAAGCGGACAACGACAAGCTTCTTATTAAGTAACCTTTAATCTTTTGTAAAGGGCTGGCGTGGCCCAAAGGGAGGCCCCATTCCAGTAAAAACGAAAGTGTTTCAGCGCTATAGAAAATTCTTAAACCCAGGAAGCGTTACGTTAGACAAGCTCAACTCACCCTGACTCACAGAGGGTGAAAGTAAATCTGACAAGGCCAGCTATGCCATGCTACAGCATTTTTAATATATATGGCCGACTTTCAGTTTCAATAGCAAGTCAAGGTAATCCATTCATTATCCCTCCCCCTCTAGCCGAGCCCCAAAAGTAGGTGAATATCGTTTCCATAGCCTAGTTCCAGAATAAGCCAAGAATGGACAGAAAGATTAGAATACGGGACGACGGAAATATTGTTCAATACGCTCCAAATAAGGCATAAGGAAAACCCAGACAGCTCTACCCACGAAAAACTCTTGCTTTCATTCAAATAAACAGCCCACAAGTTTTTAGCTAAGCCAAAAGTTGAAGGAAAACAAACAAACTGGTTTTAATGTGTCCCATTGTGGACAGGACTGCAGAGCTATATTTACCAGAGAACGATGAGAAACATGTCAAATGTTGGATTATTCCATTTAAGTAGAAAACAAAACTCTCACGGGGCGAAACGTCCCAGTTTTCACTTTCACCAGCCAAACAATACGAACATCCTCCAACGCCGCCATGACGCTACGGCCTTTGACGTCATAGAAAACGCGCGCCAAATTCAAAGCTGGAATCCAGGTTAACAAGTATTACAACCAGATGACGGCATTTTAAACTTCTATATTATATAGCAACGTAGCAAAACGGTAGGCACTGTAATTGGAATGTAGCTTCATTCAATATTTCCATGCGGGATAAAACTTCTGTACAGTATTAGCTTCTTTAGGAGAAAATTCTAAAATTGTAGCTATTGCATTTAACATTTGGGCTTGGGCTCTGGAATCTGGCTGTGTTAAAAATCCCAAAACTACGTTTTTTAAATACTCCATATTAGCAGCTTCTCTGGATTGATTTCTATCAAGCCTGAAAAGATAAAAGAAACAATTCTTAAATTGGCCTAGCTTGAAGATCGTGTTTGCGTACCGCAACATATGTTCCTTCAATTTCTCGATTTCTTCCCTCGCTTTGTCTTCTTTAGCAACACTAGTCAGCTGCAACTCCCGTAGAGCGTTTTCCAATTGCCTCCGTATTCTTCTCAGGTTACTTAATTCGACTTCTTTTCTCGACAAATCTTCGACGTAATGTAAGATTTGCCCCCCACTGGCTGAGGCGCCTGCGGTCAACTCTAAAGCCACGTCCAAGGGCGGACAAGCTTGTGTTGGCAAAACGGCGACACTGTCAGGGGTATTCTTTCCGGTCAAGGAAGGACCACTTAAAATTGTTTTCAGATTCGCAATTTCTTTGTCTTTATCCTCCAACAAGGCCAAGGTTCGTTCGCGCTGCTTGTCCAACTGATATTCCAGGTCTACTCTCCGCCTCCTGCTGTCCCGTTCCATAGCTTTCATTTCTTCTTTAAAGGACTCTCGCTCCACCATCCATGCCTTGAAATTATTCTCTTCTTAACATCAATAAAGATAAACATCGAATATCACCCACCTCTCGAGTTTTCTGCATAGATTCTTGGTGAGCCCGGTACGCTTCTGCCAACTCAATTTCCAGGCTCTTTGCTTTAGTTGAAAGTCTCTCTACTTCACGAACATCCTTGCCGTTTGTCAGCTCATTCTCAGGGCAACCACTTCACAAACAAATGTTAACTCAGAAACGAACAATTGAAATAAACTTACTTCTCTTTACGGAGGCAGTCTAACTCATGCTTCAACCGCTCAAAATCCATTAGGCATACAGCGTGATTAGGAGGAGGCCCAGGAGCTAAGCCCTTTTCCAGAAACAAGCCTACAACATCGAGTGGGAGGGTTAAGGCGTTCAAACACCAGACAAGTAATAAAAAATACTTTCAAGATCAACTGGGTCTTTCAGGCATTCGTTCTTTTTGGCTAGCATTCCTTTGAGCTGAAGCATTTTTGTGATGGTTTTCTGCACTTCTGATCTAAAGTCCACAAAGTTTTCTTCGATTTTCATTTGATCTTTATTGGGGCTAGACTCCAGCTCTATAGTTGTAGCTGTCGACAGTTGCTCTTTTAGAGCTAAAATCTGTTTCATGTCCTGCTGTCTTAACCGCTCATACTCTCCCAAGGTTGACGATAGTTCCGCGAGTTTAGATTCCAACAAAGCTACTTGCGTTTCATGGGCTCCAATTTGTTCTTTCGCTTGGCGTTCCACCGTGGAAACTCTGTCTGTCTCCTTCTGAAAGGCTAAACTATGTTGTGACTTAAGCTCATCTAGTTCTGACTGGAGTTGTGAAATTAAAGGATCTGGCTTGGACGCCTTTTCCAACTTGATTTGCGCTGTTTCTAAAGCAGTGGAAAAATCGCGGTTCTTCCGTTCCAAAGCTTGGCAGTTTTGTCGTTCTTCATTGTAACTTCGTTGCACCTCCTTAATAGTAATTTGTTGGCCTTCAAGTTCTCTTTCATGACTAGCTCTCTCATCCGCAAGCTGCGATTTCAAAGACTGAATCTGGGCGGTGTTTTGTTGGTTAGAAGCATCTGCTTGCTGACAAGCAGCGGCCAATGACTTTTGTAGCTATAATAATATAGTTTAAAAAAAATCAAGGTATCGGATAAAAAGTAGTTACCTCGTCTTTTTCGTGCAAAAGCTGCTTCCTATCATTTTGAAAAGCAGACTCTATACGAGATTTTTCTTTGCTAATGACCGATAGGGACGTTGAAAGAGTGCTTATCCTGGCTTTTAAAGTTTCCAGGGACTCTTCTTCATTGACGTCAGGTAAAGGATCCTATTAAAACGTAAAAGTATAGCAAACAAGTAGATTATCAGACAATTTACGTGAGACTGTGATGCATTGCTCTCCACGTCGCTGTCCTGCTGGTTTGCAGCTGTGCCATTTGAGACAGGTGTGTCGGTTTTATTCCCTGACGATACTACGGTAGTTACAGCCTCGAAACTAGACTTGATAGCCTCTTTTTCCTTCTGTAGACTCTTGTACGCTTGAACCAAATCTAAATACAAAAGGATATACAATTCTTTCTGCTTCATATAGAGAGAAAACCCTGAAGTTTGTGTTGAACTGAAGTTTACCTTGGAGTTTACGTTTGTATCTTGTAAGCTGTTCCTTCTGTTGTGCGATAATATCACTCAACTCTTCCTCTTTTCTAGACATTTGTGTTGATTAGACATGAAACAGAATGCACCTTACAAAATACACGTCTACGTAAACGTGAACATAAACACAGGACAGGGCCCTCTACCCAGAGGCTCCGAGCTTATTATTATGAGATTCAAGCCCCGCCTCTTAATTGGGGAATTTTAGTTGAATGCTCCTACATTTCACATGATACAGCATGAAACCAGGATGATCGCACATGATTCTGCCCGAGATTATTTATCTGCAGATGCACTGGAATATTGCCAAAAATGTGTATTCGTATCCTGCCCGAAACGAGTTTTCCCGAGGAACCTCATCCTATTCGAGTTTTCGGGAATCTTTGATTGCGAAAAAAACCGCAAAGAAAAGTTTTCTTGTGGTCATGGTGATAGATATTTTTTTAGTCCGGTAGTTGACAACTCGTCAAACAACTAAGGTGGGGTCCGTGTGGTTTTCTCACGTTTGTTTACCCTGATAGTTAAGTTTAGTCAGTTCTATCTTCGGAGTGCAGGGAATACAATCATCTGTCGTATTTATCACGGGTATAAAAGTCTTCGTAAACAACCAGTTTGAGCTGAATACGTGTCCAATATGTGGGGCAAGTTGCTGTATTTTACCTTCGTGGTAGTTACGTGTGCGAAAGAAATCCCTTTCGTGAAGGGTCCGATAATATGGCAGGACGAATTCGACTACCTTAATACGAATGTTTGGACCCACCTTATAACTTCATGGCGTGGTGGCAATAACGAGTTTCAATACTACACCAATCGCCAAGAAAACAGGTAATAAAAAACTAGCGCAGATTTGTACAAAATCAGTAACTTTTTTATCCCTAAGTTATGTGAGAGACGGCGTACTGTATATTAAGCCCACCTTAACAGCAGATACTTACGGAGAAGCTGCATTGTATGGCGGTTCAGGCCAGATCTGTTTGGATGGGTGTAATCTTAACGTTGATGGCAACGATTGTTGTATGAATTATGGTACTGACATTATTAATCCCATCCAGTCAGCTCGTATGGTGACCCGCGATCATTTCGAATTCACGTACGGCATTGTCGAAGTCCGTGCTCAGATGCCCCAAGGCGATTGGATATGGCCTGGTTCGTAATAGTCATGCTTTCATTGCTTACCAGGTGCTAAATATACACCAGGCTTTTAAATTTGTTTCTTTTCATCTACGTCCAGCTATTTGGTTGTTGCCTACTGACGATACGTATGGAGGTTGGCCTCGCTCAGGCGAGATCGACTTGGTTGAAACTAGAGGTAATCTCAACCTGCAAGGATGGGGAGCCAATCAAGGAATTCAACGTATGGGCAGTACGCTCCACTGGGGACCTGATGGAAACAACAACGGATTTGCACGCACCCACTGGGAAAAGTAAAACTTCAAAGATTACAGACAAAAAGGCGTACTTATATGCGAAATTAAGGGAACTGAGCGGTACCAACTTCGCAAATGACTATCACATCTTCTCCTTCGTATGGACGGAGAATGACATGACGTTTTTCGTCGATGGTGAGCAAATTGGCAATGTCACCCCACCAGGAGGCGGCTTCTGGGAACTAGGCCAGTTTTCAAGTCTAGGCATTGATAACATTTGGGCTAACGGCGGGCGTATGGCGCCCTTTGACCGACGAGTAAATACTACATGGCTAATCAAACATAACTTGTAACCCAATTTGTCTCTTTAGTTCCATTTTGTTCTGAACGTAGCAACTGGGGGCAATTATTTTCAAGACGGCATGATAAATACTCCTTGCGGCAAGCCATGGGCAGCTTCGGATCCCGATTCAATGAAAAGGTTCTGGGAGCAACGCGACTGCTGGCTTTCGACCTGGAATGCGGCTACTGAGCAACCCGCTATGAAAGTCGACTACATTCGAGTTTTCCAGCTCGGTTAAAATAAGAAAACACTGATAATGATTGTCTCTTATTCTTCTATATTAAACAATCTATGTTAAAACATTATATATGTTTTCTTTGTCAAACTTGACTTTGCCTCTAATAAACCTAATAGTCAAGCGCGTGCAACATCTACACAACCATGTTGCGTTTTCCTTGGGTAATAAAGTGACAGGTCATTATCTATAGGCTCGACAAAGTCCATGTACAGAGAACCGCAAAGGATATCCTATACATGCTTATGTTACCAGACATTCCCGCTCAGGGAAACCACTTTTTAGAAATTCCTTTTTTATCTCTGGGTTTTGTTGGTCCTTGTGCAAGTAATTCGTCTAGAAGTCCGGAGCGAGGATATCCGGGTACAAACAAAGGTCAGGTTTTGGGTTAGGGGAGCTTTTTGTTACACAGGGCTACTTAATTTGTAAGTAATTATTAGAGGACGTCTAGTTGCTATGCCCTCCACAGACCCATTTGGAGAAATCCGTTCCCAGCTGGGAGATGTTTTTCACTGTCACGAACCGACATTGGCAGCCATACGCTCTAGAACCCTTGGATGATGCAAGTTTGACTCGCACGCGATCGAATTCGGGCATGTTATTCCGGAGGAATAAATAATCCGTGCCAGGTCTCCACTTGAAGTTTTCAAACCGAGATACTTTGAAGTCGCAGCTCGTACAACGCACGTTATCGCAGATTCTGTCCATAAACATCATAAGTGAGCAGGAAATTAAGGATTTAATTATATTTTACCTTGGTCCAGACACAGGGTTGTAACTCCCATTAGCGCCACTCAG
>JAGJRO010002200.1:424008-724072 GCA_022832285.1 Lepidurus apus apus | reverse complement strand
TAATCGGTTCGGTGATGGTCTAAACTCTATCACCTTTCCTTACCATGCACTTTCTTAGTCACGCCCATTCCAATAAAACTGTGTAAATTCGTGTTTGGTCCAAGGAAGACGGAAGGTGTAGACAGCGACATCTATTGGGAATGCTGCAGACGACGATGCGATGACGATTCGCCTGTCGTCTATAACAACATAAAGAAGAAGAAGAAGTAAACGCTAGCGCATCAACACTTGTGTATATGCTTTCCGGGATCAGTAGAAAGGCGGGGTTTAGCTAGCTGCTGTTTGCTAGGAAAGCGGATTTCTGCGAAGTGCTAGTGATTGTGAAATCGAAGAGCATCCTTTGACACTCTCGTAAATTTGCAATGGGTGTAATTAAACGTCCTTTCTATCAGCATAGCTCTGGAGAAGCTGATAACGTGACAAGGTAAAGAGAAAGTGAAATGACATAGACTGATGAAATCGTGTGTCCATATTTATGTTAATTATTATGCCTACCGATTTACAACTTTTGTTTATTGCAGTTTGTTGGAAACTCGGGAGACTATATTAGAAGAAGGCGGACAGAGTGTCACGCATTTACCATCTTTGCTCCCCCCAGGAGGAAGACGTACTCCCCAGGGTTTTAATCAGCCTAATCCAGCCAGAGCTCGCAATCAGCATCGCCTCCAGAGGCGCTGGTCTTTGGGAACCGGCGATGACAACCGTCCCCGCGGATTAAAGAAGCGAAAGCGCTTCGAGAACCACAAGTTCTTGCTCAGCTTAGCTCCGGAAGATGGTGAACCCTTGCCGTCAATTCCCGAACACGGAGAATCTTCATTTGCGCCTTTGTTTCGTGATGAAGCCAACATGCAAGTAATTCGGCTTCTTTTCTCGTATAATTCTAACAATCGCGTTACTAAAATTCACGTTTTAACTGTTAAATAGGCTTGGAACGCTTTCTTAGCTTTTCCTGAAGAGGAGCAACTGTTGATCCTAGAGAGAGGTGTTTTCTACGAAGACGTTGATATAGATGAGCTCGCTGAGGACTTCCGATATACTCTGGACAGTTCTCTAGGTTTGAAAGAGGACGAAAACAGGAAAAAGACTAGCAAAGATGGACGCTGGGTCCATCCCGGCTATAGTGCGGAGGAAGCTTACCGTAAACTCTGCCCGAAAGTGAAAAGCGTCCTCAAAAGAAAACATTTCCCTTTGGTAAATTATAAACGGTAATTATCTCGCCAAGTTCTGTTGGTGATCTTCTCCTTAAGGGGAATTTGATCCAACTGGAGGAAGAAGTGACTGACTTCTTCCAAGCCACGCCCCATGGCATTTTCATCAAAGAGTTGCAGGACAGTTTTTTGCGTCTTTTGCTTCACGCCCTATGCACGTACAACGGCCTCCACTCGCAAAGTAAGTCATTACTTTTTTTAATACCCTATTATATTATTAAATGTGTGTAAAACAGGCTCGAGTGAGTTCGATCGTCGACGGACCTTAGTGCGTAACTTTTACCCGTGTTTTGCCCCTCCAGAGTTATCGCTGGCTCAGTACATCGAGAAGCGTTTCGCTTTCAAGCGCCAATACCATGACGGCAATTAGTAAACAGAAAAGAAAATTTTTGAGGCTGTCAAGCTTTAAATTTTTGTTTATCGTTTGTTTTCATATTTCTATTTTTATCGGTTACGGTTTTGGGAATTCCGAAGCAAAATTTTAGTTTCAGATTTTATTTCTGTTTGGTCTTTTGGTTGCGTTAAATTTAATAGTAGTGTATTTACACTATGTACAATTAACAAACATTGTAGTGGTTTAATAAACTTCAAAACATGGTGTTAAGTAGTCTACTTCATTCGATTTTCTGTGTTCATAAATAATTTGAATTCATAAATAGTTCTAATTGTAACTTTCTTTGGTGCGTTTTTAAATCTTTCCGTTTCTTACTGAAAAGTAAAACGTGTAACTTGACTTCTAAACGGAATTAGATTCTTCTTCGAGTTTTGGACTTTCGTCTTTTCGTTTCTTCTGGTCTGAAGAAGATTTGTCAATGGCCTTGCAGGTGTACTCGCCACATTTCATGTCGTTGGACCCGTATATCGCAGCTTTGTTGAAGGCCTTGAATTGGTCAGACATATTGTCAGGAATCATCGTTTCCATCACGCTGTTCATAATTATAAGAAGATTAAATAATGTAAATTAGACTTTGAATACATTCAAGTTAATAAATAACGTACTTTAAGACGTAGGGTTTGCCGGGCACATCATACGCATAAGTTCCGAGGTAGCACATGACTCTTTCCATACATTTCTCCTCTTCAAGGTTCTCGATGTTATGAAGAAGGAAATTATACATTTCTTGTTTGACGATATCCAGCATTTGCCAGTTGTCGGTATTCTTCTGATCAGATACAGAGCGACCAAAACCGAAAAGACCGTTCGTAGTAGAGACGCCACTGAATAGTAAACCCAAAATGGGGAGTCCAATGAAGATAAAAGCGATAGGAACCAAGATCAAGAGTAAAAGGACCTTCTTACGGCCGTGTAATTGCGGGAAAAGAGTTTGAGGGCGTTGATAGGCGGGGTAATAGGAGTAATATTGAGCTTCGGGATAAGGTTGGGAATCGTAAGAAGGAGCTCCGTATGAACTAGCAGGAGCACCGTACGAACTAGCAGGAGCTCCATACGAACTAGCGGGAGCTCCGTAAGATTGTTGTGGAGCATTGTAGGAAGAACTGTAAGAAGTAGCAGCGGGAGGAGAACTGTATGATCCAGAAGAGTAAGAAGTACTGACGGGAGAAGAATATTCGCTTCCGGCAGAATAAGAAGTTGCTTTAGTGTCACTACTACTGGAATAAGAAGGTTTAGCTTCGTAAGCTGAACTAGGGCTAGAATAGGAAGCAGGTTGAGGTTCGGACGGCTTGGTATCGTAGGAAGGTTTAGTATCGTAAGGTTTAATATCGTAGGAAGGTTTGGGTTCATAATTTTGGCTGCTGGTCTGGACGGGTTTACTCTCGTGGGAAGCATAGTAGTATTTAGGAGTAGTACTGGTAGGTGTGTAGTACAAAGTACTCGTGGTGGAAGGGTAGGAGTTCGCTTCGTGGTGATTGTGATGATGGCCATGACCATCGCGACCCCATTTCGGTTGCTCTTCAAGGTAGTTGGCTGGATAGGGGTTTTGAGCTACAGGTACGGCATCAGCGGTCACGAATCTGACCATGTTTTCGACTGGTTGGTATTGTCGTGGCTTTTTCTTGCTAACCTTTCCTTGTTTCGCCGGTTTGGGCTTCGGCGTTGTCGAAGGTTTAATTTCGGTTTTGTTCTTGGGAAGCTCTAGTTCTTCCGCGAGAACTGCAACTATTACAGCTGCCCATATCAAGGTTCGGAATAGTATCTGCAAAGTTTTCAGGTTAGAGTTGAAGAAATTAAACTTTTTTGCACAATCACGGGTTGAACTTACCATTGCTATTTATACTTAGATCCCAGCACTTGTGACACTTTTTCTTCAGTCGGCAACTCAACAAATTATATAGCACTTGCTGCTGTAGTAAACGGGAAGGCTGTGACGGAGTTTGGGGACTGTATGGTCCCTTTTATACGTTTATGGACTTTCAATCACGGAAGGATGGGATCTCTGTCACGTGGCACATGGAAGTTGCCACCTCTGGGACTAGCGATGCGTAGATTATGGAACATTTCCTCTTTTTTTCATGTTCTAGGACTTCTCCGTATGTGACGATACACACCCGTGATTCAGTTTGTCCGAGTTTTGGGCAATTAAGAAGTTTAAAAACTATATCACCTTTCTGGATTTGATCAGTGTGTCTATAATTAACTCATCGCGTTGGTTAATTTTACCTTCATTTTATCAAATGATGTTATTCGATTTGTAAATAAACTGTGTTACATTATATCTGCTGCTACAATTATTTGTTAAGGAACGCAGTTTCATGATTGCAACATTCATTTGTGTAACTGGTTAGTAACTGTTCTGTCCCGGAGCTGTTAAAACTGTTTGGTTCCATTAATTCGATTCATCAGGTAGTTAAAATAGATACTGAGCAAATAGCTCCAATTGCAAAAGGTGTGATATTGAACAATCCGGAGCTGTTAAGGAGTGTTTATGGAAGAGACTATTATATTAAACAAGTAGTGCAGAACTCTTCTTTTTGCATTCGGATGTGTCTAATTGGGGTCGATTGAAGTATTACGGAAACGTCCTCGGCTTAGTTTGACACTCACCGTCTTCCTTGTTGCATTGCCCGAGTTATGACACAACATGAGAACGAGGATGTCTCCCTGCATCTCTCGATCCTTTCTAACCTATTAAGGAGGAGTTATTTCCGGTAGAGTTCCCGAGACACTTTTCCCGTACGCGCAACGTTGTGAAAGCATGAAAAATGCATTGAAGAAAGGCGTCTAATCCTCGCTCGTAATCCAAACCAATGCACATCGACGACGCTTGAGCACCATCGAAGGAGAAAAATCGAAAGCTTTCCTAGAGAGAAAGCGCCTCCAAAATCTTATTTTATTCATTTTTGATAAGTGTGTGACATCTGCTCCTAACTCATTATGCCCTATCATATATACAGGAAGTATTTAAGTAACGTTAGGTATGCCATATAGAAAAGGTTACTAGGTCGCATACGCACAAATTGGACTAAATCCAAAAATGCAAGATCACTGAAAATACCTACCTGAAAATTATCAATAGTTCAAATTTATGTTTATTAGTTTGTAGTCAATTACTTCTATATTACTTGTTATGTCTTAGTTTGTATTATGTATATTGCGTATGAAACCGGTAGTATTCTCAGGTGACAGCAGAGGAATTTCACCGTGTTGTAATAATACTTTCGAATTTCTAAACTCCCGATGTGCAGAAATTGACTTCGGTTTGATGATTTTCGGGTGGCTAAAACTGACCAAACCCTTTTGTGCTTTCTCGTATCCTTAATTACCAAACTTTTCTTGTCGAAAAAAGAGAAACTGGGTAACATAAAAATGTATCGTTTTCATACAAAAAAAAATCGAGAATTTCACGACACAATCGCAGGCATGGGCGTCGAATTTGCAGTCGGGAAAAATCGTGCGTAGACACTCCCCAGTTGGTGAATATTGGCAAGCAAAATAAGTCTTAATCGTTCAGTATAACGCATATCCATAGTCAAACTGGACAAATCTCTCCAAGTGCGCTGACCATCCCCAGCATTGAATAACGACGGGCTAGGCACGTGATCTCGAACGTAAAGCCAAACGTCACGCAGGAGCGTTAAAACCTAGTGAAATAGAAATGTACTTACATGAAGAAGCTTAAACAAGAGAAAATTTTCATACTTCATGCGGAGCCAGGACTGGAAGTACTTCCGGCACGTAGGACAAAGGCGGAGGTAAGATCTGCCCCATTGCCATGATTTGCAACAAGCGGATCGAAACTTCCAATTGTTTGGGACAATTCTTAGCACTGGCTTCTTGACAATTTCCCCAAAACGAAATCAATACAGCTAATAATGCTCTCAACAACACCGAGCAGTAACACAGGGAAGGTCGATTTCGCGCCAAAAACTGGAGCAAATCCCACAATAGGCAATTTTGCTCAAAACTTCGCCATATTTGCAAATCTCGTTCCATTGTGACCTACAACGCAATAAAGCCCAATCAATTAACTGAATTTGATCAAAGTCTCCTTAATAAAAAACCTCTGATTTTAAACTTCTCGCTAAATTATACGTTAAGTTATATCTATCGCTAAGTTATATCAGAAAAACACACTCGAATACATTACTAATTATACTGCTAAATAAGCCAAGCTCCTTGCATCCTGTTCTCCTTGTCTTTTACATTTAAAACAATTTGTCTGTAATTGTTACTGATTTGTCTGTTATTCTAATTGTCTGTCTGTAATTATTATTGTTTGTGTTTTCCGCGTTGTTTTCATGGTTAGTATTTTGCTTAGGGTATAATTGTTTGTTCTCCATATGGTTTGCATTTAGTTTCGTACTAGCCTGTTTAAGAACTATGATGTGTTATAATTTCAATAATTAAATAAACAATTTTTTTTTATTTTTTTTAAACGGCCAAGTCAAAAGACTTACTTTGGTAAATTCCTCATCCGGCCAAGGCAGTCCATTAAACATGACATCCGGCGAAACCAGTTCCACCAATAACAATGCAATTTGACTTGCATTATCAGCGAAAACCTGATCATTATTCACACTCGGTTCGGATGACGTCACACTCCTTGTATCTTCGCAGCCAGTCGCTAACATCTCCACAAATAATTTGGAATTGAGGCTCCTCCTTCTTTCAACTTCTCCAGAGTCTTCTCCTTTGTGATTACCCGAGGGGGATGAAGACGCCAGGCATGACTTCCGGTGCTGACGTAAGCCTTTACCGATGATTCCGGCGTGGAAAACAGAATTATGTTTCTGGGGCAACGTGGAAGTTAATTCATATTTGCTGTTGTGTAAAATCAAGCTCATGCTATGAGCATGGGTCTCATGTTCCATTGTAGAAGATTTGGGTTTCCCACCAAAAAGTTTACTCCATTTGGAGTTGAGCGCCGTTTCTAACAGCATGCGCAGAACGATGGCCCGCCCACTTTCGTCTGCGCATAAGACTTTTAAGACATTCTGAGCAAGTAGCCACATATCAGTCTTCATTTTCGGGTCTACAATTGCCATTGTGAGGAAGAAAAGAGAAACTGCGCTTTGGCAAATCTGAAACAAGTACAACGGCGAAATATCGCCTTCTTGCAGTACCAATTGTAGACTGGCAGCGACATCTTGGGCCATTTCAGGCGTATTTAACAAGTTGGCAAACGCAGTCAAGTTTTTGCGGATCGCTCGCTTCAAACTGGCCCGTTTTGACACTCTAGGGTAACTAGAAGTACTCCAACTAAGAGCTTTGGCCTGTTTCTGTTCACAAGTGAGGATATAGCGAACGTTCCGAGCCAAATAGGCAGAGATGTTGGGTTGGAGCAAGGCTTGGCAGGGCTGAAGGAGCTTGCGGAGGGATACCGTGACAGCCTCTGGCTGAAATCGCTGAATCATGTGTACGAATTCGAGGAAGGCGTGGACATGGCTCGCACTAGGTTGGGATAAGATCTGGGCTAAAGTTTGCGTAGCTACACCTGGTCCTTCATGCATAGTAATGAGATTAATGAGACGTAAGACAGCTTGTTGCTCCCAGCTGGAATTGTAGGGCTTTTCGGTCAAAAAACTGACCAATTGGGGAATCGAATCGGTCAAAGCTCTTAGAACGGGAATATCCACGTCAGTATGGCGTCCTGATGAGTTTTCCATGTGAGCAATTTCGAATAAAAACGTTTCTAGAAAAAATAGAAATAGCGAATAAAGATGATAATTTGATCTTTATTTTTTCTTTTACCAAAGTAAGTTGCGCTGAGCTGTTTGACTTGGGGAGATATTGGTACTTCTGCTCCATTAGATGCGTATTTTAGTGCTACTAGTGTAGCCTGGGCTCCTCCCGTTTCACTGCGGAGGCTAACATGGAGTAGCATATGCACCAAATTCACGTTTTCGTTGGAGTAACGTGAAAGCCAGATGGGGAATCGTTCCATGCATGTAGTTAAAATCTCAGGAGTGACTAAAGTGGGATAAATATATGATACATACATCAAGTAAGAAATAAAATCGCGAATAAAGACAGAATGAGGAAGAAATCAAACTTACTTAATTCAGACACGTTTCGTGTCATGGTAACCAGCAGAATGGGCGAAGAACAGCACAGATGGAGTAAAAAGGGAACGGTTGCTATTTGTTCTTCGCTCGCTTTATTCGTCGACATGCTCCACTATAAAATTTATCATTACAATTACATTTACATTTAAAAAACAATTTAGAGATAGATCTCTTGTCGATTTACCGTAAAGAGTTCTTGAGCTGAACGAGTGACGTGCTGGCCATAGCTTCCAGCCAAATGGGACAAAATGCCCACAACGGAGACTAATTTGGGACTTTTGGCCTGGAAGCGGGAACTTGCAGCTTCTTCGGGTTTATTGCTGGCGAAATCCAACAAACCGTGCCACATTACTTGGTGGATTACAGTCTGTGGAAAGCAGCCGCCGATGTGCGCCACAACCCAATCAAAATAAGGACTTGATTCCACTGATGTTTCTATATTTCAAAAAGTTATACATATTAAACTTTATCTTTAAATCGGTACAGTGTATCTCCTGTGAACGCACAGGAAATATTTCGTTTTCTACATGAACAGGTCACATTTACCTAATAGCGCGTTAATGCAGGTCTCTATGTCTTGTTCGTTGAGAAAAGTAATACACTGAATTGTCAAATCCACTAATGCTTTAGTAGGAGGACAAGACATCCAAGCGTGAAGGATTTCGTGAAGTTCTCCGGCAACAGGTACGCCTATTTTGTCTGAAAAGCGAACCGAAACTCGACCTGCATTTGAATTAAAAAATTAACAGCTAATTTTAGCAAGTGGGAGTCTTTTACAAACCTAATAATCTTAGGGACCAAATGGCAAAAATTGGAGACCAGGCTTGAGGTTGAGCTGTTAATAACGACAAAAGAGCCTCATATACTTCTTCTACTGCCTCACCATCTTGTCGAATAGTGCTTGCAGAAGTGCCACCAGAAGCTCGGTCTACAAGTCCCTGTAAAACGCATACGGTAATTTAATATTATATTTCTTTAAAAAACAATAAAATAATTGAGAAAAAGCAAACTTCATTTTGTTGGCAGTATTTGTTCACGGAGGAGTAAATTATTTCTTTGAAGAATTCCAAAGCCGCATCCCGGGCTGCAGGAAGGTTTTTTAAGATCAACAATGCTTTTTGTATGGCATTGCTGGTTTCCTCGTCGGAGCTTAATTTAGGGTCAAACCCCTTCGCAGCTATAGCCAAGAATTCTCGAACCTCTTTATTAAGCTCTAACGGCATCTTAAACTATTTATTCAACTGTTTTAATTACACTATTTTGGCCTTGCCGGCTCCTCAAAGCCAAAACAAACCATTTGCATGACCCACGAAGTTCAGATTTCATTATAAGATGGCGCAGAGAACAGTTCAATTTTGGAAATTTTCTTTTGGGATTTATGCGATTTTGCCGATTGAAAGGATTCGATTTTCTTTTTTCTACACGCTAATATACTCGTATTTCAAAGATACTGTGGCAATTTTTACAGATTCCTTGATGTGTTACGTCAATTTCCGTCAACAGAATAAAGTTGTTTAGGGAATTTTGTTATCGATAAGGAGCTCTTTGACCGTCGCAAGTTTATTGTAAGGTCCAAAGATTAAGCCTTTTATCAGTACACTGCTGAGCTTTCTTCCGGCCAATCACCTCATGCTTGAGAGAAGGAGAGTCCACAGAAAAAGAGTCCACAGTAGGCGTTCTATATGCAGTTGCTTCAGAATTTCCTTAGTTTTCGGGCATCTTGTCAAAAACATCCATCTAGCATATCTGCAACCTGATACGAGGTCAGAAAGGGTTCGCTTGGGATTTACGCTTTCCTCATATTCGACTGTGCTGTGTGACAGGACGCTCACAAAGAAACCGATGCGAGAGGCTTGTGCACTTAAATTTTAACAGTGAAAATGCTATTTTCTACATATTTGACTCTGTGAAACGCAAAACTTCTAACGGAAATGCGTATCAAATTGTATTTGAGCTTGACCGTGTTCGTGATTACTGCTTTTACGTATGCGCGAGGTAGGCAATTAGCGTACCCGAAATTTTTCAGTGCTTGACCTATATTTTTCTAGCATCCCCCTCGGATAATCTTCAATGTGGGAGAGCAGCTTGCAAAGGTAAATTTTGCCACAAATTTTATCTGGTGGTTACGTGACTGTTTACGGATCTTTCAAATAAGATAACAGTGAAGAGTAGACAAAATCTTTGAAAATCATAATTGAATAATTGGATATGTTTTAATATGTAACGTTCGTAATCCCTTAAATAATTTATCCATAAAATTGTCTTACTATATTTTTTCTTTAAAAAGATTCCCAATTTCATATTTAGCGCTAAGAATCGAAAATGTTCATCTTGTGCTACATAATAATGGTACCGATATTGATATCAAAACTTTATAGTAAATAAAAACACGCAACACGTGCTCAGGTTTTGAACCCTTGATAATAATTATTTAACGTGAGTATGTCTCAGGTGGCCTCAAAAAGTTCAATTTCGAAAAAAACCATATTTACAAGTACAACTATGAGTTTGAAACAAAAACAGCTGTGCATGGAACCTCATCACAAGACTCGAGGTTCGTTTTGTCCGCGGAAGCGACCGTTAGTTTTCATTCGCCGTGTGACTTAACTTTGGAGGTAAATCTAAATCATTATCTGTAACTCTAACTATATTGGATCATTCTTGTGGCAACAATTACATTTCAATATTTTCAGATAACAAATGCCAGTTTTGCAAGCGTAGTGTCAGAATCCAAAGAAGGATCTGATTCCAAGAAATACCATGAAGATTTGGAGTCTTTCTTAACAAAATATCCCATAAGGTATAAAGACGATTTTATTTTAATATGAAATTAAATTCTCCTGTGTCTTAAAAAAAAGCATGGGAACAAAATGTAAGAAGCTCTAAACTTCCTTTCATAGGGTTTCGTTCTACGATGGGCGAATTCATGAAATCTGTCCAGCGTCCGAAGAATCTGAGTGGAGCCTTAATATCAAACGAGGCATTATTTCCATGTTTCAAAATACGATGCACCGCTTCGACCTTAGTCATTTCTCTATCGAGGTAATTTTCTTGTTTCCTGCTTCGAGTTTAAATAAAAGGGTCGAATAAGTTTTTCCATTTAAAATTGGACCGAGTAATACGTAATTAAACCCATTTAAATTTTTAATAATACAGACTGATGTGAGCGGAACTTGTCAAGTGCATTATGACTTCCAGTTTGCTGGCAATCAAGGCAGCTCAGTCGTCATTTCTAAAACCAAGGACTTGAATTCCTGCTCGGATCGCTATGATCGCCGAACAGCTTTACATGGGGTTCCGTATAACTTCCCAGGAGTAAATTCTAATTAAATTAGTTACTCAGTTTTATACTAAAACAACATCCCATTTTTTTCCTTAAAATGTAGGGTTACGACTTCCCTCCTATAGTCAACAGCTCGAGCCACTGCACCCAAAAAATCGATCAAAAACGTCTTGTTGCATCTGAATGTCATGAAACACACATGCTAACACCTTTTAGCTATGAAAACCATGGCGTGAGAACCACAACTGTTCAGCGGTTAACCTTTCTAGAAGCGGAAGAAATTGAAGTCCAGAAAAGTAAAATAACATACTAATTTCTGCAATTTCTGCTATCTTTACACCTCTTCCATCCCAGTTCCTATCGAAAATCGTCGATCCTTGCTTTTCGACCATAAGTCAACTATCAAAACCACAACGGTGGCCAATACATTGCGCGCTTTGGAGGCGTTGTCTGATTCTACCCGAGAAACTATCAGCTTAGAAGCCTCGCATCACTTTATGGAACTTGTTGAGCGAATACAGGGCTTAACTTATCCCGAAATCAGTCAATCGTTTGGAAAAATTGACGGATTGACTCACGCAACGAAAGCCATGTGCGTTTTCTTTCTTACACATGAATTTGCTTTAGACGGCTAAAACATTTTTAGGCTATTTAAAAACTAAATTAAATTTCTAAATACAGGCGTTGGTTCTGGCAGGGATTGATTGCTAGTGGTACCAGTGCCTCCATTGCCGCTTTAAGGGACGAAGTAGCGAGCGGAAGTTTGCCTCTCGACATGGTCCAAGCTTGGCAGAAATCGCTAGCATTTTTGTCTTCCCCGACTCGAGATCATTTACTGGCTGCTTTACCCTTACTAGACTTACCAGACTCAGTTCGTCCTCCGCAAGCCGTTTTGTCCTTGTCTAATTTGGTCCATTCTTTCTGCCAACGCGAGTCGTGCGATGAAGTTCAGGAAGTGGGGATTTTGGTAAACAAAATTGGTTCAGTGTTAAAGACCAACTGCCAGGTTCCTGACGAAACCCACGGAGAAGTAAATTCAATTAATTTACCTAATCAGACGTAACTAAAAGTTAATTAATTGTAGGTTCTGCTGGCTTTGAAAAGCTTGGGCAATATTGGATACCAATTGGAGGAAGTTATATCCAATTTGGAGGCATGTTTTGCCGACCAGGCGGTGGCGATGGATCTTCGTGTTGCGGCTCTCCAAAGTTTAAGGTTTTAATGGCAATTTTGTATTTATTTATTTGATTTTTTTTTGCTGTAGGAACGCTCCTTGTTCAGTAAGGCGTCACAAATGGTTGCAAATGTTCTCCAACGTAGCTTTCGACTCCGAGTTGAGGATCCAGGCCTATTTGGGTATCATTCAGTGCGCAGATTATGGCCTGATACGCCACATCTTGAAAATGTTACCAAACGAGCCTGTCAGACAAGGTAAACCGTCGTTCCGGAACTTTTTGTTAAAAATGACAGCTGTCTCTGGGTTTCAGTGGCTTCGTTCGTGTACAGTCACCTCCAAAGCGCTCAGAAGTCGTCTTTACCTGGCAGAGCCAAACTTCAAGCCTTAATTGCGGACGTAAAATTGGAAAACAAAGCCGACAACCTCAATTTTAGCATGTTTTCGGGGCATTACGAGTCCTCTTTCCTTATAGATCGTCTTAATACAGGTATATACTACTAATCTCTTCTCTTAGGCTACTTATTAATTTTAAAAAATCATAGGTTTAGGCTTGGAAGGCCAGTTGGTCTTCTCTCAAACGTCATTCTTGCCTCGTTCGGGGCTTTTGGATTTGTCCGTAGAAGTTTTCGGCCGATCCTTGAATCTTTTTGAGGTACTTTAGCGCACGTGGTCAAATTGTTAGTACTCTAGTATAACCTGGTTTCTTAAAGGTGAGTGGGCGTGCTGAAGGATTAGAAACTGCCTTGGAAAAGCTGTTCGGACCCGAAGGCGAGTACAAAGAGGCTACCGTAGAAAAAATGGTGCAGTTATTGAGACCGAAACGGCGTGCAAGGAAAGGTGACGTAGACTCCAGCAAAGTGAACGCTTTGGACAAGATCTTCAAGGAAAATACCGCTTCCCCATCTCCAAAAGTATTCTCGAGTATTTTCTAAAAATGAAAGGGAAGATTTTAATGTTCTGGCATGTATTTCGTAGGTGGGCGTTTCTTTGAAAGTTCTGGGCAACGAACTGCATTACAAAGATTGGATAGGAGATGATGAAGTGGGTCAAATGGTCAAGAATTTGAGTCGTCTTCACTTTTTCAAAGATTTTTTCAAAGATAAAGTATGTAGTTTTTAAATGTGAAATGATAATATCATGATGTATGTTCATCTTTCATTTTTTTAGGTTTCGCAGTTGAGTGGTGCTAAACAGTTTTTGGACTCCACTTATACACTTCCTCTGGGTGTTGGTTTACCTTTGCGTTTAACCGCCAAAGGCAATGCGTTGCTGGATTGGAGTGGTTCAGTCGATAGCAAGGGTTTAAGCAGTCTTTTTTCCACTGGTGAAGGCGCTTGCAACTGGAAATTTCAGCCCAGGTATACTCACTTTAACCGTCTTATGTACATACGTAATAATTATTTATAATTATAATATTAAATTATAATTAATTTTAATTCAGAATTGTAATTTTTAATGCGAAAATTTTGTAATTGTCAGTGCGGCCGTCCAAGTAGAAGGATCTATGACCATCGAAACCCCAATGGCCCAAAACGGAGTTGCTTTAAACCTCACTTTACACTCGAGCATAGCAACCGAGGGCAGTGTAAAGTTAAATGGCTTTCGCTTGGTTGATTTGCAGTTTCATTTGCCACTTGAGAAGTTGGAAATCGTCAATATTAAGTAAAAAGTCGCCATTTCCTGCTTCCTTATTTTAAAAATTACGTTTCGTAGGTCAGACCTGGTTTTGAAGCATAATCAAGACGAGATACCAATAAAGGGCATTCAGGAGAACCAAATTAGTCACACGGGCTGCATTAAAGGAGCGCTTCAGACAGTTTTGGGCCTCCAGTTGTGCAGCGAATGGGCGTTTCCTAACGCATCTCATCTGAGCCACGTCCCTTGGTTTCCCTTAACCGGTCCTACGCAATTCCATCTTAGTGTGGAGAAATCCAACAACTTAGTGACTGGTTACCGTTTCTTACAAAAGCTGGAAAACACCGAAGTAAAACTTGGGTCAATTTCGTCTTTTTTAATGATTTATAAAAAAAATCTTTCTTTAGAAATTAAAATCCTGGGCATTATTAGTAGAAAGTCAAGGACAGGAAACGAGGAGTGTAGGAGTGAAATCAGAGCTGAACTTAGAAACTGGCCAAGGTGTAATGGCGTTAGCTCTTCCGAGCACAACTTATAAAATCGAAGGTATAAGTCTATTTCTTTTTAAAATTCCATTCATAAATTGGATTTCCGGTATGTTGTAGGTTCTTATAAGTATAAAGAAACTTTACGAGAGTTGGAGGCCGGAGTGTTTGTAGGAAAAAAGAAGATTATCGGTGCTAGTTTGAATTTAAAAAAGCAAATTAAGGGGAAAACAGCGATTTTCCAACCGAGTGCGGTAATAGTTTATATGGATAAACGAATTGGCAACTTAACAGGTAAGAGAGAAACCTGGATGAAAATTTGGGGATTTTACCAAAAAAAAAAATTAATTACAGGAGAAGTGAAGTTAGTGGATAAAAAGGGAACCGTGCGATATGACACGGATTTGAAGCTTGCCTTTACTGATAAACTCTTCGTGGATACAAAAGGATATTATATGGTGGACGACAAGTCTTCGACGACAGATTTCCACGTGGATTATCGCTTGGGGGGTGGGAAACGCGAGAAAGTGAAATGGGAGATGAAATTAAGTAACCAAACGTTTGATTCCGTTCAAAATTACGAAGTTCACGTCGAAGTAGAACTTTCGGCCTATCCGCAATATAACGTTATCAGCACATGGAAGTACTTGGTAATACTCGATCGACTTTTGCAAAATGAATGTCTAATTTTGGGGTTTTGGTAAATTTAAGCAAGGAAATGGCCGTTTTGAGAATGAAATCAAGTTAAATTCCGGCCTCACAGTGAAAGATCCTCTTTACCAGCTGTTCTTACTTCAGAATGTATCATACGCGTCTGGAATGCAAGATGAACAGTTTTCGGTGCATCTAGAAGCGAGTTTGCCATCAAGGAATTTGGACACCAAATTGCAACTTGGTTATTTTAAAAATGATACGGCTGTGAATGGTAAACTGGATTTACGTTATGCTACAGGTATGTTAGAAAAAGAGCTTATTTTTAATTCAAGTACCGAAGTTTTTGGGAAGTAGACACAATTACGAACTCGATAAAAGGACTCCGTGTACCCGACAGAAGGACGCCAATTCCATAATCTTTTAAGGGACCAATAGAATTTCGAATTTAAAAAGTCTCTGCTCATTGGTTAAGCGCCAACGAGAGTAGAAGGTGCTTAATTCGCATTAAAAAATACATCACAAGGACTGCGGACCCTGACAGAAGGACGCCTAACCTAACTTAACCTTGTGACGTATTTTTTAGTACGACTTAAGCACTTTCTAATCTCGTTGGCGCTTAGACAATGAGCAAAGGCTTTTTAAACTCGAAATTCTATTGGTCCCTTAAAAGATAATGGGCGTGGCGTCCTTCTGTCGGGACGTGCGTCCTTGCGTCGGGACCCGACGTCCTTGTGTCGGGTACACGGAGTCCATTTGTCTGGTACACGGAGTCAATTTTTGAGTCATCCTTGTGTCGCGTCACCAAGTTTTCTACTAATTTCGAACTTTTTAAATTTCGTTGTGAAGGGCGGGATATTAAGACTCGTGTGAGCTTTGTACGTACTGGACAGAAATGGAATAATACGGACGGGACTTTAGAGATTTCTGCGTCAGAAAGCTCGATTCTTAACTTAAAGGGGTCCTTGAATTCACATCGTCCATTGCAATACCAAGTAAAAACTTTCTGTGATTGTGGAATTTTTCCTATATATCTTGCTCTTGTAGATTAGAAGTCATGGTATGTGGTTGGGTTCAACTGATTTCACAGCCATAGCTAAGTTTGCGAATGAAGGAATTTTGGCTCAAACGATGGACTACGCTTTAGAATTTGAAATCAGCAGTTCCAGTTTCCAGCGCGTTCATGCTTCGGTCAAATTCATTCTAAATCCTAATCGCTTGCTGTTAAATTCAGAAGTACATTTTCGTAAATCGACTATCAACATCTTAATAATTTTTTTTTGTTCTAATTGTTTCGTCTTTAAGGCTAAGTTGGGAAAAAACAGTTTTTCGACCAATTTCGATTACGAACATCATGATAGTCTCGAGCATAATTTCACCGTCTCTCTTGGGTTTTATAACAGAATGCATTTCCTTACTAGCCACGTTAACTGGAAAGGCGATCCCTCCGGACAGATTCATTTGCACATCGACAAGTAAAAAAAAAATTCTCGAAAAATTTTAAATTGCGAGTTGGGGACTTGCCCGGGTTGCAAAATACAATTTTAATTTTTTTCAAGGTCACGGGACATTCATGGCGAATTTGGGTCCAAGTGGCAATCAGCAAATCGAAGAGATTGGTCCACGGAATTCAAATGGGACGCAAATCGTGATCCCTTGCAGCGGATAACGTTGAAAGGAACGTATGAACTGTACGGAAAAGACCAAAATGGGACGGCGGTGTTGACTTACCCTGGTCACGTGGTCAAATCACACTGGGCGTTGCAAAGATCTGGTAAATTGTAGTAGTGTTTGTAGTATTGTTGCCTTGTTTCTAATTGTTTTTAATAAATTTAACCCGAATTTCTTAGGTGTGAATCAAACCATTTTAAGTGTGGTAGACTGGGGGGAGGGGCCAGTTACGTTCTTTGGAATGGCGGGAGATGTGGAGAATGGAATGGTGAGCTCTGTGAGCTTAGATACACCTTTCCCTGGTTGGGAGAAGAACACAGCGCTTTTCACGTAAAACTTCTTACAAGCCGGTAGTTAGCCTCTCACTTAGATTATCATGGGATTAATTAGGAAGCAAAGTTCAGGAGAACAGGACAAAATTATGTTGACTAGCCACTGGGGCAAAAATGAAGAATTGACTCTTATGGGGGAAGGAGGCTTAACAACTCGGCATCCCTTTTGGACATTGGACGGCAACGTGATTATGACGTCATCGTTTGAAGCGCTTTCCAAAGCTGAAATGACTTGGAAGACTGACTTGAGAGACGGAGGTTTCAGTAATTTTTTCGTATTCCAAGTAATGTTTTTTTTTTTTCCTGTCTTTCTTGAATGGTTTCTGATTTATAATTTTGTGGCGCGTGGGATTTTCAGAAAGATCTGAAGCCGTTGGTCCAAGTCATGACAAGCTTCGAGTGGGAACTGGAGGATGGACTAGGCTTCAATTCCACCCTTAGCTTCGAGTCCGTTTCATCCCATTTGTCCGTAGTCAGTCTAGAATTGCGGCATTTCACAAAAACGGCAGACTGGGTTACCGAAACTATAATCGTCACCCAGTTAAATGAACTGAAATACGCCTTGAATCTTAAAGGTAACTTTTGAATTTCATTATAATTTCATTAGTACGCTGTACGCAATAGCCGCGTTCGTTTTGACGAAAGTTTAAGTCGACTTAAAATTCTACCCAAGACTTGCGCTTGTTCGAGAGGGTAAACTTCGGGCTTATACGCGTTTTATTTAGCTAGTCGACTTAGACTTTCAGAGTCGATTTTTAGTTTTGGTCTCAAGTCAGGCAAGTCTATAGCGAGTATTCGTGTACTCATGTATTATTATTTTAATTGGCAATCAACGATTTTTCACCGAAGTATTGAATTTTGGGACAAGACGCACGAGCGTAAGTTGCAAACAATTGTTTGCAACTTACCAATGGGAGACAGTTATCCCGTCAACATCTTCCTTCTTCAGCCACATCTTTAATTGTCCGGATAATACTAAAAACTGATTCAAGAATGGAAGAAATGAATTGCCCCACAGAGCAAAACAATAATTTGGTATTGAAATCCGTACTCGAAAAACGAACAATTCGTATATCTTTTATTTTCGACAAGCACCGCCCCATGGGTGGAGCAATTGTAAACTTATGCTTATAACCGTTCGTTTTGGACTCGAGACTTTCCAAGTCGACTTCCGTAAACTTTCAAAGTTTAGACAAAAACGAACGCTTATAAGCGTAAGTCAGTGAAAGTTTGGCTAGTCTAAATTTAAGTCGAACGTACAAAACGAACGCGGCTATTGTTTATAGTTCATGTTAACTTTTCAATATTGAAATTTTCGTTTTGGGATTTTCATTCTTCAATTTTTTCCCTGTTTTTTTTTCTAAGAACTTTCTTATTCATTGCTCAATTATTTGTTATTAAAACTTCGGATTTTCGACGAGTTTTTCGTCTTTCCGTTTCCCTTCTACATTTTTTTTTCACTGTTAGTGTACTAGTAACTGGCTTTATTTGCGCAATCCTAGGTCACGCGCCCTCTGAAGTTTTGCCAAGATGTGAAATCATTGCTACGGTAACCACTCCGCATGTGGATTACGAAGTTGTGGGCGTTATCTTGGACATTTTAGCTGATGAAGTCCGCCCAGCTGTCCAGCTGCAGTTCGCCTGGCCAGGCAAAGAAATGGCGCTGCTTGGTAAATTAATCCTGATCCCAGACGCGTACGAAGGCACTTTTAACATGACGACGCCGTTTGGAGCCCTCAAGAGGGGCTATTTGACTCTAGGCCATCATTGGAACGGACATGAATTAAAAGTATGCTTCAAGATTTCGTCCAAGAATTATAGACTGATTACGTGCAACTTCTATGTATTTTTAGGAAAAATTAGGAGTAGCTTGGAATGATGATAATAGCCTACATCTGACGTGGCACTCTGCGTTTGCCCATTGGCAAAATTGCAGCTTTGGAGGACTAGTTACGACGAGTTATCCCGACCATGAGGCCTACGGCGGGGAAATCAAATTCGAATTGGACCAATCCTTGCCAGTACTGAATGTACTGTCTCAAGCTCGTTGGTCAGACAACCAAGTAAGCAAAACGATATCAAACACTTGATTTTTCTTAGGAAAAGGAAAAAACGTGTAAAAAATGTCAGATATTTATTTCTGGTAACGAGTGAAGACAGAAATAATTGCTCTTTTAGGAAAGTGGATACTAATTTTTTCTGTTTGCTTAGGTTGGGATCGGGGTTACGGTCGAAAAAGAAGATTCCACATCCAGAGCATCTTTAAACGTGGAGTTTCCTCTAAGTCCGGCTGTGGTCCTCTCGGCTACTTTGAAACAGGAGTCTGAGACTGTTTTCGAAGCAAGTGGAAGGCGGGATGGTCAAGAAGTTCGTCTTGTGGGTAATTCGTCCATGCAAGTAATATATACTTAGAATTTTTTTAACAGGTTAGGTGCGATTAACGAAGCATTTTTAATTCGCTTTTCAGGGCGAAAAAAGGGTGTACATGCTGAGTGCCTTTACGCCGATGGAATCCTTTAAGCAAATCGATGTTAAAGCTCAATCCGTTTTGAAACTAGAAGAAACCCCTTTCCTTTCTGTCACTGCCGGCGCCAAATGGAAGAATTCTTCGCTTGCAGAAGAAGGCGTAAGCAAATCTTTCTCTTAAATCAATGAAATCTGATCTTAGAGACTATTTTATTTTATTTGTTCGTGATTTGTGGGGTATTTGTTTTAGGCTGGTTTGCATATCCTGTATAGGAATACAGTGGAAGAAGACCTTGAGACCTTTTCAACAAAGTCGATCCTCGAAGCCGGGTTTGAAGTCAAAACTCCCTTCGCTTGGTTGAAGGATGGGGGCGTGGTCATCTCCAACCACATGGTGGACTCGCAAATCAACCAGTCGGGGACGGCTTACGTTAAAGACTACTACCTAAACTATGCAGGCGATGTTGATGTAAACTTTCTTGATTATTTACTTTACTATGAAATTTTGATTATTTAAATTTTTTTATTATTTTCTATTAAATTATGATTATTGAAATTTTGATTCTTGATTATTTACTTTACTATATTTGCTCAAGTATGTTCTTACGTTATTTTCCTATTTCTTTTTATCTAGTTAGCCGGCCAAGCAGTCATGAGCTTGAACTGGGACCCCAAGAAAAACCCCAAACACCAACTGCGTTTGAATTCCACGTGGGACTTCGGGGAAGATGATACGATCTTGGTGCAAGGCAGCCTCGAAACTCCTTTCCGGGGCTACAACAAGCTACCCTGGACAGTCACTTACGCAAGCCGGGAAGGCAAAAGCACAGACGATTCATATCAAGGCGACCATGAACAAATCCCAGATAGTGGAGACTACGGCGAGGCTGTGCCAACAGAAGAAAGCCAAGATTGGAGCAAAACCGTCACCGTTGAAGTCAAATTTCCCCAGACCGCTGTGGGCAAACTTAACATTGAGTTAAAACCAAGCGAATTGGTCCTCGTAGCGTCGAGTCCCTTTGCAGTCCTCAAGAATGGAGATTTGAGAATCGTGTACAGTACGAATGAAGGAGAGTACACAGCTTCTGCCAGCGGAATGCTCAATGGGGAAAATTTGGAAGTTTCAGCTAGTGTCCTCCCTGATGCGTTAACTTGGATTCCCAAAAAAGTGCGAAGTTATGAAAAATCAATTTTCTTTCGAGATTTTTCATATTTCTTCTGAAGTATTTCTTTCTAAATGCTAATATTGGTAGGTCCAAGCGAACTTGCTGACACCAGTGAACGATATTAGGAGCGCTTCTTTGTATTGGCAGCGAACTGTCAAATATTGGTACGACAGTACCGTTAAAAACTTTAGCGGTTCACTGGCTTGGAATGAAAAACAGATTGAAGCTAATGGTTACTCTAATACGAACTCCACAAGCTATTTCTGTGAACTATCTGTAAGTTTGGGGAACTTCTTAGAAGTGAAATTTTTGAGAAAATTGACCTTTTTCTGCAATAGCTAACCACGCCGTTTGAGAATTACGATAGCTGGGCTACGAGTATTCAGCTTTTGGTGGAAGAAGACTACTACGCGCAATTAAGGCTCAAGACACCATTTTCAGAATTGCCGTCTTTGAGTGGACAAGGTCGTTTAAAGTAAGTTTTTGTTTGTTTGCTATTTTATTTGGTGAGAAGACAACAATTGGTTTGCTTATGGATGGATTACTTTGTCAGATGGATGGATTACGCGACGCAAATGGTCTTATCGGTGGATACTTTGAATTTGGTTATGCATGGCGAAGTGGGAGGCGAATGGAGTCCGGAAGTAGCCAGCGCCATCTGCAAATTGGTTTTAGAATCGGAACCTAATGACATTAAGCATAATATCGAGCTAAATTTGGCCTATAAAGGACAGGAAGATAATGACGATAAAACCTTGGACGTAATAGGCCTCTGGAATGATGACTTCAAGTAAAAGCTACTAATCCTCCGTTCATTTTGCTTAAATCTCGACTTTGTTTGGCGTCACCTGTATTTTTTGTTTTGTTTTATTTTATTTTTAGTGTAAATCTCAATTCGGAATGGGCTATTCAACAGTGGGATAATAAGGTGTTCTTTGTGGGAGGAAAAGCTAAATTAGCAGCCAGAGTTGATCCTTATCTGGACGACGAGTGGACATTGAAAGGATTAATTGACGCGAAGAATCTCTCAGCAATTTATAAGCACGATTTGCATTATTCTGTCAAATCCGAAGGTGTGAAATTCCATACATATGGCACTGTAAGTTTCCTTTTAGCTTTTCTGGTCCGATAAAGTACAAAATCTTGATATCAATTAGTACGATTGGACCGATGCCGTTTTCAACGGGAAAGTCGGCACAACATGGGCTCAGAATCCCGTGCCGGTCGATTTGCAGATCAACGGAGAATTACGTGACCGCGTTTTACACGGTAAAGCGGTACTTACGACACCATGGTCCGATTTACCCATTAGTGTAAACTTGGATTACGATGGAAGTAATCCCAAATCTGTTTCCCAGTAAATTTAAATGTATGATATTTCAGGTTGACTTTAAACCTTTCTTTTTTGTCTATATAGAATGGAAATTGATTGGCTACAACATGTTTATGTTATAAACGCTGACGTTTATTACCAAGGATGGCTCAAAATGCAAGGTTCCATCAAAGTAACGACCTCCCATGAAGCACTTTCGGATTTGGGGTTGAACTTTGATACGCAAGAAATTTCGTAAGTTTTTTTATTTTATTTTATTTTATGAGAAAAAAAACTTTCATTTTCAAATGGCTTTCTCCTAAATATAGTGGCGGTATAAATGGCACTTACGGTGTGGAATGGAATGGAGGAAATAATGTGGGCCTGCAAATTTCTCATAAATCCACGCGCAGAAGTTTCATGCTCCCCATAAACAAAGATATTCAAGGTTTTATGAAGTTAACATCAAGTTGGTCCAAGTTGCCTCCCCTTGTCTTCCAGTACAACCATAAAGTAAACTTATTATCGCCTTAAGACATAAAAGTATTAACTTTTTCCACGGGCTGCCTTAGTATTTGAGCCCAACGGAGCGTAAATCGAATCTAATTTTCATCTACGACGATAAAGAGATCATAAACGCGCTCTACAACACTATAGAGCAGTCGTCTGCCGGAAAAGACAAGTTTTCTCTCAATGTGGAAGTTAAGAACATCATCCACCCTGTAGGCATGGCTTACACGCGCACTTTTGACTACAGTGGAGGTGAAGATGGCCTCAATTTTCCCACCAAAGTAAGACATTAATGCGAAAATCTGCATTCAAATCTAACGTTTCCTTTAAGTTACATAAAACTGGAAGCGTGTTTGCGTTGGAATCCAGGAATCGAAAGTTAATGGGAGAGTATATTGAAGTCAGCACCGTAACTGGACAAGATTACACCATCCAAAGTAAGATTTTACTTTAATTAGAAGCGAAGTTGATTGAAAAACGAATTTCTGATAGTTTCGAGCCCTTCGAGGACCGTTTCGCTGAAAACCAAGTACGACTTCCCTGACAACTGGTTTAAACACAGGACAGAATTCCGCTGGCGACCTGACGCCAGTGTCGCTTACCAAATCGACGTCGAAAACAAAACCACAGTAAGTTAATGTACTTCAACTTAATAATTAGCCGTAATTTCCAAAACGAAATTTTTCCATAATTTCCAAAACTACCCAAAAACATTCACGTACAGATTAATCACACATAGCTTCGTAAACTCAGTGTTTTAAAATGGAGTTTATCAGTTTTTATTTTTTGGAATTTCTACTCTATTTCAGGACTCCATAACCGAGTATTTGGTTACCACGAGTTTTTTCACACCTGTAAGGAATTTCGGACTCTTGGGAAGCTACAAAGACAACGACACCTCGCCTGCTTTGCGTTCAGTCATCGTACACGGTGAAGCAGTGTGGGATTTACGCCGGCCAGACAGCAGCGTCAAATCTTCGCTTCAGTATGACGAGTTACCCAAGTCAAAACGTCAAATTGTGTTGGGGTTCGGCCAAGGCAAACTTCCTCAAGTAAAATGAGTGTTTAAAGATCCAATATAAAATGTGTGTGACGATTATTGTTGATAGGATGTGATTATCGAAGCGACTTACGTCCAAAAAGTACATTCTATTGCTGATCCCAAGATGATAGTCAAATATACCTCCGATCCGAATCGTCATTTGACTTTAGCAGGATCTTCTCACTTGCAAACTGAAGCTGATGGATCTTGGGTTCTTCAAACTTACGCCAATGTTTCCCATCCTGCCACCAAGTAAATTTGATCTATTTGTCTCTTTAGAAATTCTTTTATGTAAAATTGTCCTCTTTTTAGTTGGAATGTGAGGCTTAACAGCATCCAAACGGTGGAAGCGGAGTCGGCCAGTTCCAAAGTAACGTTGTTTTATTCCAGGGGCCAAGAAGAGGAGTTTGTTGTGGAACACTCTGCGTATTTTGACTTGGATGATCCCAGTTTCCAAATTTTGGTAAGTTTTCTAGTACAGCATTTCACAAAATTACGCAGAATTTCGTTTTACATCGTTTTAATCCCTTTCATTTTCTGATATTTTTTTGTATTTTTATTTTTTTGGTTTTGTTTTGAGTAGACGACAAGTCCGTGGTGTAATATGAGCCAGTCTGGACGAGCGGATTTATTAGGGCCCCAATATAAAATCGTTTTGGAAAATCAGGTTAACAACTTAGCGCCCCAGAAATCCGAACTGAAACTCGATACCGAGATGCCGTACTTAGTAGTAGTAGTGCAATACGACCCGGGTAATTAGAAGTTACTCTCGTTGTTTGATTTAATTTTTTAATTGTTCTGTTAGATTCGGTACGCGGAGTACATTTGCAAGCTATAGTACCTGACAAACGGACTGTTTCCGTGGCGTTGTTTCACCAAGAGCAAGATTTCAAAGATTCTTGGCTTACTTTCTACTTGAAACTCAACCATTCCCGGCTTCTAACTTCACGTACGCAGTGGAGGACGACGTTGTACTCGGATGGGCGGGAGTACTGGTCGCAAGCATGGGAAAGCCGAAAAGAGCAGTCTGTGCTGCTGTTGGGGGATTTGGGGGACAGGCTCTTTGAGGAAATTCGAGCAGTGGTCCATGCCTTCTTGCAAGACTTTTATTCCGTCCTAGAATCACCTTTAAAACATCTCAAGTAAACTTGGAAACTGCTAGTAATCACAAGTTCCAATTATTGGAATTTATTATTAGAGGTGATCTGAGCTCTTTGGCGGAAGACTACGGGAAGTTGCAGCAAAACGTCGTAGATGGGTACAACGATAACGCATTCTTGGCGAAAACTATCGTAGACTTGACCAAAGAATTTATGAAGGAAATTCCGTTTGGGTAAATTCCTACCATAAGACCGTTGAATTTTGAAGTTTATTTTTTCAACTTTTTTTAGAACTTACGTGGATAAGCTCGTGATTTGGGCTGAAACGGCTGCGAATAAAATGGCGGGGATTTTTGTAAGTTCCAGCGACGCGTTTACTCGTTGGTTTGAAGAGTTTAGGGATCAAGTAAGTTTTGTGTTTATTGGGAAATATTTATGGTAAAAAAATAGCAAATAGATTAATAATAAATAATTGATCAAAAATAATAAATTAATTGTTAAAAAAATAGGTAAAAGAGGGATACGATGTGTTTTTACAATGGTTTAAATCTACGGTGAATGCTTGGAAGAATCGACCGTCGTTTTTAACGAAGTCGGAATGGAAGGAGACAATGAGCCAATTGTTGGATAAATATCGCCAAGTAAATAAAAAAATTTAACTAAAATTACGTTACGAATTTTGATGATGTAGGCATGGGAGAAAACCACTCAGGTTTTCACGGGACTCGTACACGAGTATTGGACGAACTTTGCCCGATTTTGCGATGCGAACTTGCAACGATTTGTAGATACCGTGCGCCCTACCTTGTTAGAACTCTACAACTTTGTTGAAACGACAGTATGGTACAGTGTTAAGGAACTATTAGGTACTCAAAGCTACTTTTTCATGCTTTTGAAAACTTTTAGAAACTGTGTGAAACTGAGTGTATTTGACTAGATTTCTTGTACAACCAAAACGAGGCTATGGTGACTTCACCGTACTACCAGAAATTGATGCAGTTTAAAGAAGATTTGGACGTGTTTTACCGTGATGTAGTTCAGAATGACTGGACCACGATTTGGAACAAGTATTACGCCAAGTTCTTGGATTTCATGCAGATCAAATATCAAGAATCAGGTAAAATAGAGCAGGAATCTCTTTCAGTTTGAGAAATAAGGTAAACCTTTAGGAATATCTTCTGGGGGCGTTGGAAAGTACTTTGAAAATTTCTTTATGAAGATTGTAAACCAGCCCGATGTCAAGCAAGCCTTAGAAGGGTTAAAATCAGTTCACGCTCAGGTTTTTTTAAGAATTAATTCTTATAGTGTGTTATATTCCATTCTTTAAAAAACAGATGCTATGGATAGTGGATTATTTCGACTTAACGAGTCGAGTAAGTAATGGAATTTCTTCCTTGTGGTCCCACGCTAAGGAAAGTTGGGGTCAAACGATTCTGCAAGCGTCTGACAAACAACTCGAGGCGAAAACCCAGTTTATTTTCAGTCCGGGGAAAGGAATAATCGATCTCAAACAAAAGTTACCCTTCCCTTGGCATGCGTTAGATGAAAGACCCATTTTGGAGGTATATTTCGTTTCGACTAGTATATATAGTAACAACTGTTGTTCTTTAAATTAAATCGTGATTTTATTGTGCGCAGGAAATTCCGGAAATTAAAACTCTGTTGGAAATTAGAGAGCTGTTCCAAGACAGTAATGACACTTCACTCTGGGAAGAAGTCAATTCCTTATGGACGGATATCAATGCGTTATCCGAGATTGAGCTGGATTTGAACTCGTTAGATGTTCTTCGCGAGCTTCTTCCTCCGTTTGGTGGTAATCATTTTTATTCATGTTTTTATTTTATTTATTTTTTAAAGAAAATTTCAATAAAACTAGGACTTTTTTTATTGAAAAACTAGGTTCTGCGATAATTTCGGGATCCAATCACATTTTGACCTTCGATGGTGACTTACTGCAAATTCCGAGTAGTCCCTGCTCGTATATACTTTCCCGCGATTTCGTGGGAGATTCTTACACCTTGAGTATGAAACACGTGGCGAATGCCAAAGGTAAAGGACACAGCGTAGTTTTAACGCTTACCATCGATGAAGCACCTTGGGAAGTTGAAGTGTCTACTCAGGTACATCTTTAAATGTTGAAATCTAGAAATTAATCGTCAAAAAAGCCCCTAGTGCCTATGAAAGTTAATTTTAATGAATATCATTACAATTTTTATTACATATTATAGATTGTTCGAGTAGCCGGAATAGAGCGAGTACTTCCAACGGAAGAACGAGGAACTGTGGCGTTTTACGACAACAAGAAAGTCGTTGTAGCATCAGAGGCCAAAGGAATTGTATTGACGTGTGGATCCACGTATGAAACTTGCTCATTCACTATTTCAGGTAATGCTTTATAATTAATTTCAGTGATTTGTATATTTATTTTTATAGTTATTTTTTATTTGTATAATTTGTGTATTAAATTTTTTAAATTAATTTAAGGGATTTCAGATGTTTTATAATTAAATACGAATTTAAAGCACTAATCCAAACGGAACTAGGATTATGAGGGTTAATAAGGACTCCGGACCCCGACAGAAGGACGCGTAACCTAACAGTATTTTTTAATACGGCTTAAGCAATTTCTAACCTCGTTGGCGCTTAACCAATGAACATAGACTTTTTGAACTCGAAATTCTATTGGTCCCTTAAAAGATGATGGACCTGGCGTCCTTCTGTCGGGGCTCGGCTTTCTTGCGTCGGGGACACGGAGTCCTTTTGTCGAGTCGTCGTTGTGTCGCGTTGCCCCTAAATCTTATCATTCCAAGTAATCCTTCGAATTCTCGTTTGCTTAAATATTTGTTGGATAAACTAGGATGGTATTTCAACCGTGTGGGAGGGTTAATGGGTGTCTTCGATTACGAGCCAATCACCGACAGATTGCTACCAGACCGCAGTCCTGCAATGAACGAAAAACACTTACTGGAGGCTTGGAATGTGTCTCCCGCTGGAGTTTGTGCCCTGCCTACCTTAACGCCGGCCACGCCTAGTCCCGAATTGTCCGGCCGATGCAAAAACTACTTCTCGAGTCCGCAGTCTGTCTTGCGGCCTTGTTTTGCGACAGTAATCCTCTTTACTTTTCATAATAATTAATGTTATAAAGCATTAATTCCGCGTTTTAGCGATTTGTTTTTGAAAAGATGTAAAACAGAACTCTTTTTCTTATTTCAGGTCGATCCGGGACCTTATTATTCGATTTGCCTGAACAGTGGAAAAAAGAACTGGCCTGAAGGTTGTGGCGCTGCTGCAGCGTACTTGAAAGCTTGTAAAAACGAACGAGTTACGGTTCCGATGCCTTCCAATTGCATGAGGTAATTTTTCGTTTGGACTTTTGTAGGAATACTATGTATAAAATTCTGTTTTCGAAGGTGTGTCCTGGATAATGGGCAAAGCGTTGCAGAGGAAGAAACTAAAGATTTTAGGTCGGAAAAATCCAGTCGCGCTTCCGCGGACGTGGTTCTTGTAATTGAAGCCAAGTCTTGCAATGAGAAGGCGAGGAGCAAACGGAACTTGAACTTACTGATCACTACGGTGGATAAGGAGCTCAACGCCAAACGAGTCTCGAAGAACAGGTAGTGCTTTCTATATTTTAAAAAATGGCGGAAATATTTATGATTTGGTTTTAGGTACGCAGTGGTAGCCTTCGGCGGTGAAGTTGTGTTCAAAAATCCCTTAGTGAGAACCTACCAAGGCCAGGAGTTTGTTTCTGCTAAAGATGTAGATAACTTGCTGAATATTTCCACCGGTATCTACATCAGTTATTCTGTACTGTTTTCTGTAAACTTTTAATTAAATAATTGTGTTTTGATAGTTAAAGGATCCAACAGTGGTGGTGGCGTTTTGTCGGCGTTAAGCGAAGCTGCGCAACTGAGATTCCGTCCAGGCGTCGCTCGCATCATGATCGCGTTACCTTGCTCGTCTTGTGACTCCGCCCCCAGCGCTACAGACGTGGGATCAGTCCAGAGAACGTTACTGGAAAACGATATCTCGCTGCATATAATCATGAATCACGAGTTTCGCTTCTCTAAAGTTAAAATGGGCAAACTTTTCTTAGGTATCGAATGATTCTTTAAATTCCAAGACGCAGACAATTTTATTAATGAAGCTGACAATTAATTTTGTAAATTTACTATAAAAAAGGTTTGGATGCAAATGCGGGATTTACTCGTAAAGACGCTGATGGGCCGATAGAAAGTACCCTAGGCGACTTGGCGTTAAGAAATCAAGTACGATTGCCGAAATCTGTACTAGGCTCTTGTGCGGCACTGGCTTTGAACACTAATGGTAAAATAATAATGAAGAAAAAATAAGCAAATGGGTCGGACATGCATTTCGTGTAACTTTTTTATTTTAGGATCCATATTTTCCGGAGCTCGTTTGGAAGAAGGAAGGAAGGAGCATGTAAAGAAGATGGTTAGCGTTCTAGGCCGAAGAGTGACTCAGAATGCCGTCAATGTGTGCCAAAGTTGCACCTGTGCCTCCAATGTGGGTGCTGTGGAAGCAGCCTGGCAGTGCAGTCCTTGTGTTCGGAAGTCATTAACTTCTGTAAACTACGTAAGAATGTTTAATGTACTCTTCAGTTCAATTTGAATTTATTAAATTCTCTTTAGAGTTTTTTGGTGGACGAAATACCTAGAGAAGAGCGGATGTTGCTTGGCAAGAGACGAGGGATAAGCGATAAAAAGAAGAAAGTGAAAGATTCAGTATCGGAAGAAGACGACGTAGACGAATCCGAGGAAGTCGATTAATCTTTTTTTTTTGCCTTAATATTAATTAGCATATCGCATCATTGTATGGGTTATTTACAAAATACATTTTAGTGTGTTTATCGAGCCTTGGACTGAACCTTTATTCTTCCTAATTTCACTTCGCAAATTTGTTCTCCATTAAGGAAAGAGGGACAAGCCTCTACGTTAACTCGGCTACAGTTAGGAGTGTGATCGTTTATGCAGCTAGTAGCAGTGTGTTAATTGTAGGGGCGTAGCTTAACGGAGTAAATAAAACCACGGAAACGTGGTCGGATTTCAGGAGAAAATTATTAGTTGACTAAAATGTTATATACTAGCAGAAGGCTTTTCAACTGCCAAAAACTTTTAAAATCGTCGTACTACCTTACATGTTTAAACGCTTTTAATAGTATTGAAACGTCAGAAAATGCTACAAATTTAGCAAATTACAACCAACAAAGCTCTGTTTACGTTCATTGGCCGTATTGCCTAAAGAAATGTATTTACTGCAACTTTAACAAATATGTTCAGAACCCCGAAAATCCCATGGAAAAAGACATAGTGGAAGCACTTTGCATAGAATTTAAAACTTTACGTAATATAAGCACCGTTCGAAATGTAACATCAGTTTTTTTTGGCGGTGGAACGCCTAGTCTCCTCAAGCCAAAATCTGTGGCAACTATTATTGATTGTCTAAGGAATTCCGGAAATGTAGATCCTTGTACAGAAATTAGTCTTGAATGTAACCCTTCTTCGTCTTCTCCCACCAGCTCCGAACACTTCCGAAATTTAAAAATGGCCGGAGTCACTAGAGTCTCCGTTGGACTGCAAGTTAGTTTATGTACAAGCTGTTTCTCCCTTCATTCTAATTTTTCTGCTTCCTTATAGGCGCTTGACGACGAAATGCTGAAATTCCTCGGACGAGATCATGACAAAAAGCAAGGCCTGGCAGCACTAAAATCGGCTAAAGAAGTTTTTGGTAATTCGGTTTCGGTAGATTTGCTGTTTCGACGCCCGAAACAAATAATATCTGATTGGGAGAATGAACTAAAACAGTTGATCGAAGAAATTGAACCTTGGCAAGTTTCGCTTTACCAGTTGACTCCAGAACGTGGGACTCCCTTATTCAGCAAAGTAGCGAAAGAAAAACGTAAAACATTGATAAATAAGTGCTAAGATTACATTTCTTGTGTTGTTTGAATCTGAAGATTGCGAATAAGGAATTTGCACTTCCGGATGAAGAGGAAACTGCCGATATGTACGACTTGGCTGTAGAAACGCTTGAAAACGCGGGGATTTCACGTTACGAAGTTTCCAATTTCTCCAAACCGGGTTTTGAGTGTCATCACAATATCAACTACTGGCAAGGGGGTCAATACATTGGTATCGGTCCCGGGGCTCATGGCAGGCAAGCTTTTTTTACGCTATTCTATTAGAATAATTCCAAATTCTTATTCGTTTGTTGATGGTTTAGGTTTTTCTTAAAGGGAAAAACAAATAGGGAAGCCCGAATGCAGGCACTAGAGCCCGGGGCGTGGCTATCGGAAGTGTTAAAGAAGGGACACGCCACCCGGAAAATTACCGAACAAATTCCGCAAGATATTTTGTCAGAATTATTAGCATCAGGTCTTCGGACCAAAAAGGGCATTTCTGAGCAGCGATGGAGAATTTTTGCGGTTAGTTCCTTGCAAGAAACTTTCGTTGGAAAACCCAAATTCCAAAAATTAGTTAATTCCGACTTAATCGAATATTCCGGAGAAACATTGCGAGCTACTGCTAAAGGTGTATCTCTACTCGACAGTATTTTACCCGAGTTACTACCTATGTTATATGCTCAGTTTTTGAGATGAATAGTGAGATGTAATATGTATGGTCTCTTAACTAAACTAATTTATTTTGTAGTCATAGAATACAATGTATTCATAAAGTGGGTGTGTCGTAAAGTAAGCAGGGCAACGGATATGGAACTTCAATAGATGGCGTGACGGTCTTGACTCGATATCGCCGCGCAACCACGTGGATTGTGTTGAAAGTCGTTACCTATTATTTGCGGTAAAATGAGTGGGTACAAAGTCGGAAGTGTCGCGGGTTTAATTACCGAAACAGGCGACGTGAAACAAGACTTAGTAGACTTATTTTCCGTGAAAGTGAAACCTAATCAGCAGGTAGTGGCTAAGAAAGAAGTACAGGCAGGCACCAATAAAACTCCGGAACCGAAGGCGAAGCAAAACAAGAAAAAAGCAAAAAATGAGCCCAAAGCAGAAATAATAGAACCAACACCTACCACCGCAGTTAACGACCAGCCTGAGAAGCCGAAAAAGAAAGCGCGCCGTGCAAAGAAGAAATCAAAGGGTAATTCGCAACCCGCAGTTGCTGAAAACACTGTCATTGCAGCCGATGTTGTCCAAGCTGCATCGGAGCCTGCAGAAAATCCCCAGAAGAAGAATAGGAAACGAAAAGCTCGTTCAACTCCAGGAGGATTTGGCATTGAAGTCCTACCTTCCAAACCCAAGTTAAACAAGTAAAGTCTCTCATTTGTCCGAATTCCACCTCCATCAGTATAACTATATTTATTTTCTTTATTATTATAGGCTTACTGATAACGAGGGAGAAGTGTCTATAGACGACCTACCCAGCCCTGCAGCATCAGATTCAGAGAGCGATGACGAGGATCAGGAGAAAAATAAGAAAAGACCTAGAAAGGCCAAGAAAAATAAGAGTAAGGGCAATGATGAAGACAAGCCGGAAGACGAAAACAAGCCGGAAGATGTTTCCAGCACAGTTTTTGTGAAGAACGTACCTATCAAGTGTAAGCAAAAGCAACTGCTCAAATTCTTTACGAGATACGGCAAAGTTGATAAAGTTTGGATTCGCTGTGTCCCCGTGGACGAGACCACTACATCTAAAAAAGTAGCTGCTATCAAGTAAAAATGCTTTCCCCTTTATAATCCTGTCTTTCTAACTATTTTTTTCTATTTTACAGACAGCAGTTTCATCCGTCGAGGACGTCGTTATCCGCCTGTGTGCGATTCTCCAATTTTCAAGAAGCAGCAGCTGCTGTAGCAGATTCCGGTGTAGAATATGAAAGTCATCATTTATCGATAACTTGGGCTCGAGCTATGCAAAAAGACAAAGCCGCTCCAGGTACTCCAGCTAAGCAACAACACGATACCAAAAAAGCTGTTTTTGTGGGCGCTTTAGCTTTTGGTAATTTTTCCTTGACTACCTAATTAACAAAATAAGTTACGGTTTCATGTAAGTTACGTTGTCTTGTAATATTCTAGCCTTGGAAGATGAAGCACTTTGGACGCATTTCAAAGAATGCGGCCGAGTTGTGGATGTGAGGATCATTCGTGATTCTCAATCTGGAATGGGGAAAGGTTTCGGCTACGTAAATTTTGAGGTACAATCTTATAATCTTATTAATTCTAAAATGACATTGAAATTTAACTAATTGTTTGCAGACGGAAGACGCAGTAGAGTTGGCGTTGAAGTTAAATGGATCCCAATTAGGCGAACGGCGCATTCGCGTGAAACGTGCAGTTGCACAACCCGCGAAAAATCAAGGTTCGGGAAATGGAGTTCACTCCGGCCAAGATTCCGCGAAAAAAGCTGTCAAAAAAGGCAAGAGGAATAAGCAGACTCAAGACGCTCCAGCCGATGGTAATGCACCCCAGAAAATTGCTTCCTTTGCTGGGGAAACAGCCACTGAAAACGGAACCAAAAAAGTACGCTCTACAATTTTATAAGCAAAATATTCTGTTTATCTTAACGAATTCTTGTATTGTTCCTATTCCTAGGTCAAAAAGTTGGGAGCCGGTGAGAAAATGAAACGGATCATTGCTAAGAAACTGGGAGGAGCATAATTATTTCATTGTTGAACTGCAAATAAATCCACCTTCGCAACTGACTACGAGCGAATTTTGCGTTTCACTTCTGGCGGAAATTGCTCTCGGTTTTGTTGCGCACAAATCTGACACATTCGTCTGCCATAAAATACCGAACAACTCGCGTTTTGACATACGGGTTTACTACAAAAAACGCAGTCGGATCCTAAAAGTAAAAACGAGTTTTCGCCAGGCGGACTGAAAGGATCGCGCATAACGTACGACTCTTCAGCAAAGATGATCCCTCTAGCTCCTGGTACACTTCTACTTTTATTGAAAGAGTACTGTTCGGACATCCTACAGACGACGCACTCAAAAAGTCCGCCTTGGGGCTTCTCGGTCTCTTTGTCGGCTAAATTAGCGCTACTCATCTTCTAAATCCGGTTTTGGTTGTCTTTCGGAGCCTCTACTGGCCACCAATCTGGTTTGTATGTTTTGGCGGGAAACTTGCCGTCCACATATAAGACTTCTTCAGCTAGAGCTTCAGCTAGGCGTAGTAAACCCAAGCCGTAGTTATTCACACCCAAACTACGCAGTTTGCCGACCGATTTTTTAAGACAATTGTAGACTGGGGAGTCTAAGGGTGAATCACAAGGTTCTAAAAAGTGAAGGGGCAGCAAGCGTTTACGAATGACGCCAGTGTGGTGAGTTCGCGCGGTCAATTCTTGACCTAGATAGCAGCCTTTGTGGAAACTAACGCCGTGTAAGTAGTCGCAGTTGGATTCCAGGGGGAGGGCCTTGCCTGGGGGCAGATCTTCAATTCCTTCGCCGATTCCCAGTTGATTACGCAGTTTTTCGTACACAAAAATGTCTTGAATTTCTGTATGAGGAAGCAATGATTGAGGATTTTGATTTTGAGCGAGAATTAACCTGGAGCCGAGTAGTTTCGTTCTCGGGTCGGGAATTATTGCGGGAATTGTTTCGTGGAGGACAATTTCAGGAGAGTGAAGGAGACTCCACACAGTTAACTCGTTTTGGGGTTCGATTATGAGTTTTCTTCTGATGCTGTATAAAGTGAGATGCTTGCATAAAGCATTAGTGGCTTGAGTGTCACACTCTAGCAAGTATTCATTGTTGTGAGGAGTGTTGTAAATAATGGAATCGTACAGGACTCTCCCTTGGGTATTTAGAAACATGCAGTAAATGGCAGAAACACCATCGTTTAAGTGCCTTATGTCGTTGGTAACTAGTCCTTGAAGAAAATCGTGGGATTTTTCGCCGGAAACTTTGATGAGCGATCGTTTAAGTCCAAGTGGAATTCCGATAACCGAATTTTGAGACGTACAAAACAGCTTGTTGAAGGTCTTTAATTTGCCAATAACCTGAAGTTTTCCAAGGATATTTAAATTAAACATAATTGTTAAACTAAGGACTGTTTACCCTAGCACGTGGGATGTTTACGTTTCAGCTTTAAGCCCCGCCTAACATAATACACAATCCCTTCTTGACCACCAGATTTGGCATAATAGTTTGTATCGATAGTTAAACAAAGGAATCAATTTTTAAAATCCTAGTGTGCAACTTTGTGATCTCCGTCAGTCTCAGTCAGCCAAAACAGAGCCCAAACCACACCTTCCGTCAAGCCATTTCGTGACTGAGACTGACGACTGATTGGATTTGACTGGCAGTGTGCACCAAGCTTAACCTTCCACTTACAAATTAGCTATCTCTAACTGCAGTATTGACATCGTATGAAGTACCATGTTATATCGATTTATACAATCGTAATACTATCAGCTCACTTTGGAAGCCCGCCAGCGTTCAGCTTGCCCGGACTTGTACGACAAAGCCGGTTTGCAATTACGAGCCGCGTTCCGTAAAATTGTAGATGCTATGGCTGCGGGTAAGCACGTGTTTTTATTTTGTTCAAAATCTAATCTTTTATTTTTTGGATTTTATTAGTGCTACTTTGTTTTTAAGCATTTTGAAGTTGCAGGCAAGACTCTAATTATGTATGGAAATTTTAGGAATAAGGTTAAAGTTGTTGGATGAGATTATTCCATTCTCCAAACGTTTGATTTTGGCCCAAAACGCGTACAAATGGGAAAGAGATGGGATTACCACGGATTCCAACGAATCCTTAGCTGGCAAAGAGCAAGTTGTGTTGGACTGGTTCGTAGATGTACTCGAATCTGAAGAAGATTCGCAGAAGTTGCTCGAGTTATGCGAAGCCTTGCAAGTTTGCATATCCAGCCCGAGAACCGCTGTTTTAGGTGTAAATCTGAAACCCAAGTTTGCTTTGGTAATAACTTTCACACTTTCAAACACAACCTTGTATTAACCCAAAGCTAATTTATTAATTTAGGCTGTTTCGCGCAAAATTCAACTTGTGGAATGCAGAAAGGCTATTATTGATTGCCTGCGTCTGGTTTTATCCCAGCCTGGTCTTTTCCCATTTAGTTTGTTGCCTCCGGACACTTTCACAGAGACGGTAATTTTCGAATTAATTACTACAAATAATTTAAATACCACTTAATACACTCATCGTTTTACAGATCGGCCAAGCGTTAAAGGCTTCAGTGGGGTTGGAAGAAGATTACGGAATAACCGCTAGTTTATCAACAGTTTTCCAGTCCTATCAAGGCCAGCAGTCAGACCAATCTGTTTTCTTGACTTCCGTCCTGAAAAACGCGGCTTTGCCCATTCTGCAAATCCCAGCCAGTCATCCTGACTCTAAGAAATGGCAAGTGTTGCTTGGGAATGTTATTTTCGCTGACGCATTTCGACCAGATTGGTCTAAAGTCGCTCTGGAAACCACCCCTATTATTCAAACGATTCTCGAGTTCATTCAGACCGTTTCAGACAAGGATGCATGGCTCAATTTATTCACGACATTGGGCCATGGATACTTACGACGGTATCGAGACCGCGGAATCCAGTCCTTAGCCGTGTTTGCTCTGTTATGCGCCATTTTGGGATTCTCTCCTCGCAACAAAGGCCAGCAACCATTGATAACCGATGAGTTCATCTTTAACTTACCTAGCGAAATCAACGATGGCATCGTAGTACAATGCTTGGCTGCGATTTTAAAGCCGCTAGAAAATCATCACCTCGATTTCCATTCGGAGTTGAAATCCATCTCCTGGCTAATGTTACTGCAGCTTTTGGGCCAGAAATTGGCAAAAGTGACGTCTAGATTCGAGCCAAGCCATGTACTCATCTACAGCACTTTGATTACGCTGAATCCTGCAATTTTATTGCCTTCGGCCAGCATTCTAATAGAAAAATCGCTCCAAGAACCTAGTAGCGAAGCTTCTGAGGACGTCTTAAAGCTCGTTTTGGAGGCATTCGTCAAATTACGAAACGTACCAAAGCTTTTAACGACTATCATTAGCTTTACGCACGTTCCTGGCCAAGCAGAACTGCCTGAATCATTTTTACAAAGTTTTGGCGCAGCCGTCGAAGCCTTAGCGTTGAATCAGGTTATGAACTTGTGGGGAATCTGCAACATGCATCTGAAAACTGAGCAACCCCAGCAAGAAGGTTCAATTCTGACCATGCGGCTATTAACAACACTTCTTTTGCATGTTAAAGTGGCCGACAATGCACTTCCCGATACTCTTATCGACCAAGTTCACAAAAGTTTGGAGCAAACGAAGGAAATCTTAGCTAGTTTCCCCCGAAACGAGGTAAAGAATAAAAAAAATTGAAAAAGTTTAACACTATTACAGAAATTAAACTATTTCAATTGTTTTTAGGGTAATTTGCGTATTTTTCTACAATGTGGACTGGCCTGGAACGAGTTATTAGTGCTTCTGCTACTCTATAATCAACATTTCCGTGATTTAAACTCTGCAACAGTCGAATCTTTGTGCAAATCATCCGAATCGGACGTTGCTGATGTGTCGATTTTGCATTATTACCTCAAAGCTGAAGAATGGAAGCTGATTTTTGAACAGAATACTTCTGAACCTAAACTTCAGAACCTCTTTGTAAGTTTTGTTGGCTGGTTTTGACCAAATAATTTGTAGTTGTTTGAAATTATCTTAGGTCAAGTTGGTTATTCAGAAGATTAAGGCCACCGCACTCATGGCAACAGATTCGGTCACTCTTATTCGGCCTGTGGTTCAATATCTCTTCTCCAAATTCCCTCTGAGCACTTTTGCTAGTGTTCAGAATTTGGAATTACTATTTCCCTACATGCACCACACTCATTTCTCCACATTAGCAGATTACGTCGTCTTAACTTCTATTGGAGGCGAGAAAAATTACGTTTTCGTTCAAAGCTTCCAACTCTTGGAGTCCAAACCTTTCCAAATAGCCTTAGCTCAAGCGATAACTCGTTCTATTGGCCAAATCTTTGACTCGAAAAAGAGGAAACTGGACGAAAACCCTTCAGAAGTGATGACGTCATCACTGAAAACTGTTTGGCAACAACTCTCAACGCCGTCTTTCACGTGGAGTGCGTGCGACCGAGAGGTTCCCGCTGACTTGAATAAGCTTTTGACCCAAATCGCTGACGTCATCTTAACTTCAGCCAACCAGCGTGTTCCCTTTCAAAATGACCCCGCCTTGCGGGGGCTAACGGACCTAATTGATGCGTTGCCGCTTGAATACCTTAACGGTTCGCCTTGCATTGTTCTCTTGTTTGCCATAGTGACGCTGTTGACTTGCGTCGAGTTCCAAGTGACGTCACCAGATGGTATACAGAACAAGAAAGTACTCTACGAGCTTTTGGTGCGACTTATTGACAATCCGGAGAAATATTCGTATATTTTTACCTACTTTCGCGTGGATTACGTAATTGAGTTTGTATTACGCGACTTGGAAACAAGTTTTGGATCCCGGGATGTTATTTATGCCTTAGCCAAGCTCGTAGTACCCAGTCTGATGGAAGAAATCGTCAAAAGTCCCGATTCGATTACTTCCTTGAAGAGCTTTACCAAGAGTGGATTTAATCCCGAAAATCTCTGGCACCGATATTTCCAAGTTGTAGCTATGGAAACATTATGGTCTTCGGTTCATGATATGAAATATTTATCCATGAAACAAGTGACACACAAATTATTTCTGCGCTTAGCGAAGAAATTCTACCAGCAATTTAAGAGTGTTTCTTTGCCTGATAACTTCCGGAAATTTAATTTAATTGATCGGGTGATCTTTTTTCGCGGTTTGACTAGCTATATGAAAGCTTACGCCGCAACCCAACGCCAAGAAGAAAGAAATAAGCAAACCAAAGTCAATGTCACGGTGTTGAGTCTGAAGATGCAAAAGTTATTGGGTCATTTGCGTTTTATTATCAAGTCTTCTTTGCCGTATATTACTTCCACGGACGCCGATTTGGGACAAGCTGTTGCCCTATTTTTTGAGAACCATCTGTTGCATTTACACAACTGGCCCCAGCACGACTATTCGCCCGTAAGAATGGAACTCTGGAAAATGTACCGGCAGAGTCCGCCAATTCGCTGGAACGATTCGCTCATCCAGCGAGTCTTGGGAATGGCTCAAGAAGGAGAGTTGAACTTTATGCTTGACGGATTTATGGCCGATATGGTAATTTCCCCTTTTTTCAATTTATCCTTAAAATGTGATAGTATTTTGTCTTAATATTTACATTTTACCCATATTTTATTTAAAAAACAACAAGTATGCAGGTAAAGTTTGCAGAAGTATGCTTGGAAAGTTCGTTATATTGACAAAGGCAGTTGTGGTATATTTAGCCTATCAGTTGCAAGAATAGGCTTCGTTTGCCCGTATTCCTTTAACTCGGAATTTGAACGCACGCATCCACGTACAGTACGCGTTGTGCGCTTAACGTGGTTTTATTCCGAGAGGTCTCCCAGCGAAGTACTAGTACTAGTACCTAAACGTGAATGATATCCTTTTCCATATAGGCTAGATGTGTGATAGAAATTCACCTCAAGAAGCGATTTGTCAAGGGAGGTCTTCAAGTTGTACAGTACAAGTTGAAACATGCCGGAATAGCTGCAAGTTTTCAACTGTTTTAGGGAGTCACAAATTAGACTTATCCATGAGCATGTAAAATGCGAGTCAAACCAAAATTGGTAGTTTTCAGAAGTTTTTTATGCCTTAAAGTATTTGGACTCTCTAAACGAGGTTTTGAATTTGTACATAGTCAAACATTTCCAATAGTTGTATATTAGAGCGAGTGTTTTGGGAGGTTGCAAATTAGACTTACGCCTTAAGGCCCCGGTATACACAAGTTCTGATATACACAAGTTCGGTATACACGGTATACACAAAATATGAAATTTCGGTAGATGCTTCCTCAAAAACTTTTCGGCCAATTTAATTCGTACATTCATTAAAAAATATACCTTTGGCCCTTGAGAGTCCGATTCTCAATTTTCCAATTATTTCATGATGTTTCAAAATTTGTCTCCTGTTTTAAAATTTAAATGAACTATATTTTTAAAAATCTCGAATACAAGCCATCGATATTAGTTAAAGTACCTTTACTGTCAGCGTTGATTTGAAATTAAATGAATCGTTTTTAAGAAACCATCCACCGAAATTCCCCATGTTATTCGCCCATAAGAGGGATGTGTATACCGGGGCCTTAACCTTGTCATCGTCTAAAAGCGACTCAGGCCGAAGTTGGTATTTTGGCAGCTTTTTCATAGTTTCTAGCTCAGAATCAGTAGTATTTTTAGATTGTATAGTCATATAGTGCGTATGGTAGTTGTTTTTAAGTAACAACCCAAATTAATTACGTAGCCTTCGAGTAGACAAAAAGATAACTTTAAAAATGCCTTGAGAATGACTCTTTCTTTTAACTTCGACAATAAGCCCCGTTTCTTCATTTGTTTACGTTGTTTCTTCTCTTACGCTCACATATACAACTGTTTGTGTTTGTCGGTTACTTATATGTATGCGGGTTTGTAGGAAGAATGCTGCCAGAAACGAGGGACTTTAGAGCGAACTTTGACTTTATGGCAACATTTAGTGGCGGCGGATTTCGAGTCCGGCAAACGAACTAATTTAAGAACTGTAGTGATTCAAAACACACTCCCTGCATTAGAAACGCTGGTTCTGGAAGCTGTAAGTGAATACCAGCTAGACCATGACCAAAAGCGACTTCTGACAAGTGTTGTCCCCATTTTGGATACTTTCCGAACCTTAGTTAGCGTCGAAAAGGTACTTAACTCGATATTCTTGTAGAATGATTGTCTCTAAGATGTATGGTGTAGATTTATGTACTGCCGGATGATTTGGGCAGTTTCTTCACTCCCGTTTTGGCGTTGCCTTGGAATGAAATCGAAGATATGACTGATTTTGTCACCGTTTTCACCTCAGTCTATAAGATATTGCACAGTTTTCTGAGCCAACATGAGGAAATCGCCGCAGATCGCATTCCGTTGACGTTACAATTGCTTCGGCAGTTGATTTCGGCAGTCGCCACCAGAGCTGACCAGAACCGGAAGCTGAATTCCGCTGAATTGGAGAATATGGTGGCCTGCGCTGAAAGAATTGCGAGGTTTTGGATTTTCTTTGACTATTATTTTCAGTAAGAGATTTAATTGTAACTTTTGTTTAGGTTGGTGTCGTTAACGTCGAATCAGAACTTGAGGTACAGACGCGTTGCAGCTTACATCGCAGCGGATTTGTTGGAAGCGTTACAGAAAGGCACTATTTACCCAGCAGTCAAGGTAATCTGGGATTTGAAGCTCTTTGAAGCAAAAGTATTGATTAGCTGGCAAGCTGAGGAACGGAGTAGAACCTTCACATTAAATTGTTTGAATGAGTTTTGCAGCTTTTGCATACTTTTCCTTCCTACCTCTTTTTCTTTACATGTTGTTTTATTTCCCTTTTCTCTTTTTCAGTCTCCGCTCATGACGGCTGTTTACGTGTTCTTATCCATGCTTGATCAACACGCAACGCGTTTCATGATGGCCACTTTGCCCGCTGGGAGTCGAGAACTGTTCAAATCAGAGTACGACACTTATCAAAAATATATCAAATTCACGGGCAAATTGTGAAAAGAGAAACAAATACAAATGCGTGGGAAGATTACTTACTTTTTTTGGTGTATTTTTTTTTTTGCGTACTGTATTCTCCGTTAATACCAGAACATCGGGGAATGGCCTTGTTAAATGGCAGAGACCACGCCTTCCAGTTTCCGGAATCGCGACCACGTGGACGAAGTTTAAAGGTGTCTATCATTTGTGTAGCAGCAAGCAGGAAAAATCAAAAGAGGTTAAATCAAAAATATAACTGAGTTTGTCACCATTCTCAGCGCGGGTATACAGATGTGTATATTTAAGCCAGCTTGAGGATATTGCCGAGGTAGAAATCCGTTGACATAACGAAAGCAGCGGCAGTTGATTCCGGCAGTCGCCACCAGAGCCGAAAGAAGCTAAGTTCCGTTGATTTAAAGAATATGGTGGCTTGTGTTGAAAATATCGCGAAGTATGTGATTTGTATGGATTTTTTTTATATAAGAGATTTAAATGTATTGTCATCTAGGCTGGTGTCATTGATGGCGAGTCCGAAACTGAGTAACAGTCACTTAGCAGTTATTTAGTTGTGGGATTTGTCGACAGCGAATAGCAAAAGGTACTATATATTTACACAGCAGTGAAGGTAATTTGGGACTTGAGGCTCTTTTGAAGCAAAGTATTGATTAGCTGGCAGGCTGAAGAACGGAGTAGAACATCCACATTAAATTATTTGAATGGGTTTTTACAGCTTTTGTATACTTTGCCTTCCCACCTCTTTTACGTATCGTTTTATCCTCCTTGTCTTTTTCTGTGTTTCCGTTCATGTGCTCTTTTCCTTGCTTGATCTGCACGCAATGCGGAATACGTTTGCCCGCTTGGATCTGAGAGAACAGTTAAAATCAGAGTTCGACATTTAACAAAAGTATGTCAAATTCACGTAAAAAAGTGGGAAAAATTTACAACATATAATGCAATACAGGGAAAGCTTCACCTTTGTTTCTTCAGGAAAAATAAAATTGCGTACCAGATTCGTGAAAGATGCTAGGACATAGGGATGACTGATTGTTACCTTGGCCCTTGTACAAACCACGCCTTCGGGCTTCCGGAAGTCTTACCACGTGGACGTCAAAGATTCTAAAATATTTGTCCGCTCTGTGGAGGGAAATAGTTCGTCGTAATGGAAAAAGTCCCATGCAATAAGATTATAGGTCCCGGCTGCTAAATGCATTATCGTTCAAGAAGAGCTGCTTTATTTTGTCTAGTCAACCACGAAAAGGAATATGCTTCGTCTAACCCTGCGGTGCTAGGCAGTTTATGCTTGTCTTACTCGCTTGCGTTTACTAGAGAAGTTTCTGCAGATATAGTTTTAGAGCAGACAGTCTAGAGTAGACCTAACTAGAGTAGACTGTCTAGCCTAAACTAGACAAGATTATGGGATAAGCCTGCCCTCTTCAATGCTATTCTGTTTTGAGCCGCGAATTTCGAAATCTAGTCTAAGCGAACGAGCTTCCTCAAATTAGAGCAAAGATAGGAAAATGTGTATACCTTCAGATTATCACAATAACGCGCTTATGAGATATTTTATGTATTGTTTACTTCATGTACGAAAGGCTTGTAATGTACAAGAAGAGAATTATTAAACTTAAGGAGTATCTTTATTAAAGATTTTAGTGATTTTGAGCTGAAAGGAAAATGTTATTGGCTGCTGTTACATTATGATGTATAGGTGTTATAGGTTTTTTCTTCGAGTGTTTGTGGAAAGAAGGAAAAAATGAAAAGGCGAAAGAGCTCAATGTTAAAGCGGCTTTGGCGTTGAAGGCAAATGTGCTCCCCTTCAAGTCTTAGTTTTCGTTTGGTTCTGTTCTGTTCGGCGTTTGTGGCCATCAAGGTTAATGCAGGCAAAAGTATTGATCGTCGGTTGTATATCGACGGTCGTTAGGGCGCTTGCCTTAAATTCAATTAGATAAAGATGATAAATGCAGTGCTTAAACACCGACTCTGTTTAGGAAAGAACGTTAGTATGCAGCTTTTTTTCACCTACTCGACAACCGCCTTGTTTATGTTCTTGGACCCGATCGAACGTTTCATAAAGAACAGAGTTATTGTAGGTGAGCGTTAGTTTCCTTTTAAGCTTAAAGTTCCTAATTCCTGGTTGCTGAAATCGTTTCTTCAAAACGAGTTATTAAAGAATGTATGTGTAGTTGGGAGCCTATTTGCATAAGATGTTACAGCTTCAGGAGGTTTTAACCTTGATCGAAAGAATTCTTCTTTGGATGTTATATATGTGAATGTGTGTGTTAAGTTAATAATGCCTTGAAGCGAAAATGCATTTCCATCGACCTTCGGCATATCATTAAAAACTAAGAAACTGCTTGTGTGGCCTCCAGCCATTCCATGGCCATTATATTACATCGCACTTCGATATTGGGACGGAGGGAGCGCGGACGATCTCCGTATACGGGGGGATGAAAACGTCTCATGACGTCACCAAACGTTCGACCACCACCACATTGCATTCAAATGTGAGTTATTCTAGACGCCTGGGGGACTTCTGAAACCTGAAAAGCAAAAAAAGAGTGAGCGAGCGAGCAAGATACATTTGCATATCAGACTCCCTGGCTTTTTCCTTTTTTGCGTATGAGCGCGTAGAGCGCGGTCCTTAGAACAATTTCGGTTTTGGATGTCTGGAACTCGACGTGGACCCGACGTGGATCCATTATCATTTTTTTTATTCCCAGTAATTAAAACCGAGCCGCCAAGAATGTTCGAGAAATTTTTATTCATTTTATAAATGTACGTCATTCAATGTGGAATTTAATTGACGGGTCTCATTAATTTTGCTTTCCTTCTTCGTTTTCGAGGCAGAAATGGCGCTTTTTATGCGTTCTGAAATGGCGCTTTTCATGGGCACTTTTTGACGACATCGAGGGGAACACACAGAGAAAGAAAGCAGCAGAAGAAGAGAAAAAAGCCGGTCGATTTTGATCGTCGTCGTCTTCCATTCTTCCACATGTCCCTTTGTTCGGGTGCAGCATTCAAAAATTAGCACTTGTGTGACTGCCAGCGAACCGCAAGCACCCAGCAACTCGTCACGAGCCAAGCCTCTTCCATTACACCTCACTAGCTGGAGAAAGTCGTGTTCTTTTTTTGCCCAGTTTACGTTGCGTCGGCAGGGCAAAAATCGAGCAAAAAAGCCAATAGTATTTAAACTTGGCGCGCTTCCGATCCGGAGAGGGGAGACTTGAAAAACGCTTCCTGGGCGCTTGACAGGAAGAGATCTAAGCGGTTTGGGCTTAGGCCCCGGTTCGGTTTGGCCTGATCCCCGCGGCAATCCGAAAAACAGGCTGTGGGTGGAGCGGTTTCCCGAGCCTGGCGCTCGTGTAGCACACAACAACTGGGCCAAGCTTGCTTGGGCTTTTTGGGCAAGTGAAAAATGGCGGCCCCCCTTCATCAGCATAGTCCACGCAAGAAAAATTTTGGATATGACGAAACAATTCGTCTTTTACAGTTGTGGACCCATTATACTAATGGAGGAACTCATCCCGAATTGGGTAAAGGACACAGGACAGGCAGACTTTGGTTCGTGATTAGTGAGCGCATGAAAGAAGTGGGCTATAATCGCGGGCCTGAGGAATGTAAAGTGCGTATAGGCAATTTAAGAGCCAAGTATACTAAACTTAAACGGAGTTACTTAGCAGGTAAGTTGCATTTCCTTGTTTTTAGGCATCAGAAGTATCTTTAATAATGAGATCGTGCCATGGGCGATTCATGGATGACCCTTAGTTTGTTGTGGCTTGTCCAGATGTCAACAAAGCCAGCTCGTAGGCTATTGTTGACCTGTGACAAGTTTTAAACGGAGGGTAAGCCTGTTGTCTTTGAGTTATTATGCTTTAGTTTTACTCTGTTTTGATAACTTCTCGGTTGTAATTCATGAATAAATCTAAGAAGTTGCTGGGGAAGACTGAAACATGTGGGTTGGGGGTTAAGGGTAGTTAAAAAGAGGTTGGGGGGTTAAGAAGCTAAGATCAGAAACGTTAGGTTTTTTGCTACAATGTGTCTGGTACTCAATTTATTCAATTCATGATAGGCGAAGGTGTTCCAGATTGGCCCTATTATGCAGTCCTCGAGAAATTTTTGGAAGGCAGAGGCGAGTTTTCGGAATCTTCGTATGATGCAGGGTCCCATTCGTATTCAGAGGAGGCACGAGCGGGAACATCGCACCATCACCCAGGTAGTAGAATTATTTATTGGCAATATTTATTATTTAAAAGGTTTAGTTGCAGATTTAATCCTTTGTTTTTTCTGTAGGCATGTTCCTCAGCCTTTCCATGGAAGAACCCAATGTCCCCTTATCATGTAACGTGGATGGAGTGGGGAGAGACGCCAGACCAGGCTCTTCCAGGTACATTTCATTTTTTTTTACCTTGAAAACTAATACTTATCAATGCATTTTCACACGGAGCGACAATTTTGATGTCGTGGTTTAGTCGGGTTAACCTTAGTCTGAACAAAAACGTCCTTCTATTTAAGTTAAGAAAGATTGATAGAACAGACAAATGCTTTGTGTCGTTTATCTTCCACGGTTGATTTAATTACGATTAACTTCAACTGGTTGTGTGATTGGAAGCGTAGTTCCCTTCATATTTACTAGAAATGTTAATCGTAATCGCGTTCAGAGTGCAAAGGTGATGCTATCTGTTTTCTTTGATAAAAAGTTAGACATCCACGCCGAGTTAATATTTGGAATTGATCTATCTCTCTTTTCACTCTCGTAACCGCTCTCACCGAAGCAATGCGAGTGCTCGCGTACCCTTGTGTTGAAAGTTTTATCCAAGTTCTAAAGTAAAAAGAAACAAAAAATTAGAGAATTTTTAATCTAGTGTGAACGTGAACTTTTATTAATGAATAATTAAAATCTTGATGGTTGACTCGTTATTTGCAGATCCGGGGAAGACAGTTCAGGAATGTCCTTACCTGACACGCCGTCTTCAGGGGGCACGGATAACGCAGATGGCCCCTCCTTAGGTGTACCTCTTACCTCCGCTCCAAATGGGCACGCCTCCTCCATGCCTCCTTCCTTCCTGCCCATCAAACGCCGACCCTCGTCGCCCGGGCCGGTACCGGGTCACAGCCAAGGCGATGAGCGACGGATCAAACGGCCGCGCTCCGAAGATTCAATGCTGTTAGCCATCATGCAAGCCATGCTCAAAGTTGAGGAGGAGCATCTTAAGTTACAGCAACAGAGAGCGGCCTCCGAAGCGGCCATGATGGCGGCTGTCACCGGCTTCTTCTCCAACATGACGCAGGTAACAGTCTTGTCGCATTCAGGGTAAACTGACACCAAACAATGGAAATTTGTTGTTAAAACATAAGGAAAGCGAAGAGATGGATGTTCTAGCCGAGTATTGAAAATGGTAACGGTTTCGGTAGTATTGAAAATTGAAAGCAAGTTTCTTTTCAAGTTAAAATTTAATCAAGGTATGAATTATTGAAGGTCTTTCGGTTTAGAGCGCGTCTTCTCTAATAATAAATGCATTGGTGAACTATTTTGAAAGCCATAGCGTTTCCAACTTATTCAAAATCTTAAAACAAAGCCGAAGATAATGCAAGAGCTTTGCAGAGTTTCGTTTATTTTAAGCTCTAGATCAGAAGTTTTTGACGACTTCAGCTTTAATTGAACATTTTTGCATTTTTTGAGTTCATCCCGTTGCGCACTGGATGACATCACCGCTTGTAAAAAGTCAAAACCTCGAAAAAGTCGCTAAATAATTATCAATCAGTTTTAAACAAACCTAGTTGAAGCTAGTTAAAATTAATTCCGTGTCCAATGCCAAAGTTCTCCGAATGGACAATTCTCAGAACTTTGGCATCAGTTTCAACTCGGATGAATTTATAACCTCCTTTGGAAATCCCTCCCAATAAATGGCTTATGGGAGAGCCCAGACAGGGAAAGCTGGCTTTGTTTAATTATTTGTTTGCTTGTTAAGGCCACGGTGTACTGCAAGTAGTTGATCTTTTTTGCCGAAAGATGACACTGATGTCATACCCCTATATCATGAGAATTATGCAACTTAAAATAAAAATCGAGAAGAAATTTTACGATATCATCGAATTTTTTTTTTAAATATCTTAATAAAAATATCTTAAAACGATGCGTCAAAAGATCTAGATTTATTCAAGTTAAAGAACTTTTAATAAATCGTATATCTAAATCTTTTGGCGCAGCGTTTTAAGATATTTTTACTAAGATATTTTAAAAAAGGAATTTTTCAACTATCTCGTTTAATTTTGTTTCAAGTTGCATAATTCTCATGATATAGGGGGTGTGACATCAGTGCCATCTTTGACAAAAAAGATCAACTACTTGCAGTACACCGTGGCCTTAACTACAAGCAAACAAATAATTAAACAAAGGTCGAAGGTATAAGCATGATACTTCATATGAAATCCTCTAGTTCAGTGTATCGTTTTGGTGTCAGTTTACGGGAAATCTGTAAACGTTTAGGAATGAGACCCATGGGTTTCTTAGTTGCAGTTTGGTTAGGTGTTCTCTGCCCAGCAGCAGCATTCTTCACACGGTGGCCACCACAACAACGCCAACAATCACAGCAGTTCCACCAACGCTTCCAATACGGTCCACCTCCACGACAATTCCACTAACCCTGGCGCTGGTGGTGGTCCCGGGTCAGGTGGCCACTTGGTCCCGCCCCCTTCTTCCAAAACCCCTTCCAACCCTTCTTCCTCTTGCTCCAACTCCCCCGCTTACTCCCACCCTTACGCCAACCCCGCCTCCAGTTCCTCCGCCCATTTAGCCAACTCTGCACACGGCCATTACCCATACACCAACAGTATGAACCCCAGTCCCTCGTCCACGGCCGCGCCCATGGCTAGTCCCGCGTCATACCCACATAGTCCCGCGTACCAACAGAACCTCATGAACAACTCCACGGGCTGGTATGGAGCCAATAATGGGGGAGCCAATGGCAGCGGTCCTGGAGGCGGAGCCGTCTCCGTCGGACCCAATGGCGGACAAGGACCTATGGTAGTGCATCCTTTTGCGACAGACCTCATGGGCATGTCCCGGTCAAATCGACACGAAAATATGTGAAAGAGGAAAAGAGGTGAGCGCTAGCAAAAAATGAACAGAAACGAAAAATCGGCTGCTTTTCTTGGGAAGATTTTCCGCGGGAGGAGAAAAAGTGCGTACAAGACACACTGCCTCACCTCAGCGCATGCGCTTGCGCAAACTGGCGCGCGGGAGTACAATTTTTCTTCAGTTTTTCCCCCAGATGCCTAGTTTTTTGGGGATGGATATAGGCAGTTGGCTGGGACGAGATCTTGGCGTTAAAATGGTGAAAGTTTTTATCTAATTCTTCCAAATATCTTTTGGAACCTAAAATCAAGAACAAATTAAGAGAAATGTGTTGTGAAGGTCCCCGCCCCTTCCCCCATGAACCCTTTTCCTGGATTTGATTCAGTGTTTTTTGGTATTATTGTCAGCTATCTGTTTGTAAAAGGAAAAAAAAGGCTTCTTAGGTTGAAATAGGATCAGGTTTCTCGACAGTGCCGTAAAACGTTTCTCTCTTTCTTTTTCGCGTTGTGCGTGAAGGAAAAAAACCGTTATTTATAGGATTTATGAGTTTAGACCGTCTTTTTTAGTTACAGAGAAAAAGGGGCATGTATATACTACTTGCGGAATCGGTTCGGGGATTTACATCTCCGTGGCAATCGAAACTTTTTTTTTTCAAAAAACAGTAACAAAAAAAACAAATTCTTCTGCGTGTCCGGTCACATTGTTTGGTAAAAAGAAACAAAAGCTTCGAAGTTTGCACTATTGACGCCTTAATAGGGCAGAGGACGAAGCCAAGAATTGTTTGCTATTTTATAAAATATTGTCAGAAAGCACCAGATAAAAAGGCCAGCCAGTATTTTTGTCCAGCTTTCGATTATTATTTTTTTTCAATTGAGAATTCTTGGAGAAAAGAAACGTTTCAATCTTGAAGCTGCATAACCTCCGTATAATAGCCGATCAAAGCTAATTACTTAACTTCTTTTGCGTGTCAATCTAGAAGAGAGAAATGTTGGTATAATTGGGAGTACGTTTGTGGATTTTTTTTTACATTGGTGAAAAAAAAAACACACAAAAAACAATCGCTGTAACAATGGCCCTTCAAGCAAAAGCTATGATTAGCCTTCCGACTTCCAATTTTGGGTGGTGAAAAAAAAATCCTGAGTTGTGTGCTTTTTGTATTTTGTGTTATTATTACTTACTTTTTGAGTTCTTCCATGTCAATTTTTTTTGGGTAGAGCGAAACAAATTTCGTTTATTTTTAACATTTTTGGATAGGCTTTACTATGCAAATGATTTTGTTGGCATTAACCTTGATGTGGGAATACTCATGTAATGGAACATCCCAAGCGCGAGACAACAAAAACTCGTTCTGTACGATTTTAATAGCAAGGCCCTTGAAAACTTGCAAAAACCAATACCAACCAAAAAATCTCGCCAATTTTTCTGTTCAACACAACAAACGAAAACAATAAGTTGTATTTATCCATTTCCCTCAGAAGAAGGGATACACTTACCAAAGTAATTTACAGCATGTCTCTCAACCATTTGAAGTAGCGTTTGCAAAACAAAATCTCGAGTATTTTGGACAATTTTTATTGTCAGTATTATTTGTCAAATTTTGGTTGTTAAGTTCATTGAAATGGAAGTTCGTCCATCTTCACTGCACGGGAACCAAGTCGGCCGACGCAAGGCTCATTTGGGACAAACGTTCAGCCAGTCGGTCCCGTTTAGCCACCGCCTCAGGGGACACATCAGAGGGCATCGGGGGCTGGGTTAACACGGGTGGCGGGAAATTGGCATCAAATTGTCGGACTTCGTCGTACCATTGCTCGAAAAACATATCGCCGGCCGTCTCGCACAGGTTATGCAACACGCAGCAGACTTGAACCACTTTGGTGAAGTCAAGGGCCAAATCGCAGCCTTTAAGCAGTAAGGACCAGCGGCCTTTAAGGCGCTGTAACGTTGTGTCGATGCATTTGTGGGCGTTGGCGAGGTGCATGTTGTAGGCTTGTTGGGAGTGGGTCAAGTAGCCCGAATTTAAGTACGGTGTCAACATCCATCGTTGTAAAGGGAAGCTGGGGTCGGCGATGAAGTGCAAATCATCTTCGGCCGGGAAGAGTTTGCCTTTATATGCTGTTTTGTAGAGCTGCGACGCTTCTAAGACCGAAGCATTATCCGTACTACCAGGCTGGCCAATACAGACGTACCTAAGATTGGATGTGGTATTAATAAAGTAACAAAGTTATGATACAAGGAATATCTAGAAAAAATACAAGTTTGGATTACCCTAATTTGCTGCTATAGGAAGCCACACCTAGCAAGACGATGGAATTCCAACCACTTTGATTGGCGTACCCCTGGGCGCCGTTGCGGGGCGTGGCAATAGGCAAGTGGGTGGCCCCGACCACGCCTATACAATCCGGAAAGGACCATCTTAGCGTAAATTTGTCCGCTTCTTCTCGGAAATCTTTGCCCGATGGCAACTGGACGATTTTGCCGAATAAAACGGCGACTACGGCACTGCAAAACTGCTTAAAAAGATTGCAGACTGTGCTTTTGCCCACACCAAACACTTCTGCCACCTTGGCGTAGTCGTTTTTGGAAGCTAGGATGGCTAAGGCCACGGCAACTCGTTTTTCTAGTGGAATTGCGGCTCGCATTTTGGTCGTTTTCTTGGATAAAACGCCTTTCAGCGAGTTGCATAAGAATTGGAACGTCCGTTTGCCTACATGAAACTCTTTCTGAAACTGTGCTTCTGTAAATCTTGGCACTTCTTCTTCCCAATACCTTGAAAACAGACGATTTGAAAGTTAAGATCTGTTTAAATATTTGAAAAAAAGGACAACTAGATTAAGTTAAACCTGCTGTGTGTGGGTAAGGCCCAGATTCGTTTGTGCGGCGGTTCCAGTTTGTTTTTGCGACTTTCCATCAACTGCATCATCAGGAGCATTCGCAATTTGCGAAGTCTTCTGGCACGACGCTGAATTTCGTGTTGGGAACCTAGGTAAATATTCATGGCAGCCACAAACGAAGCTGACACTTGTAATAACTGGGCAGCAAGTTCAGCTGACACGGCCATCGTTCCGTAACTGGTTCTGATTAACTACTATCTACAACGTTTGTATACTTTAATCCACATTCCTGTGAAAACACAACTCGAGCTATAAAGTATAATTTATTGGAAAGCAACTTTCGCCATCTATTAAGAATTCCCAAAGCATTTTTTCTAGTCATGCCGTAAAGGAACGCCATCTATTTTGATTAAATTATTCCTTGTTGTTAGAATGAAAAAATCTGACATGCGAAACGTTCCAAATCCCTTTCGATGGTCGCTAGCTATCTGTTCGCTATATTTTTATAAATCTTTATTTAATATATTTAAAATCCTTATTCTTTAAGACACAAAATTGTACTTAGTGTTCTGGTTTTAGTTTTCTTTCTTCCATTGTTCCAACAGTTCGCATTCCACGTATCTGTTCATTGCGAAACCTCTTTCGCTTTCTAGAGCCCCAAACAGAAATAAAAATAATAAAGAAAAAGGGAAAGTGAAATGCAGTGATGGGCAGCATGCGTTTAAGAAAAGCGATAATGCATTAATGGTAAGTTTGGTGTAATTTATTTCTGTTATTTCATACATGGGATTCAGATTACATGCTAGTTAGTAAGCTTATTAAATACACTAGTTTACGTATAAACTTACTGACGGCTCGAGTCAAATTTCGTTGACATCAATTTGCCTGGGCTGGGCGTTCATCAACCCAACTTTTACCAAGTAGTACCTCTTTGCTCATTAAGATTCAGTTACACAGTTGGAAAAAAAAATGTTGTTTATAGTCTCTAACGCCCGTCAGTCTGGCATCAGACTCAAGTCTCGCCAGAAGAAAAGCTGATTCATATCAAAAGTGCAACCATTTTTTGACCTCAAGCCAGATTTACAAGTTTTCCCACCCGCGCCCACCCTAAAACAAAAAGGGAACCTAAAATACTCCTGCGAGTATATATGTGAGAGCACACTATTGTTCCACGCTCACAATTAGACGACAAGATTCCTTCGAGTCATCAAAAGGAGAAGCCACGCACTAAACTTGTTCACTTTCCCTTTCATCCCGTTACATTTATGGCATCCGAAAAACCTGAGACTCCCTGCTTCTTTCTAGGTATTTTGAAAGAATAGGAGATGCCAGAAAGAGGAGGAAAATAATGCCAAGATCACGATCTAGGCCATGTCTTACCTGTTTTTTCGTAGTCTATAAGTTTATTGTTATGTATTTCGCAGTATGAAGCGTCTCGAAAACGTACACAAAGACAAGAGTTGCAGACTGAAAGCAAAAAACCCTTTTTGATTCATTTCTGGCGTCAAACTTTCCCACCAAGATTAATTCAATTGTTGCAAGATAAAGATCGAAACCTGCAGAAGTGAAGAATTTGCCATTTAAATTTCAGGTTATACGTTTAACGAAATTTATGACGCTTAAGTTTCCATAATTCATTGGACTCCCTCCAGTTTTTTTCCAACATTTCAACGATAGCTGTTTTAGGCAAGTCTCTCAACATCATAACATTGGGCACACAACCATGTAAAAATGGTTTAAAATCTTTTTTAATGGCAGTTTTTTTTCGCAGTTTGAACATTTGGAAACTTTAAAAGTTAATTATATATCTTTGAGATTGCAACGAAAACTTAACATCTGAAATGCTGCGAGTTGCGAGTCTCAAGTTTGGCGAAATTAAGAGGTATTGTAATTGCCGTGGTTTAGTGGTTTCGGCGTTTCTGGTTGCCTTTGGCACAGATTTTGCGTGTCTATGAGGTCACAGCTTTTATGCATTTTCTAATTATGTTTGGGTTAAAGCTCTTTTTCATGACCAACCATAACATAAGCTTGAAAGCCAACGAAAACAAAGGCGAGCAGTGAACCCCACACCAGAAGACGTGACTAAACGGGACTCCATAATTTCTTGCTCACTTTTCAGCTGACCCAACGGACTTTGATATCAAAAGCCTCATTTTTCTCAACTCTTCTCTTCCGAATTTGTAGTCTGCGTCTTTATTGTGCGTTGTATGCCTTACAGGCGTCCGCGGTTAGCTAAACATAAGGTCTACTACAGTCTATTCACTTTTTTTTCTGCAGACAATTTTAAGAAAGGCCATAAATATGAACGAGATTATGCATGCGTGGTTTTTGCTTGCCATGGGTTTTTATTAAGCAGGTTCCCCCATGCGTTCACACGACGTCCACTGAGTTTTAACTCGTTCCATTTTCATGAACCATAAGTAATTGTGTTGTGAATACATTAAACGCCAGCTCACCATCAGTTTTTCCCCAAATTTAGTCATAAACATACGCAACATTTACTGTTGGAGTGGAATTATTTATGGCCTGCCGATACAATCTGTTTTTTTTTAAGTCTCACATTCTTGACAGTTGACACTTGTGTGAAAAGTAGAGTAAAGACGCGAGAATTGTGGCACTACGTCTGTCTAGCTTAATCTAATGAAGAAGTTTTTGTCAGTTCTAGTGCTTTTTTCCCCCTCTGTATATCTCATAAAAATTCCCGTTCTGTTTACCTATTTCGCTGGGGCTGTATCAGTCGTCTCATAAATGTAGATTACGCTCAGCTTCTTTGGTTCCTTATATGGAAATATTGGACGGCAAAACGGCAATAAGCTCCTAAATTGTGTAGTGGACTTTGTAGACCAACAGAACCCCCCTTTTACAATATCCGGAGAATCGAGGATGAACATTGCGTTTCCTATTGTTATTCATAATAGAGTAAAAGGTCTCCCCCCAAGGTCTCGACCCTTTTGTTAATGGTCATCGATCGCAGCCCAATAGCCAACACATGACATCATTGATTTTGCACGTTCCATCTGGCCATTCACAGATTGTAGCTCAGTTTTCCTTCCCATCTCCGAACTGAACAACTCCCCAAAAAGTTCGTATAATTGTGGGGTACGCGCTTTCCATGAGGGAGAAACCCCTTATCTGCATTTTGCAGATTTGCTATGGGGAAATGAAAAGATGCGGTTATCTGTAGTCTTTTGTGAGGATCATATTTCGAACACTTGTGCGAAGGCTTGATTAGTTCGATGAAAAAAGAGGGTAATTTCAGTGTAATCATATCTACGAGTTCGTGTGTTCACACTTTTTGCCCTATTGGAAATCCCCGGAATTAGGAATGTAATCTTTACAGCTGATAGTTCGCAAGGTTATTCTTAACGCAAGGTTTTTTTTTAACCTGTAACGCTGATAATTTCCTTCCAACTGTTGCTTGCAGGGAAACTTACGTGTAACATTGCACGTAGAAAATGTTCAGAATTAAAAATATCCTACGGTAGTTAAAAGCTATGAAAATTAAATTTACGTGTGACATTGCACTTAGAAATTGTTCAGAGAAGTTTACAAATTTCCTTCCACCCGCTGCTTGTAGGAAAACTTACGTGTGACATTGCACTTAGACATTGTTCAGACAAATTTACAAATTTACCGAGCCTTTCGAACCGTAGAATTAGAATTAAAAGTGTGCTACGGTAGTTAAAAGCTGTGTAAGTTCAACACGCAAACGGAAACCTGGAAGTTGACGTATAACTACATTTTGTTGAGTATTTTCATTTTTACCGTGTTATTGAGCAGTACTAACAACCATGAAACCTTTACTTGAAGCTAAACAATGTAGTGGATGTTTTACGAAAACAATGGAAGATGGAATTCTCTAAACGGAAAGATAAAATTCGTTTACACAATAGAAAGTTCGGTTTTCGGTATTCATTGTTTATCAACGATGACAAATGAAGTTTTCTGTCAACTCTGGAAATATTATTTTTTCGGCATCAACAATGAAAAGCCAGAGCTTTTGTGCAACGTTGGCCTGGTTTTCCAACGCACCTTCTTGACAACTCACCAGATCTTACCACTTCGTATCTTCGCTTTGAAGCTGGGGGACCTTCTTGGGATCATTTAGGTGGTTTAAAAGACTTTTTAACACCGGAAATGTGAATCCCAGCACGCTTGAAACCATCTGTTGAGGTCGCTCCTTCGTTTTTCCGTGACAGTTTCTTCATTCTGACAACCTCATTGTTACCCGGGTTCATTTCTGGGGTGTAGATGTCAACATTTATTAGAACTGGACAACTCAAGCGTTTTGTCTGTGTGCTTTCAACATGGGATTACAACTAAAGAGGATTCAAAAAAGGGGATCAAAGGTCGTAAGCCTTGTAAGCCTGATGTCATGACATCGTCTCCTCTCTGGTGGTGCCTGTGATATCATTTGCTTATAAGATCCCATGACCACCCTCGGTCGACCCCTTGACTGTCTTTTTTTTCATCGTTTCTTTTCCTTTTAACTTTTCTTGTGTTTTAATTTCTTGGGGTCAACTTGGCGCCGTAACACTTTCTGTTTTAAACAGTAACGTTGTATATAAATATGCTTCTTTGACGAAATGTGACTTGACTTTTTGTTCGATCCATATAACTTGTTCTGCATTTAGTTTTTTTAGTATTTTTTATTGTTTTGATCTCTATTCCAGGGCGGGTTAGTGTAAGGTTCGCAGCGTGCGTGTACGCTCGCTCAGGTCTCCTCGTCGATCCCCAAGTTTCCTGCCATAAAACGATTCTCCATGCAATGCCGACCGGTCAGAGCCAAGTTTTTTCCAGTACGGCACCGGCACCGACACAGGAAGGAACCACGAAGAAAAGAAATAGAAGCTTTCAAAGGGTTAAGCACGACCATTCATGTGGACCAGCATAACTTGATCTCTTTGGATTATTAAGAGAAGGTAGAACGGAGAGAACGCACAACTTGGACATCCCTCTCAAAGTCCACAACTTCTCCTTTTGCATATCCTGATCTCCCAAACCAGCCATAATTGCATTTGTCGGTTGCGACATTCCCTTCCCATCGTTCTATATATGTCTCTGAGGTAAGTAACGCGATATTTTCAATAATAAAATATAATTTATTGTTTTCCATTTCGCTTGCGGTTAGTCTTAATCCAGTTGCTATAGATCCTAGTCCATAAGTTTTTGTCCAAGAGATAAGGAAGCTTCCATGTGGCTTGCATGCTTACTTGACCAGAAACTTCGGATTGCCAAGTCTAAATAAGTTGATTGACCCTGACAAGTCCAAGATTTTTCACATTCCAGTCTGCATTTTTTAAATTTATTATTTTTATTTTTTGAGTGTGTACAGTAAGGCTTGATTAGGTTGTCCTAGAGCTTCATGTGGGAGTTTTACAGTTTTACGTGGGAAAATGCAGTTTTCCGTTGTTGGGAACAAGCTATAGAATAAAAAAGTCTTGTTGGCGAGGTCTGGGTTCTTCAAAGTGTTGCAGTAAATGCAAACGAAACTGTAAACTTTGTCTAGTTTCGTTTTTTGCTGAACTCAAATTAAATTTAGATAGCAATTTATTACAGTTCGAATTTCTAATTATGGTCTAAGATGAATTTAAGACTGCTGTTTATACAGTTTTTAAGAAATTAAAAGTTGTACCTTGTAAGAAAGTTTACAGTTGAAGTTTTTTAGAAATCCAAAATGTTGATACATTACACGTACTGTCCTAAATTTCGACGGTGGCGGAGCCATCGTCGAACTCGGGGGTCAACAAGATCGAGTCTTATGGGCGCCTTAACGTCAATATTTGGAACTACCGAACTGCTACTATCACATTAGAAAGTAGCCAAAAAACAAATGTACCGTACTTCTAAGCTTCGTGTCCTCTATCTGTAATCTTCGAGCTTGGTGTCAAAAGAGCAGCCCAAACTCAAGGTCTTGTTTAAATGACAGTAAACAAATACACTTTCTAGTAGCTCAGTATCGATACTTTGCAACAAAACAAAAAGTATTGAAACCTTCCGATAACTAGGTTAAAGCACATGGTTACATTATCCTATTGCCGAAGTAACAAAACAATAAGCATCAATGTTTATCGTATATACAAATTCAAATCAATTCAATTCAAATCTTTATCGTATATAAAATTGCAATTCGTTCAACATCTCTTTAGTATCCGACACACTGTGTCGCACAGCTTGTTAGTATTTTGTCATCCTCCTAGTTTTAACGTTGTTTCAGTCCGTTCTTTCGTTGGCTTTTGTTTGTAGTATAGTAGTAGTAAAAAAGCAAAGCAAAACTTGAACTTGCCTTGGCATCCTGAGGCGAAATTTTCACTTTCGCTAGCTTTCGCCCCTTTCCTTGTCGTTCTCCCACTGCAATATAGTCCCTGTATATTCAAATGGCCTTAACTCTAGCTTGTTAGCTGTTAGTTGTTAGTTGTTAGGGAGAGGTGCCCAAGAAAGGGATCCTGTGTGGAAGTTTAGTCTAGCCCAGCCCTGTTTTGTCTGTTTAGTCCTTAACCATACCCCCTTTACCAACTTTATTCGGGAAGTTGAGTCCGCGCGTTCAATGCGTGAGGTTCCTGTATAGTTCGCTCTGTATACGCTTGTATAGAAAAAAAGGAGTTTTTGATGTGAGTGTAGTAATTTAGTCATGGAGAGAAAAGAGCAGGGAGCCCAGTATGTAACTTGCCCATATCTAGCTGACTAGCGCCAGTTTTTTTTTTTTTTTTTTTTTTTTTTTTTTGGTGAAGCCCACCTCGCTTGTGATTCGGATATGGTGCTTGATTGCCGTTCTACCAAACTTGGTTCTACTGGAGTGATGGTTGATTAATTTGAGCGTGAGTTACTCGAATTGTTTCGCCTTCCTCCACTCAATTTGGACTTTGGGTGTGTTAGCCTATGTGGTGCGTGCTAACCGCCAATTCTTACACGGATTTTGGATTTTAATTGGGGAAAATCAATTTGTTTGATTTGGAAAACATTGAAGGAAAAGAAAAAATGAAACCAACAATAGTTTTTTCTATCATTAGACTCGCTTGAAAATTTTCAGTGGCACGACTAATTGTCAACGCATAGTAATTGGAAGTTTGGAACAGTGGGAATTAAATAAGGAATAGAGTTATTAACGTTTTTTGCCCTCTATTTGCTTCGCCAGGTGTTCGTGTTTCGTCTACATTTGGTTTTACATTTCCCGTTCTCACACTTTGGAACCAAGAAGATAATGAGTGGATTAACCAGGCGGGCGCATTACAGTTCGAGTTGAAGGAAACATTCGAGTGAAAAACTTGCAAACTTTATAAACGGTGCTTTTTTTTACTTCGTTGCAAAAATGGAAACTGCGGAAGATTTTTCTTCGTGGGACGATTTATACGGTAAGTTTCCATTTCGTAATGTCTATAAAATACGCGATTTTCTATTTGGAATCGTTGATTTGCATGTTTGAAAAACTGCCAAATTGGTCCATCCGCAATATTCCGTTGAAAGGCGCCTTTCGACAGCTGCGTTGTACTGTGAGATGCAAATCAGTTTCTTGACTTTAAAAAAAAAAGTTTTCTCCGTTTTTGTTTCTCTTGTAACCAACGCCTACGGAGACTAACAAGTAAAGGAGTGTTTTGCTTAAATGCTAATTAGTTCCACGTTTTCTCGGATACCGGAAAGTTGACTTGGAAGTTAAACAGTGGTATAGCCAGAACAGTTACAACTTTTGAATTGTGATGATAGCGTAGGAAAGCATGATTACTAGCCCCAGGTCCAAATCCACGAGATCGCCGGAAACTTGTAATTTAGACACGCGATCGCTGTTTTTTCTCTCTTTTCACCGAGTTGGCATTATGCCGAAAGGGCAATTCAACCTATAATGATCGGTCCAAACCGATAAGGCCTTTCCCATTAGCGCGGGAGCATATTTGGTAGCACATTTAGTCGACTTTGGCACTCCTTTCGCACTTGGTTAGCCCGCCTAATCCCTTCGTGTTGATAGTTCCGTTACCACCTATACCGGACATGTGGGCGAACGCATCGGGTGCATATGCGTGCAATAGGGTATTATGTTGTCGTACTGTACTCTACATGTACTGTACGCAGAAGGTTCAAGGGGGAAAAAGTGCTGCGTTGTGTATGGATGAGATTAGTGCTGAGATTAATGGCAAAACTCGGCTAAAATAATTGATCTAGTGATAAAAGTCTTTTTGAAACATTAAAATCTTTGTTAACGTTTACGACACTTCGAGCTTAAAAATGTATCATATAAGATATTGCATTTAATATTCTAAAATGTATAATATTGTAACGTATTTACTATGATACAATAATAATATTGTGTAGCAATAGTATAAAAGTTCTCAAGTGTACGTAAAGCCAAAAGTGATAACGAATTCGAAGGTTAGCGTGTGAAATATTTACTAGTTGTTTATATACAGTGAGATTTAATTGATTCTATTAAGAGTTTCTTCTGATAAACGAGTTTGACAACTCCGCTCTGTTTATTTTGGCTTTTACTTTGACAAATACAATGGCGACGCTTCCGTGCGGCTTATTCGTGAAAGGTTAAAGCTCGCTTAAAATGTTGAGAGCTATAATTAGCTTTTCAGGGTGTTTTTGTTGATGGGGAGCTCATAAGAAAGGCGTGATTGAGTATAAACCTCAACTGACAAGTTGTAAACAACGGATCTGGGGCTTGGAGGGACGGTTTAAATTTAGCGAACATTTTGTAACGCCAGTTAGGGACGTTTGGAGCGCGCGTGCGCCAGTGAACGCTGTTTCTCTTTCCCTTTTTGCGTTTTGAACTTTGAAGTGTGTAAACTTGGAGCTTGACATTCCTTTTGGAATTCCTTGAACTCAGACATCATTTACAACCGTTTGCAGAGAAATGAGGTGAAAATGAAATCGTGGAAAAAATCCATTAGCGCTTTTAGAAAAACTTAACTTTCATTCATGACATTTTTAAACTTCCCAAATGCACGATCTGTCCAATTATATTTTTTCTTGCAATTCTACTTATCCCAAGGCATGAATTAGAGAAATGACTACGTGTCGATGAAGGGAAAGTTTCGGGTTTTTGGGTCTGCAAACGTGTTGGAGTCTGATAATTCAAGAAGTAGAGCAAGATAAGCTAACGCTTATTGAGGGTCATTACGATAAGCGTTTGAAGTACCATCTGTGTCGTATTGCATGATTCGAATTATTCCAAAGTGTCCGGTATGGCGGATGATTCATCCCAAGAAGACTTGGAGAACTTGGAGAGTCCGGTAATTGCATATGCAAAAGGTATTTCACGCCCTGATGCTTCGTATTTTGCATACGCATTCATGCTGCTGTAAATCTTTGCAACTTTGGAACGGTACGCCTTTAAGACTTTCATCTAGACACCATTTATAGGCTTGACAGCTGCTTTCAATGGATAAACCTCGGTAATTCAATTATACAGCAGTGATACTTATTAGAAAACACGTGGGTTCCATGTTAAGAGCCACTTTAGTCCTTATTGGACCACAATCAGGGGCGGGCGAAGGCTAAGGTTAAAATTAATACTTATAGTGTATGAAAGATTGAGGAAAAGTTGTGATGGCAATAGCCTTGGAAGTTGTGTGCACTATTAGTGGTTTGCGTGTATAAGTTTTGCGTTTAAAAGCGATATAAGAAGTTCTTGAACTACTTTTAGAACATTTGTGGCGTTGACCCGGTAAGATGTAGCCTTGGCCTCCTGTGTTTTTGTATGTTTTTTTTTTTTATCTTCAAGAGAAAAGTTTTGGTGATTCGAGAATAGCAATAGGATCCCGAGTTTGTGAGATTGTTTGTGTTAAGTTTTTATGGGTTCTATGGCGTCTTTCTAAATACTCTGCTCTCCCAACCTAATATGAAGCGTATGAGACTGATTTCCTGTTGAAAAACTGGGGTGAAAAAAAAGTTTTCGTGGCTCTGGGTGGCTCATCAGGGTATTTTTGAAAGTTCATCGGTTATGGTTAACCGTGCTACCGTATATATACACCCGGCTCATTGGCGCCTGCTCGTCTGGGTTTCTGCATTTTGGTGGAAAAAGCAGGAAGGAGGAAGGCGAAGAAGGGAAGCTGGGTGATATATGAGTAGGGTGAGAAAATTAAATCATGAAAGTGTTGAGGGAGGCTCGAGTCATAATTAAGTCATTATTCAATTACAGTTTATTCAAACTTTCGACAGACAGTTTTACACCATTGCGGTCGTTCTTGGCATCATTTGTCACAAGTGGCGCTAATTTTTTGACATTTTAGCTAATTAATTGTAGAAGGAGTAAGCAGTTTAAATAATTCGAAAGTTTATGATATTGAAACACACCACGCGTTAAGATAACCGAATTGCTTCAGCGGAAGTTAGTAATTTCTAAAAAATTACCATTGAAATCTTGCAGTTTTGAAACAGGAAAGATGCATCATTCAAAGAATGGAGTTTGAAGTAATTGTGGTTCAAATAAACGGGACAGTAGTCAACATTCATAACATAAGAGAAGTTAAAACTGACATTGTAAGGTGGAGTTGCTTTAGGTTGGTAGATAGTTAGGTGCGTTACAGTTTGTTTCATGCAAGGGAACGAAAGTTTTGTGGTTTCTATTAGTGTCTGTTAATGTTTTTTAATGTGTAGAGTAGTTCGCAAGGTAGAAAGGAAGTTTTCTTTCGTATAAGCTTGGGAGATAAAGAGACTCCGCAGACTTTTATTCCTGTTCTCATAGTAAATCATTCTGTAAAGTACAGTACAGTGCACTGTTAATTGAGTTCCGCAAACCGTTATCAAACTAGCGTTATGACCAATTACGGCCCACCACAGTAGCAATTTGGGCAAATGGAATGTGATGTCAATGTCTTTATTCTTTTTTTCATATCTTTTTATGTATTACACTGCCCATAATTCGTATCTAAAAGTCTAGATTCTACCATATAGTTGGTTGCTCATGTATAGAATCTATAATATTAAAAACATGTTATTTGCTTGACTTGAAAACTGGGACCTCTACTATACTATTTTCCGTCATGCAAGCATGCAAAAGTGGAACATACCCCCAAATTTCCAAAAGTCTTCGTTTATGATACTGTTAAATTTTGGTAGTCTAAGAAAACAGGAAAGAAAAAGACAGCTTTTAGGGTAAGTTTTTAGCTATATTTATTTTGTGTGGTGTGTCAAGTGGTAAACCACTTACCACTTGAGCTTTTGTTGCTCTTCAAAACCCTACGAAACGAGTTAACTTTTAAAAGCACGCCATCGCCGCCATCTTGATCATGCGATACGGGGGTAAAATGGGTTCAACGCGGGTTGGAGGGTTTCTCGAGTCACAAACTAGAGACGGAAGATCCATGGGTGGGCCCTGTTCGGGTTAGTTGTTAGTTCCTTGACAGCTGGAGGCCTAGAGGACGTGATGGATTAGCCACAACATTTGATTACATATGTAAGATTTAGGCATACGAATTTTTCCCCTTTGCCATCTGCTTTCGCTTGTGGCTGATTGCATTTCGCGACAAGATTCGCGCTAGAAGCGAGCGAAAGCCTTAAAGCTAGCAGCCCAAACAAGCAAACATAAAGGGTTGTATGACCCTCACAGGGAAAGGTCACAAACGAGGTCGAAAAGGCAAAAGTACTTATGGTCTTGTGGTTTCCAGCTTTTCACACCTGCCTTAGAGTCTAATCTCCTATTATTCACAGTTTACACAGTTTTGTACTGAAATCAGCTTGTGTGTTCTGTTTTTCCGAAAACAGAAGACTTTGGTGAACAGCTTACTTTGCGAAAGTATGTAATTTCGTGCCGTTTAGAGTAAGCTGCAATTAGAGTTGATTGATAGATGATAATGCCTATTGAATGTTCGAAAAGGACTATGGTTCGGTTTCTAAAAGCTTCCAGGTGGTGTCTGGTCTATTGTTGGGTAGGGAAGGAGGGTAGGGTTGGACTCTGTGATCTTTTTCAAGCGTTTTTAGATTTTAGGGTTCTTGGATAGTTGTCAGTCTCGGTGGTAGGCCCCTCCTCCCCGTTTTTGTTAGCTCGGCGTTTTTAGAATTTGAGAAGGAAAGGGGAGCCGGAGCCATTTCTGTGGTTTTCCTAGAGTCATAAGAGCGCTTGTGAATTGCACAGTGTAGACTTTACTACACTTGAGGGCTTTTATGAATCACCCACAGAACATCTACATGTACTCTGACCTTTGACCAGCATTTTTCACCGCCCCAGCCTCCCCTCTTGTTTAACTTTTTTCTTAGCATTTCCAGGCCAGCATTCTTTACGGCTTCCGGTTAAAATTTTCCGAGTGGTGACAAATTCGTGAGGGTCGTGACTTTTTTTTCCTTTTCCAGCCACCGCATACTCAACAGTTTGCACCTAAAAGGCACGCCAAAAGGGTAGGTTGAGTAACGTTAGGCACACTAGCAAATTAAGATTACATCTGGGACTTGGAACTCCGTTTAACCTAGTTTAAGATTATGCCAGCTTTCTTAAACGCTTCGAAGCTCCAAACGTTGGGGAAACGTACAATACAAAGAAAAGTTCGAAAACTATCCACGCGTGCAATAATCCTTCCGACAGAAAAAAAAGAAAAAACGTCATGTTCATAAGCTCTTCCCGGTTTATAAAACGTCCATCAAGTGGGTTTCTTGTTGAACAATCAGATATTACCCGCTTATTACCCCTTGAAACTCTCTGGAAGCTTTAAAACTTTCGCTAAACACTTCCTGGGTTGTAAATTGAAGTTTTTTGTTGCTAAGCAGCGTATTATTGGCGTGCAACTTGTCTTTAAAAGGTCTAACAAGTACTAACGCGTCTAAAAACGTTCGCTAACCGCCCGCATGTTCAAGAGCGCACGAAAGTTAGTCTATCAGCCAAAAACTTTTATCAAGACTCCCCTCTTGGGCTTACAAAGTTGCGTGTTCAGAAACGTTCGAAAAACATCCCGTAAATGCTTACTGGGTTACAGGATAGCGGCCGTTAAGAGCAACTGAATATTAGCGCGTTCCACTGGCTGCACTGGTGCAATACTTTTGGCACTCGGTGTGTCTGACATGTATATCTTTAGCTTTACACACTGTATACACACACTGAGTGCAGCAAATATTGTACCAGTGCAGTCAGTGGAACGCGCTATATGCCTGATGTGTAACACTGTTTTCAAATGTGTAAGCTCCAAAATCGTTCGAAAAAACGCAAACAAGCTCAAACGTGTTTGCAAACGACCTTACGTGCTTGGCAACATTCGTCAAGACACTGTCCACAGTCCAGGAAATGTTCGTCAGACAGAAAGTGTTCAAGTATAACCTTTGCGATTAAGATATGCTCTTATTGTGTTGTTTTTCTGTAACTGTAAATTGTTGTTGGCTGAGTTAGCAAATCGAACATATTTTTTTGGCTTGTGGCTTGTGGCCCTGGCGCCACAATTTGTCCTCTTCTTGTTGCTTTAGTTTTTCCGTTTCCCTGTCCCACGTTTTCTTCTTCTTTTCTTCCCCGTTTCCATGTTCATTATCTAGCGTAAATGAGAAGAAAGCGACAGGAGCGAACGAACAAACCGAGGGGAAACGTAGAGGGTGGTATAGAGCAAGCCAAAAGCTCGAGCCTTGTTTGACGGCTTTTGGGGCTTACGGGCATCTTCTGCGCCATGCCGGGCGAGCAGGCGTCAAGGCGGCAGACACACAACACCCAGGCTTTGCAGCTTGAGAGCTCCGCTGCCTGCGTGGTTCAGTACTCAGTATTTCCTTTACCTTTGTTGTTCAAGGAACGTGAACGTGAATTCCTCCAACTAACGTGGATTTAAGGTGGGAAAAAATGTGGTTCGGTTTTAAGAATTGGTGAAAACTGAAATTTATCACTCCTTTTCGAACAGAAAAAGGTAGTTTTCCCATTTTGGATTTCCTTGTTTACAAATTAGAGTTGCGTATTGCGAAGTTGTAAGTGCCTTTTCTTGCGTTATGCTAAGCTAAAGTCTTGGGTGAAATGCCTCGAGCCCTGATGGGTAATAATAGTAGTAATTAGCTTGACAAAAAACGCCAGGTGTTGGTGACAGGCTATATTTTGAGGTTTCGCTCTTCAGAAACATCCCAAGTTTGACCAATTTAGGAGAAAAAGATGGAAGGAGTACGACGTAAAACACTTTTGCTGTATTGATGTTAGCACCGTCATTGGATACGTACCGCAAATATTTGACGAGCCTGACGTTTGCACCTTCTATGCAAACTTTGCGTGCAAAGAGGAAAAACAAAGGTGTGACACAGTTTAGACAGAAATGTGGAATATTACTTGTCACTTTCTCTAAATAAAGACGTTTAAAACAGTCAAAAGATGTTTAAGATAGTCAACAAAAAGAAAGTTTTGTGTCCTTAAAAATATTTTTTTCTAAACTATTCGCTTTCGGCTTCGGCGGTATGTTATCTCATTTCACAGCGTTATTTTTTTCTTTTTGAAGCGTAGGCTTTTATGTTGTTTTATTTTAAGAACGATGGTTAGCTATGCCAGTTCTAGGGTCGTATTAGAAACTGTTCTGTTTTAAGTCAGTTTGGATGTTAGCGAGCGAGTAATGAAGTTGAGTTTGGGTTGGGAAACTAATTAAAGGTTTCGTTGGATAACTCGTAAAATATTAATGACGAACATTAGGATTTTATGGGGCTTTTCAGACACGACAGTTGTCGGGAACTTTTATGGCTCACCTGGAAGCCGAAATCGAATCTTGTCTTGTTTTACAATATTGTAGTTTGATTACGAAAAAAAACAAAAGTGATTACAAAAGATCGATGGAAGTGACTGACTTGGGATACAAGATATAACATACAAGGTTGTGGAAGAGAAAATCTGCAGACCAGAACACATCCTATTGGGCGCCGTAGTGTCTTTGGCCCGAGTCTTATCTCAAGTTTCGTGTTGATTTCCGCAAATAGGGAATCTTTATTGTTATGTAAAGCTCTGCGCTTGAACTCGCGAGGATGTGTTCAGGAATGTTGGGCATAGCTCAATTCGTGGCCCACATTCACACTTGATCACTTGGCAGTTGAAAAGCTGAAAAGCCCAACGACCATGATGGAGTATCTTGAAAAACGATATCTCTCCCCCACTGTCAGCTTCTCAGTCACAGCCTATAACATTTCGGGCGTTTTGGCTAACCGTAACAGGAACACCACTTTTAATTAACTAGTTAAACAAAATGTGGCGAATTTTTACTTCTTACGAGTACAAAAATACACTAATTAGATCAACCTTCTGAACAACTTGAACTATGAAATTGTTTTACAAAACATTTTCTACTAAACTTGAACTAATAGCGCATAGCGTGCAGTGTTCTAGATCTTTCAAAAAATATCCGATCCGATCCAATGATTTTATCGGATCGGCGTTTTAACGTAAAAGGACAGGAATCGGAATCGATTTTTTCGAGAAAGGTATCGATCAAATCAGACCATCTAGTGCCCACAGTTCAATTTTTGTTTTGTTATTTTTACTTTTTGTATTCGAAGTTTATTTGTATGATTGTTTTTACATAAAAGGATCGGATCTTAGGTCGGATTGATCAAAAAATTTTGCGATCCGGATCTAGAATTTTTGAAGTTTTGCGGCATTGGATCGGATCGCAAGAAGTTGACGAATGGTCGAAAATGATAAGGTCTGACAAAAAAATGGTCCGGAACACTGATAGCGTGGAAGCCAAAAATGTTAGCTTTTATATCAGTGTTTCGTGTGCCTCCAGCGGCTATGTATTGAGGTGCTTTATAAACAGTTTTCTGTAAATATTTAATAAGTCAAACCAATAACCAAGAAAATTAATAGTGTGGCGTGATGTGCTGTAGACTTTCATTTGCGATGAAAATAACCTATTGTTTACATTCTTGGCAAACTCGTTATGGTTTCCATTTTTGGAGGAGCGCAAAGCGGAATTTCGTATATTTCCTTTAAATCCGGATCTAAAATTCGTTGTTATGATGAAGTACTGTGTATACTCAGGTTTCCCTTGCCAAGAAAACGTCAACAATGAATCGTGGAAGCTTGACTAAACGGGACAGGGAAAGGGGTTTGGCGCGAGTTCAACAATGGAAAGCTTCAACTCCCTTCCCTGGTCAATATATACAAAATACCGGGAGGTTTTTGACTTCGAGCTTCCCTAATTCATCGCTTTTTAGTATTGCAGTTGCGCATGCGTGAAGGTAACACACAATAGAGCTTTTATCTTCTAAGCTCCCTCTCTCCAGATTTGCATAATCTTGGACTGATGAAGCGAAAGAAAAGGTCTGCTAAACTAGCCGTCTTACAACTACGCAGAGCCATATGGTTCCGTTTTGTTTCGAGCTTTTCAGTGCTCAAGTGGGTGGTGGTGTTGTCGGGCAATCGAGTTGAGGAAAACTGGAAATCGACGTTTTTGGTTTCAGGCCTCTTTCCCACTTTTACCTGTGAACTTTCGAACGTTTCTACCCCCTCGTAACTCAATGGTTCAGTCACCTTTTCGGATGTAAGGTAAAAACCAAAACCCTCTCTGTCTGTATCTTCCCATCTGGCCTTGTCCCTAAAACCGAAAATATTGTCCACTCTCATGCAAATCTGGAACTTGTCGCATCTTCCAATGACAAAAGCTCCAAGAATCCGTGCATTTCAGTGCTTCCTGAACTCCTTTACCCAGGAATTTTCCTAATGTTGTAGTGCGACTTGGAACATTTTATTCGGAATTTTAGATTTTAGTGATGTTTATTTCCTTTAAATTTTTTTGCCCAAAACTGGTTGAAGATTGTAATTGATTGCTATTGACCCTTACAACTTTTTTTGTCTTGAAGTTAACCCTAATCAGTTGTCGACCCCTTGCTGCGATCCCTTTTTTCTTTTACGTTGTGTTTTCTTAAGAAAGAATTTCTTCAGACAAGTTTCCGAGGGGGGTGGGGTCCAAATTAGTCGACTCTGGAATTTTTATGATCTCACGGGAACGAAAGTTTCGAAGCTATAGCCCATTCGTTCCGTGGAGGACTTGCAAGACTATTTATAATTCATTTTTACTGAGAACAAAGCGGAAACGGGAAGTTTTTCACTTTTTATTTTTACAAAGAATTCACAAACCGGAAGTTGCCGATTGGAGGGTTGCGTTTGACGCACGAGAAACGTGGGATGGTTTCTTTTTTTTATTATTATTGTAATTTTAAGAGTACACTATTTTTAGGGGTGGGGGACAAAAGTAGGCGTGTACGCACGTGCGAGTTGTATCACTCGAGTCCCGAGCCTCCCGATTTTGGCCCTTGGTTTTCCTATTATTGGAACTAACAAGTTATTGCGTAGAGAGGGGCAGCCGTCGTATTTATGAGACAGGACGGTAGTGTTGCCATTGTTGCGACTAAAAGGGGGAAAGGGAAAAGTTATGTTGGGCGATTCAATGATGCGCAACGATTCTTTAGTTGTTCCTCTTTAAAAAAAATGTTTCTCTCTTTTATTGTCAACTGCGCTTACAAAAAGGCTTTTATATGGTTATGACATTTATATTTATTATGTTTTTGGGACTGGGACTCCTTTACATTCCTTAACGGAAAAAAAAGAAAAATTGAAAAAAGGGGAAATCCTGTTAGAAGTGACGCCTTAGTCCTTAGTAAAGACGTTTTGCGGGGAAATCAGGCATCCCAGAATGTATGTACAAGCACCGGATGCCGTTCAAAATGACGTGATGGGCGCCAAGAAGATAGATCGTTTGTTTATTTATGTAAATCGCTTTCTTTCTCCTTTCTCGCCGTCGCGATACTGCAGCTTTCCAGGCTTCTGGAGTTAAGAACTTCATTCTGATGGAGGGGTGCAAAACCAACAGGGGGAGATTAAAGGGAGTTCTATGTAAATATTTTTTTTATGATTTCAAACTGATAGGGTATAATATGCTTCATTGAAAGCTTGGCTCCCATATACCTTAGCTTATTGATGGGAAAGGGTCACAGATGGCAGCATGGCACTGATGTTTGTTATTGTGTTGCGAAAACCTTGCGTAAGAAAGTAAAAAAAGAAATAGGTAGCTAATTGCCGGCAAAGTTGCTGTGCTTGTTTTGCTTCTGAAAAGTACAATTTGTCACCACAGTTTGCTGTAGCAGCACGATGTCCCAAATCAAGTCGTCAAACGTTCGGAACAAGATTTCTCGAAAACGGCTTGTCAGATTTGAAAGCAAAGTAAAACAAAAGGTTTCTTTTATTTGCAGTCAAAGGACAGATTTTTAGCTAACGTATTTCTCATAGTTGCAAACTTCATTTGCATTTTGCCAATTTATTACTCATTAGAAAAAATGTGCTTTGGTTGTGCACTACCTGTTAGCAAGCTCAAGATTACTGTCAAAGAATTTTGTCACTAATTATCCGGTATTCTCAAAATGTTGTTCCGAAATTCCCATGCTAACCGAGCTAAGCTATACGGGAAATGTTTGCAACAGTTAATTTAAGCCAAGAACTCGGTGTTTTGTTAATTAATAACGGTAACATATATGTGCTGTCGAATTTGGCGCTAATTGAATGAGATCGAAGCATGACTAGCAAGGTACTTAATAGCATACTACTCAGTAAGTGGTCCTACAATAACTCCGATTGTCTGAATGATTTATTGGTTTATTATCGTTTAAATATGGAATGGCCTATTATTTACCATACTAGTAAACAATACCTTATTAACATTTGAGTGAAACTCATTTGCATATATTTCAATAATTAAACATTCGTAAACGTCTAAGTCTACATTTGCCACATATGAATGGAAATACTTTCACTTTAGCACAAAATAATATATTTTATAATTTTGTCCTGGTTTCATTCAGCTTTGTAAACTTTCAGATTTGCACGCGAAGTTTCAAACGTACGGAACAAGCTGTGTTAAAAAGGCACGGCTTTTCCCCCTTTTTTTGAATAATGCAAATGGGTGAAGTAAGGGAGTCAGATAACACTCGGATTCGTAGGAATAAATGGACCCCATCGAAAACGGCGCCAGACTTAGCCACCCGCCCATAAATCTACACCATTCATTACCATAAAGTTGGGTACAGTGTATGAGGATAGAAGGGGGGTAAAGGGGCGTATGGTGATAGGGAAGTTTAAGGAGATATTGTTGTTGATGGCTTACATACGATTAGGGGAATGGGCAACCGTTTGTTATTTCTTCTTATGGGTCATTATAATGAGGAAAACGTGCGTTTGGCCAATGACTTTGAACTTTTGTTTTAACTCTGACAATGTTTCGCTCAAATAGGTTCATCCCATGATTTGGTACCGTCGTTGCTCAACATTTTCGATGCCATGATTGCTCAAGCAAGCTCGGGGACTGCAGAAGCCGACCCCAGCCCCAAATTATGGCCAGAATCACCCATATCGCCAATATCGGCCAACTCAAGCCATATCGTGCCCAGTTTGCCTTCGACGACCCCGGGTTGGTCGAGTTTACCGACGTCACCTGTTGGTCGGAAAGAGTATCCAGTGTTGCGCATTGTTGAACCCGGAGATCCTGTTGACGAGACCCGGATCGGATCACCTACGCTGATCTTGAAAAAACAACCGGCGCTTCCGAATGCCCAGTTACCGTTAAGCACAGCGGCCATTAGTCTTGAAAACAGTGGCAGTAGTAATAGCATCAAGGACAGAGAGAGCAGTAAACGGTTGCAGTATACGGATGTTATTAAACGGAGGCTCTTGAGCGACACACCACTTTCTCAGCGACCTTCATCTTCGTCTTCCTCGTCATCATCCTCGTCCTCATTAACGTCAATGGCGTCCTCGGTGGCTCCGGCCTCTTATTTAGCCTCCGTCGAAAGTCTGGCCGACAAAGAGAGTTCTGTTCCTGTCATTTCTTCAGCGTTACGGAATCCTGCTTCCCGTATGCGCTCCAGTGCCAATGAAGGCCAGCGCCATTCAGGAGATTCGGGTATGGTTTTTTGTCTTTTATTTAACCCTTTTTGGCATTAACACGCGAATTTTAAAGGCATTTGTTATTTTTCTAAATTTCCAAATACATTAGACACATTTTTAACACGTTTTTCGACACATCAGACCGGGATGCTTGCACCAAAATTAGGACTTCATTATTCGTTAATTGTCGATTAGAAGTTTTGAAAAGTAGCTGACCCACCTCAGGCGTTTTTTGCTGCTTCTTTCACATTTAAGTGGAAAGTTTTATAAGATGTTCGAGGTTTTTCTCAGATGCAGATCTCTGTTTCAGAATTAATTTTGCGTATCCCCCGTTTAAAGTACAGTAGATGCTGCTTATTGTGATCACGTTTGTCGAGTGAATGTTGATTCTATTAAGCGGAGATTCTAATAACCGAAAATCGGAAACATGCAATAGAATGCTACGATTAATCGGCGCATGAAACGAACTGGCTTGTTTAAACCAAAGAAACAAAGCATCGTCTACTTTTTGACACTTTCCCACACGTTTCCTTTTCCTAGATTCACTTCACCCACTATTGTTTATTTTGTAACGATTTTTCAACAATTTTGAGAGAGATGATTGAGGAATTCCTGACTTAACGGAACGGCCGCTTCCCTTTGTAACAAATGTCAGAAGTTTCAATGAGTTGCAACTTCTCTTTTACATTTAAAGCGACTATTCTTTTGTTCGTCGCCATTTTTATATCACCATACGTCTAAAACACAACTAACACTGCGCCTTTGAAGCCTACTTCTACGCTTAGGAGGGTTCTCAACACGATATCCCTTCTAATTTTCCCAGTCAGTATACGGGACTGGTCATTCAATTGAATAACCTGCTCATTTAATTGACTGGGGTTTAGATTGGATTTTCCCTAAGCCATGTAGTAGGCTAGAGGTGGCAGGATTGGTCAAAACGACGTAAAAGCCATGTCATTTGTCAGTATGCAAAGTCCATGTTGCGATTACTACTGTAGTTTCGTTACTGTACAGTACATGTGAAGATTATTTTGAAATTGATTCAATATCCGAAAGTGTGATTCTAATAACCCATTAAAATGCCACGAATTGTATCACTTTGAATCGGTCCTTTAAAATTTGATTCCATAAGCGGCTGATTCTAATAACCTGTGATCAGAATAAGCGGCATCTACTGTATTTTGTAATTGAATTGAGTTATGCCATCCTGTCAGCCTAAGTCTCTTCCAAATAGGCTAGTTCTCCAAATTCAGTTGCATTTTTTCAAGCGCAGCTAGTAGAGTATTAATGCTCAGCATTCCTTGATAAATATTAATTTGGATATTTATAGGTTGTTTAGTCTACTTAAAAGAATCCGGGATTTGAAGGGCTAGGGAGAAGATATTTCCAATATTAATGGGTTAACGATACAGTAAAGGATGTAGGTTAGTAGTGTTTGGATGAGTATGGATGTAGGTTAGTAGTATTTGTTTGAACTTTTGGAAGGGTGTTCGAAGGTACTCCTTATTGTCAAGTTGGCGACTTTTACCGAGCTTCTTCTTGTTTCCACCTGTCAGGTGATAGTGGAGTTTGTAGTCCCGGACCTGTTGATTCTGGAGGTATGGATATTTGCTCTCCTCGACACCCAAGTGAAAATGGAGTTGCACAGGAGTTGTCGTACATGGACCGCGTCGTGATGGAGATTGTGGAAACGGAGACTGTCTACGTGAGAGACTTGGAGCATGTCGTTGAGGTATGCAACATACAAGCGACGCTTTTTTGTCATTTGTTTGTCACCCCTTCCAATGATTGCAATCTTATCAAACTCTTTCTCTAATGGTAAAGCTCTCATTGTCTACATTGGCCCGATTTTTTGTCCCCCGTAAAGGCACTAGTCATGGTCCTAACGAAGGTTGCCACCAAAATTCTCTGTCTAAAACTGCATGAGAAGAAAGAAAAAAAAGGAAAAGAAAGTTGTGCTTAATGTTTTTATTGTTCATAAATAGGGTTATTTACATTACTGGGCGCAGGCTGCACCTTCTCCGTTGAATAAAGAGGAATCCAGAAACCTGTTTAGCAACATAAATCAAATCTTTGCCTTCAACGCGGCCTTTTTAAAGGAATTGAGATCTTGTGGATTGGATCCGGTCCAAATCGCAAGATGTTTCGTTCGAAACAACGCCGGCTTCACCATTTACACCGAGTATTGCACGAACTATCCCAGGTAAGCTTTTATTGGTAACAAAACTTTCACTTGGAACGTGCATAAAGCATTCGTTTTACTCGCGTGCAAATTATAAGTTTTATTTTTGTTTTGAATTAATAATTGTTTGCACTTTTGTTTTATTGCTGAAAATAAATTAGTTTTTGCTTTGTTGAGCGAATACATTACAGTAAATACCAAGTGCTTCACTAGCAAAAAAGCCAGCTAAATTGCGTGGAATGAAAGTGTAAATGCAAGTGGACGTTTATATTCATATTTTATGGAACATTGCGATAACAAGCGTTGATTAACTTCTGTTTGGTAGGACCGTGTCTGTCCTGACAGACTTGATGCGGGTAGAAGCCACAGCACGCGCCTTTCGCGAGAGACAGACCAGTTTGCAGCATACTTTGCCTTTGGGTTCATATTTGCTCAAACCTGTTCAGCGAATTCTCAAGTACCATCTTCTCCTACAAGTAGGTCAAACCTTTCCTTTTTTGAATCCCTTATCATTGATTACACATTTTTTAACGTTTTAGCCACTTGAACATGTTTGGTAGTAAAATGTCACCAATGAATTCTTTTTTGCTTCGCCTGTAGAATATTGTCAAACATTACGACCGGACCGGAAATGGATATGCTGATATATTGGTGGCACTTTCAGCCATGACCGGCATTGCTCATCATATCAATGATATGAAACGACGACATGAACATGCGATTCGCGTGCAAGAAATCCAGAGTCTGTTATATGGGTGGCAGGTTAGTTTTTTTCCCCAGCAATTTCTTACTTTTTGTTAATTTTATAAATTTTTTATGAGTTACATCGATGCACTCTGGTTAGAGTTTCAGTTCTTGCATGAAAGGGAGTGACAGCTGAAAGCTGACATGTAACTACGGATGTAACTACGGTTCGGTGTGTCATTTTCGGGTTGTTTTTTATTTCCGCTCTAGGGTGAAGATTTGACAACATATGGAGAACTGGTGGCTGAAGGTCATTTTCGATTGTACGGAGCCAAAGCTTTACGTCATGTCTTCCTTTTTGACCAAATGCTTTTGATATGTAAACGGAAAGAAGACGGAACCTTAAGTTACAAAACGCACATAATGGTAAGCCTTTATATTCAAAACCTTGTTTAGCACTACTAAACTAACTTGGTTTTGTTTGTTTCCAGTGTTCCAACTTGATGTTGATAGAAAGCGTGAATGGAGAACCCTTGAGTTTCCATGTGATTCCTTTTGATAATCCGCGCCTGCAGTACACTTTGGAAGTAAGTAATTTTGGCTAAACTTTCTTGTTTACTCTTCCAGATTTGTTTCACTTGTAAGCTACCCTAATTTTTTGCCTCATGAACTTTGTTTTGCCAAGTTAAAATTAAATGTTTTTTTTTTCTAATGCGAGTTAATGCGTGTCTTTGGCGCGGATTCACTGTTTTTATTTCTTACATTATTTTTTGTTATTAAAGTTAATTAACGTTCTTCATCCAAGTGAAATATAATTTAAATAACGCATATTTCCAATTTAGGCACGGAACATGGAACAGAAGCGAGAGTGGGCCCTCCAGCTTAAGCGAGTAATTTTGGAAAATTACCACACCGAAATTCCCACGCATGCCCGTCAGTTGGTTATGCAGCTCGGCCAAGAACGGCCTGAACGTAAGTTATTAACTTTTTACTGCCTTTTTTGCTATTTTTTTCCTGTTAGCTTTTTTGTCAGGCTAAAGATGAAGCGGCAACGTCTGGCAGCATTTGGCTCGCCGGGTTTTTTGTCTTGTAGCTGTCATAAGTTAAAGTAGATAAATGACAAGTTAAGAAGACGCTTTGGAGCGCTTTGAGCATTTCTGTTTTTCGCAAGTCTAGAGTCTAGAATTACATTTCCAATTAGAGCGTAACGTTGTGTGGTCCCAGTTAACTAACTCTTAAGATATCCCTTGTTATTGTTATAAAGATGTAGCTATATTTGAAAATTTAAATGCTAATTTAGTGTGGAGAATTTATGCAAACTACATAAATTCGAGTTTTAAGCGGAATTTTATTAACTTTCGATATATTAACCTTCTTTTTGTTGTTAAACTTCGAAAGGATGTCAAGTGGAGGAGCTGTTCGGAGCCTGATAACATTTTTAGTAGTAAATTAGGGCATTTGGGATAACGTTCTGACTTTTCACTTGCAGGTGACGTATCCATGGATCGGAATGGACCAAAACGACAGCATTCAGCGCCAGAATATCTGGAAAGGCGAAAACATTCCACTGCTGGACTCAAAGGCAAGCTTCGTAGGAGTAGGAAAAGCAGTGTTACTAGTCCCAAAGAGGTATGCTAATTTCTACAAATTTCTTAATTAGTTTAAAGTTGATTCTTTTTTAATTTAATTTCTCGTTTTAGTTTACGTAAGAATTCTTTGAATTACATTTTTTTCTTTCTTTAGTTCAGTATCTCAACGCTAGTTTAGTGTACATGTAGATTAGTGTAATACCCATATTCAGTGTAAATTTAGATTTTTTTATTAGATGTTTAGTGTAAATGTAGCTTTGCAGTTAAGTTTATAAAAAGCTAGACCTTCTAACCGGCTGATTGTCTTTCTGAATCCTTAGTCGCCTCTACTGCCACGAAGATTCCGCCGAAGCTTGGATAGTTCACCCTTACCCACCGACCCTGACAAGGAAGGCAAGGAAATATTCCGAAAGTGTAGCACCATTAGTTGCCCGCCGGATATGGACATGAATCAAGTGAGTGGTTTCATAAAAATGAATTCCTAACTTATTTCGTCAGCTAATTGGTTTGGTCAGCGTTTTGCTTGGTTATCTTTCGATGTATTAACCTACTTTTTGTTGTTAAATTTCGAAAGGATGTCAAGTGGAGACGCTGTTCGGAGCCTGAAAACATTCTATGCAGTCGCACTTCATCCATGGACTTTTCCATCCCAGAATCGCAGTCTAAGGAAACTTTAGACGCGGAAGAAACCGAAGAAGAAGAAGTGATGGAGACAAAGCACACCCAAGAAAGTTTGGAGGAAATCGTGGGCCAATTGGTACTCCAGAATCGTGATATTCAACGGATCTTGCTCCGCCAACGGCGCAAACGCTGCGATGGGGCCCATTTCAACTCGTCCCTGCCTCAAAGCCAAGAATCCATCTACGAAACCTTATCTGCCAAGAGCTTCGAGGGTGATTATGTCACCTTAGCGGCTCCCTTGGAATCCAACGACCCTGCAAACGGAGAAATTGAAGAAGAGCCTCTGCCAGTAAAACGTAATTGCCAGAATCGGCGATCATTGGGCACTTGCACAGCTCTCCCGACCCACCCACCCGCTGTTCCTAGCGTTGAACGATCTTTGTCTTGTCCTGCTCGCCAAAAGGTCCAAATCCAGAAGTCAACCTCCTTAACTCGCAAGATCAGCAATGTGATTCATTCAGATTTGGCACATTGGCAAGACTTACTAAGATCTTTATCTCCTCAACGCGGTTTAAACTCCTTGAGGCATGGCAAACAACGACCGCCACAACCGCTCCCTGATTCTCCTAGAGGAAACAACTCGAATATCACGGCGGGTGAGTCGGAGAATCCGAATGTGCCAGAAGTCTGGTTGAGGCTCCAAGGTGAGCATTTGGCCCACGCCCAACCTAAATCGGGCTCGCTACCACGCAGTTTCAATTTGCAGCCAGATTTAAACAAGAAAAGTCGAGGTCGACCTGTGACGATCGCATCTGATCAGCCTGATCTGCATGAAGATTATGGCTCGTACCGCTCCTCGTTAGACGAAACCCGGTCAGTGGACTTCAGCACGGAGAGTCTGCAAGATCACGACCCACCCTATCCGGAGTACCGCATTTATCGACGCAGTGTGTCACGATCCTCACTGCGAGCGGTGATTCACAGCGTTTCTAGCAAGATCGCCCACATGAAGTCCACCGAGTTATGGGGCTCTTGGTTTAACTTGACCGAAGAAGAGAAGCAAACCAAATGGATTACAAGTTTATCCCGACAGTACAGTCAAATCATTAAACAGCGTGTCAAGAATCACCCTCCGCAGTTGGACCAGCAGAACCAAGCATCAGTAATCGGAGCAAGAATCGCTAATATGGAATCAGCAGATTATGCGGTCCCTTGTATCCGTCCTAAACTGGAGACCAACCTCACTGATTTGAACGATTCTCAGGTCAAAACGTCTGATTCTACATACTCCTTATCGAGTGGTTTGGGTACCAACGAGTCGGAATCGTCGGGAACGTTGGATTCGCGCAAGACATTAGTCTCTTCGCATTTTGAGGATGAAGATTCTGATTTGGAACGATCCGAAAGCGAGCTTTCTAATGATAGTTTCTACGAACGATCTTTTGAAGCGATTGAATCCCTTTTGGATCAGGAGATGTACCGCGATTCTGCCATATTTAGCGACAAAGACGATCTGTCGAGTTTGGTAAGTGGCAGTAATCCGTCATCGTTGACGAGAGGGATTGATCCCAAGATTCTGGACCAAGAGAATCACGTCACTCGGAAGCTTGGTGGTCCTCCTCCCGTTCCCGCCAAGCCAGACCGTGCCTTGATGCAGGCCCTGCAAGCCCAATTATGGAAACAATGCGCGATTGCGGATCGGGTGAAATCGCTGGAAGAAAATAGCAAATTCAAGAAAGCCAATGGGTTGACGTCGTCGTTGGAGAACCTGAAAAGCATCCAGGAGCGACGGAAAGAACTAGAGGGTTTGGGCGCCAAAACTGGCGACGAGAGCGAAACCAGTTCGCAACATTCGACGTCGACAGTGAACACCGTTTTGGAGGTGCATTTCAATCCTAGTGCGGGGAGTTCGCCTGAATTGGATCGGAGCCGTCCCAGCGTTCGTTATGCGGCCGTCCAACGTAATCGAGGTGTTTCTTGCGATTCCGCCACGAATCGTGACTCTCCACCTGCTGCCAACGCCAATGTAGCATTGCCCAAAGGCTGGGTGAAACAGATTATTGGGAGACTGCAAGGCGAATCTTAGAAAAAGTGCTAATTTTTGTGTATATATTTTTTTGCGAAGAAGTCATGATTCTTTCCTAACTATCCAATAATCGGCATTTTTTTGCTAACATTCGTTGCAGACCATTATCTGACCAGGCAATGTTAAAGCTAGTCTTTCGTCATTTAGCGATCAAAAGTTGGAAAGGATTCGTTTGGTTTGGCAAGCTTAACTTCTTTCATTCTCATCAGTTACTTTTATTTGAATTATTGTTCTTGTCTTAGTTCTGTGTACGTCCTTAGTGTTCGCCTACCAAAATAAAAGTACTATTTACTGTAGCTATTCTCAATTGTTTAGGGACCCTGAAATGTAACCTTGTAAACTATTAGGACAAAAGCCCTTTTCTTTTTTGAGCTGGGGGACTTGGGGTGGCGTTTTAGCATCCTTTTTTGCTTGGAGCCTTCAGCGGAGTTGAAAGGATGTTTTTGCGTAGTAACTATAAAGTAATATATAGTTCTGAGATTGGGAGTTCGAAAAATCGTTAGGCTCGATATACAGTAGATACGGCTTATTGCGATCACGTTTGTCAACTGAATATTGATTCTATTAAGCGGAGAATCTAATAACCGAAAATCGGGAAATATGCAATGAATGGTGCGATAAATAGGCGCGTGAAACGAACTGGCTGGTTTAAACCATAGAAACAAAGCATCGTCTACTTTTTGACACTTTCCCACACGTTTCTCTTTTCTAGATTCACTATATACCCACTATTGTTTATTTTGTAACGATTTTCCAACAATTTTGAGAGAGATGATTGAGGAATTCCTGACTTAGCGGCCGCTTCCCTTTGTGGCAAATCTCTTAAATTTAACTGGTCATAAGTTTCAATGAGGCACAACTTCCCATTTACTTTTAACTCAACTTTTTTATGTTCATCGCCCTTTTTATATAACCACGCGTCTAAAACACTACTAACACTGCGCCTTCGAAGCTTACTCGTACAATTAGATAGGATTCTCAACACGAAACCCCTTCTAATTTTCCCAGTCTATTAAGGGAACTGGTCATTCAATTGAACAACCTGCTCATTTCATTGAATGGGGCGTTTAGAAAGGATTTCCCCGTAAGCGTAGTAGTAGGATGTAAGTGACAGGATTGGTCAAATCGACGTAAAAGCAATGTCATTGGTCAATATACAAACTCCATGTAGCAATCACTACTGTAGTTTCGTTACTGTAGATGCGAAGATTCATTTGAAAGTGATTCTAGTATCCGAAAGCGTGATTCTAATAACCGAATAAAATGCAAGGAATTCGATCATTTTGAATCAGTCCTTTTAAAATTTGATTACATAAAGCGGCTGATTCAAAGAACCAGTGATCACAATAAGCGGCATCTACTGTATTTTAATTAAAACTGCTACGACTATTTCAGAAATAAGGAATGCTGATGTATTCCACTTAATTACATACAAAATTTGAAAGGTTTTTTCTTCTTCTTTTAAAGGTCAGGTTGCGGAGGCGTGCAAGCAGATGTCGAACTGCTGGATTTGCTGCTCGTGCTGTCACTCGTGTCGTCCTTTCCATCTGATAGATCCTCCTTTTCCTGATCATGCTCGTCTTCGCTGTTTGTGGCCTTTGAAAGATTCTTTTTCTCTTGCTTAACGTTAGAGTCATTAGCTTTCTCCTTTTCAGTACCCTCTTTCAGGGCATTCTCTTGCGCAGCCAAACACTGCATTATCTCATGATTGTATGTCGAATGCAATAACAAGCCTAAAACTCCAGCTCGAGAAGACATGGCTTGTCGGATCTGCTTTTCCCTTTCAAACAATTCATCAAGTTTGAGCCATTGACGCACTCGTTCCAGATCAATCTGAGCTCGTCGCAGTTTTTCCCAACTATGATGCTTAACACATCTTTTCTTAGCCACTCGGCAAAGATCTCCCGTCAGCTGAAACACGTCCTTTACCAATGGGCAGCCGCAGACTTCATTGTCGTTCACTTTCAAGTCTTTGCAATGCTCCGGGCAAAGGACACGCAACCGCTTGCAGTAAGTGCCGTTAATGGGGTTGTAGGCGTCGCAAAACATGTTGTTGCCTTCAATCCTGGTCTTGTAGATCGATCCAAAAGAAGTCTGGCTTTCATACTTATTGAAGCAGCGCTCCATGTGTCTCACAGCAATACGCGCTTGGATAGCATGACCACATGTGACGCAATAAGTGGATGTTTCATCCCCTTCTTCTTCAGTGTCATCTTCAGAGCGGGAATCCAGCGCCAAGCTTTTCGCACGAGCAATAACCACATCCAACGCCTAAATAATCCTTTTTGGTAGTTCAAAAGACATATATATATATATATGCAAATATAACCTTGTGTTTCCGATCCAGCTCTTCTAAGGCACTTCTGGCTTCCAACTGCTGTTTACGAATACTTTCCAACTCTTTCTTATTCGCGTCTTCGGCAATGCAAGGAGATGCATTCCATTCTTGGATTCTTTGGGGTAAAATCTGGAACAAAAACACAAATTAAAGACTCCTTTTTCTATTTTTCTCTTCAATGAGAATACTTGGTAGATTCTGGCGGAGGCAAGATTCACCCCACATTGATCACAGCAGTACTTAGAGCCCGGTCTGGCCCCACGTGTGCACTGTGGTCCATAACAATGCTTAACTTGGGGTAGAGCTTGTACTTCTTCATCCGAGCTGGTGTATCGACGCTTGCGAGATGCTAAACGACGGCTATGTTTAGCGCTGGCTCCCAGTTTTTCCTGTATAAATCACAGACACGATAAGTCTCGACATAAGTATAAGTCTCAAAATAAATCAAGCAAGGATCCCGAAAAAACGGTGCAATTATGGAAAAGGGCTTACCCGCTTGTTAGAAACAATCTTTTGTTTCGCAGGCTTCTCTTTTTTATGTCGAGGCTCCCACACATCATCATCGGAGTAGTTAGCTTCGCGCAAAGCAGCGGAACTGGGTGGTTCCTCCACACTTTTAACGACTTCTGGTTTTTTGTTCTGGTCACTAAGATTAGGGCATTCCCGTTCCTTGCAAACCTTAAATTTGCTGCTGCTTCCAAATTTCTTCATATCCCGGCAAGCCTCGCAAATGCCGCAATCTTCAGTGCGATAACAAGCTAAACAAGATCCGCACCCAGGTATAGACACTTTTTGGCGTTGGTGCTGTCTGTGATGTGACTCGGAATCTTTCCTCCGTTCTCGACGTTTCTTAAGAAGCTTTTCCTTCTTACTGCTACTTGATTGTTCTAGTTTCTTTTGCTTGTACCGAATTTCAAGAGATGGATCCTTTGCTCGGCATTTCTAGACAGAATTCAAGAAGGTTAATGTTTCGGAAAGTTCAAAACAAAGGGAAATGAATATATTTACTGCACAGAAATACTTCTTAATGAACCTGGATTCCTCTTCTGATATGTCTATGCAATCCCCATGGTACCATTCTTCACAACGGTCGCAACCACTGTATTAAGGAGTTTAAAGCAATTTAGAGGTGTGTTCAAAGGTTATTCTCGTAGAAACGCTTACATCATAAATCTGCCCACATCAGTGGTCTTACAAATGCAGTAAAGTTGCTCTTCCAACCCATGCTCTTCCTGTTTCATCATCAGTGCAATTTTGGACTGCCGTTCGGGCAAGTTAAACTTCTTGGCGATCTCCTTGCGCTGAAATATAAAAAGTGAAACATGTATTACAATATTGAACAACTAAAGAAAATCATAAGCAACAAGTACTACCCACCGAAAGAACTTTCTCTGACATCTTGCAATCTTGGTTTATAAAAGCGACGGTCGTTGTTGTTCTGCAGAGATTAGGGCACGCCGCTGAAATAAAAACGTAATTTTGCATCCAACCGAGGAGTATCTAGCATGGAGTGGGCACTCTGTAGGAAAGTTTGAAGCCAGTTCGATAGTAACGCCATCAATTTTCGCGGCCCCGAACGAAACTTCGTTATGATCTGCATGCTGTAAATAAATATTTAGTAGAAGTATCTTTTGAAAGCATACCGCTTCAGGGAATCAAGTCAGCACTTGTATCACTGATAATAACCCTAAATATTTTGAATAATTATTGTTTTAGGATATGATTGCACCCATGTTTTTTTTTATCACATTTTTTATTTTCGTTTCTCACTGCGCAACGAATTCTGATGGGGTTGCTAAACTTTTGAATAATGACTTCCATTTTGTTGTTCTTTTCTTCAAATAGGTGAATTTCTGCAGGTTGAGAAGATTCAATCAGTTGAGCGTTTTATTGCAGCCATTGGTTTAAAGAGGCGTCCCGGATGCACGTAGTTTGAAATATTCAAAAATCGACAAAGACTTTTGTCGATGTTGAACGTTATTGAAGATTCTTGACAAAGGTGTCCGTAAAAGTTGAGGTCTTTTTCTCAAAACGTTGGACATAGGTTTTATGCAAATCAAGTCATGCTTATGCTTCAAACTGTCATTCAAATCTGTTATGTATTTAAGAAATTGAAAGATTGCTTATTTAAATTTTGCTCAGTAGATACTTTTTTCGTAGATTTTGCTTGTGTTTTACGTTCAGTAGATGTAATCTGCGTCCAGCAGAAAGGTCTTGTGCTATATTAAAAGAGTTCTGAAAGTATTAAATTTTCCTTCCTAACTTCTTGATCTAGTCTATCTGTATTATGCTGGCTAATTTTTCTAGGCCTTAGAAAAAGAGATTTATTTGAGAGTTTTATCAGATTTGAATAAGGCGCGCTGCCGTAAGGAGCGCTCTTACAGCTTGCAGCCTCGCCTCCCCTCAGTCGCGCTCGTAAAGCCGAACGTGCTGCACGTGGATTTACAAACTGTTGTCGTGGTTAACGCGTTAGGATAGTTGTGCTTTTAAGCTAAATTTTTATATCTTACTCTATTTATAGTTATGCACAACATTCCTGATGATACACAAGCATTAATTTAGCTTCGTTTGTAGAGTTTAGGCGTGTTTCGAGTGTGGTGTTTACTTTCAAACGCGGGCGTGCAAACGTTTTATTACGTTTAAAACAGACGGTTTTGTTAAATTTAAGCTGAACAAGTCCAAACAAGTTGCCGGCTGCGTTTATTCTTTGTCGTCTTTCTCAGCTCCAGTTCTCAATTGTTACTATCATTTTTTTAGGATAAGCGTACGTAATGCTTCGCCCATAGTCTTGTGTTCGCCTGAGTTGAGTGAAAACTTGGCGTGCCGCGTGGATGAGTTATGAATAAAATTCAGGAAATATTGTTAAAAATGTATTTACTAGTTTAATTGAATTGTATAGATCCGTAATAATAAAAGGGATATAAAAGGCCCGTCCTCCTTATGTCGCGGTTCTTCGTCCTTATGACGTAACTATAAATACGACTTATGGCGCGTTCCACTGGCTGTATATATTTTTGACACTGAGTGTGTACACAATTTGTAAGCATATACATGTTTGACACACTTAAGTGCCAAAAATATTGCACCAGTGCAGTCAGTGGAACGCGCTATTAAAAATGTTTGAAAATGTAAAAAAAAAAAAAAAAGCCTGGTTAGACCGTGAGAAGAGATTTCTTCAGCATTATATGCCATTGGCTCCCGAGAGGGAATCGTCCTTGTGTCTACGGTCGGAACTGCACCAATCTTTTGCTATTATAATCTACAATCTGTTTACATCAATTTTAGACCTAATGCATTTACCTTAGTCGCTGTTTAACGTTAATGGCTTTCTGGTTTGGGCTTATAGAAAGAGGACAAGACTATTGAACGACCGACAAGATTCCTTATTGCTACATTCAGGTTTCACGAATCAATGGGTCTTCTGGTCACGAATCTGGTGGTTGCGTGCAGTTTTATTAAATCAGACTGCAAACTCATCTTTCATCAATTATTTAAAAAATTAAAGAATTGTTTCTTTAAACTTTGTGTTACGTTTCAATTCCTAACCCTTTCAACTGCGGAAGTCGTCTAAAATTAGGAGCAAGATTTCTCGAAAATCCCTTATCGTATTCAAAGACAGTTTATCTCATAAATGTTCTTTTTTTAGTCGCAAGTGCATAACCAATTGAAATTGCTTTGGTTCATGTATATTTCACGTAGTTGAAAAATTAATTTGCGTAGTACTACTTTATTATGCAAGAAAAAATGTGCATGAGTTGTGTATTAGCGCTTGGTATGCTTATAACTTAACTGTTAGTGCATTTTTGTATGAAATGTACAGTACTAATATTTGAAAAATTTGTTCCCAAATTACGCATGATAACGCTCTAGTAACAATACATTCTAGCAAGGGGTTCGCAACTCGTGTTTAACTTCGTACACCCTGACTATTCAGTTAAAAAATGTTAAACTTTTTAGCGCGTATAACTTGTTTTTTTAGCTTTTTAACTGAACAGTTTAACTAAGTTTAACATTTTAACCCCAAGTTTAACAGTTTTAACCCTAAGTTTAACCATTTTAACCTTAAGTTTAACAGTTTAACCCTAAGATTTCTTTTGGGTTAAAAAAAAGTTTAACCCTCGTACACCTACCAACGGAGTTACGAACCCCTTGCATTCTAGTAACGCTCTAGTACATTGGAAGGGTCCCGATGTTCAGCAAAGCAGCTTTTGGGTTCGACTTTGTGTATTATGCGATTTTAGATAACTGAGTAGAATTGTAACGCTTGTTTTCTGAATTTTTTGCTTTTCTCATGGATTTATCCCTCCCAACATTGCTCTAGCCCTCGGTTTTCCAAATCTGTTGGAGTTTTTGTGCTGCAACTTTTTTTAGTTCCAAAAAATTATATTCTAAAATTATGCAAATGAAATGTTTTTTTTTAATATCTAAATCCATTGTAGGCTTCCGCCTGTTGATGGTTCTTTATTATCAATTACGGTGATTACAATATACTGTTAAAATTAGAGAACAAGTAAAACTGGTTGGTGGACAAGGGAAGGTAGTGTACCTCACCTTGGTCCATACAAGGTTAAAACTAAAGGAGAGGAGGGTAAAGGTAGGGAGGGATGAAATGTTTTGCTCTAACCCGGAATTCCTTATATGCTTATTTGTTGTATTCGAAATGTTCCACGTTAAATCTAGTTTACAAAAATGTACTTTACTTGCGCGATTTGCAATTTTCAAAAATAAATGCAAAATTTCGGGAAATTTATGCGAGATTTTTCGAAAAATTTGCTAAAAGGGGTGTGGCATAAAAAACGAATCCTATTGGCTAGTGCACAGAATACGTAGGTGCTGTATCATCTTTTGTTCGATTTATAAAAATATGACGGTTTGCCTATAGCCGTACCTTCTAATTCTCCAAACGTTTGCATTATTATATTTGTATTTATTATATATTGTATTTCTTTGTATGTGTTTTAAAGTACAACACACAATCGTGACTTATGTTTTGTTTACTAGTCAAAATTATTCAAAATAATTGCAAGGACATGTGTTTGCTTTCAAATGTTTTTATTGAAAGCTCATACGTACTATACCTTCCAAAAAAACGAGTATAGGGAAACCACAGTGGGCTAATCTTTACCCGTGGGATTAATTAAAATTTGCTCGTTCGAACCCGCTCCTCTCTAAAACCGAACCAAAACTAAGGAAAGTAGAATCCTAGTTTCTCCGAGGTGGGGTTATTTTTGTGAAAGGTAATATTACTAGTCTATATCATACTTGCATGTCAGTTTCTAATAAACATGGCTCCTCATCTGACATCAGACAAAAAGGGAGAAATTATTGGAATGAGAAATAGTGGTATTTCGATAAAACAAATAGCGTTGAGGTTAAATGTAAGCAAAGCAACAGTGCAAAGGTGGGTTAATCGGAAAGAAAATGAAGGAAACGTGGAGAGGAAGGTAAGAATGAAAATGTTTGTTAAACAGAATTTTCAATGTAATATTGTAGGTTGACTCTGCTCGTCCAGAAATATTAAGCGTAAATGAGAAAATCAACTTGATTGCTGCTTCCGTAGCATATCCAACTTTGCCAATGAGAGAACTTGTTCAACTTTCTAGCCAGGAACATGATATTTCAACGCAAACAGGATCCAATATTCTGGCGAAAGCAGGTATCAGATCTCGAAGACCCGCTAAGAAATTTATTCTGTCAGAGCGACACAAAGAAGCTAGAGCTCGGTTTTGCGAACAATTCCGAAATCGGGATTATGAGTATTGGGCAAGTGTTGTTTTTTCGGATGAAACAACAATTTCTTCTGTTTCCAACAAACCTATTATAGTTTATCGCGAGGTAATTACTACTTCGGCTAATAAGATTCATCATCACATCAGTTGCACAATTTCTTAGAGAAACAAGCGCTATAGCGATGAGATGCTGAGGGACAGTTGTCGAAGTGGGAGGTTTTCAGTATCTGCGTTTGCCTGGTTTTCTGCTACTACTGGATTTAGTTCTCTTACGAGAATCACAAGAAAACTGAATGCGGAAAATTATGTCGAGATTCTTTCTCAAGAACTTCCCATAATGCGCGAAGCACTCGGCGATGCCTTGGTTTTTCAGCAAGACAATTCACCTGTGCATACAGCAAGATCAGTTAGAACGTATCTTACTGAACAAGGCATTACGCTTCTACCACATCCTCCACGATCACCCGATCTCAACCCGATAGAGCATGCCTGGGCCATGCTGAAGCGAAGGATAAAGTAAAATTTCTATCAATTAAAAAAAAATCACAGTTTTTTTATTAGCACTTCGACCTTACGCGGAAAAGAAGAACTCTGGGTTGAAGTCCTCCGTGTATGGGATGAAATATTGGAAGACCCTGATTTTTGGATCACATTAGCAGAATCAATGCCAAGAAGATTGGAGATGTGCCGTGATAACAATGGAGGCATTACAAAATATTAAGAGGAAAAGCCAGCAGCTCTCTTTCAATTTTTTTGGGGGGAGAGGGGTTTGGCAAGAGCATTTCTGTAAGAGTATTTTCTCTGTTCTACAGCCCAGGGTTAAAACGGATTCCGCTTTCTATACGTTTCGGTTTGGTTTTTAGACAGGAGACCTACAAACCGGTTCGTTAAGCAGTCTTTAATTAATCCCACGGGTAGGGGATTAGACCACTGTGGTTTCCCTATACTCGTTTTTTTTGGAAGGTATAGTACAATATAGTTTAATTACATAACATTAAATTTCGCACTTTTATGGGAAGTTCGGGGCCTGAAAAAAAAGGGCGCTAGTGTCGAAAATGTCTTCAAATCGTCCCATAGTCCTTGGCTCTGTATTAAATCCTTCTTGCATCCAACCACAACATCCCAAGCATGATCCCAAGCGTCAAGCACTTAAAGATCGATACGGGATCAGCGATCAAACATTACCAGTAATCGACACTTACTGAAATTTCAACCATGCTTGAGTGTTATCATCGATATGAACTTGTATATATTGATACTTACCAAAAAAAAAATTATGCGAACTTTCCGAATATGAGAAACGAAATTTAAAACTCTCCACAAATAGTCGCAAACACAATAAAAACAATAGTATTTCCAAACTTTTTATTTCACAATAAACCTATTCAATCACAAGTTGTTTTACTAAGCATTAATGCTTATTCAAGTCTAACATTCGGATTCTGTTTGCCTAAATCCAAATCCATAACTGTTAAAGTTATCGTTCTAACTCAAAGTAATCCGAGATTTTAATAGCCAACTTGATTCTTTCGTAAAACAGCCACCAGTTTATCCATAGTTCTTTATATCTTATTATATTAGAGAGCAACGAGAGTAGACCAATACCAGCTAAGCAAAAAACAAAATAAAAAAAAAACAAGGGAGGTTGGAAAAATGGGACAACATGGTCAACAGGGGTAGCAAATTTTAGCTTTTCTTACAATTCCAAATCATGGGAATGTCTCAGCACAACAAGCAGGACATTTCCTACGTACCAAACCCTACAGACTACACATGCTTAGAAATGACTCCTTCCAAGGGCAGTTCACATAGAACTCATGGTATGGAAACTATGAGTTCAATTTTAAATGGGCTGCAAAAAACTCATGCAGAATAGCAAAGAGAGCGAAAAACTGGGATCAAATAAAGCAAAGTTCCAAAAACTGACAGCACGAGGGACGGCAAGATGATAGTGAATGCGGAAAAAGTTTACTATATATCTCAACTATTTTTTCTTCAGAAAACTTCTTGGGAGGTTTAAAGAGTTTGTAAATACGGAGAGAAAAACTGTAGCAAAAGTGAATAAAGAGGAATAAGTAACTGTACAGAACAACTTCTAGCTTGGTTATCGAAAGCTTTTCTTACGAGACATTACTAATACCATTTCCTCCCCGAAACACCGAAACTTATAACTTTTCGTCCCCATTCGAAGTGCTCTGCTGCCCGTCATGTAGTTGGCTGCGACTATTGCTGTTTGTCAGCGCCAGCAATTTCATCTGGCGAATAATAGCCGTGGCGTTGTACGCTTGCTGTGGAAAACATGAAAAATTATTGTTAGTCGTAAATACGCATCTGCTCATCATATCTACCAACTACATCAAACATAACAGGCTCTTAGTCATTCCCTGGGTGCCCACATATCGACACTGGACCGTAATAAGTGCGCTCGATTTTATGCATGCCATTGCGATGCAAATTAACGACACAATTACCATGCAATTAGTATAAAATTGGGTTACCCCTATCGCCCTGTTCCTTCACCCTCCCCTTCCCCTTCTTCCCAGTCTTGCTCCTCAATAGAGGGACAAAGGCGTGAAGCCCCGCTCCCTAAATCCACTGACCCGCCCGCAGACAAGGCCAACCTTTGCATTTTATGCACCATGGCAATGGCGTGCATCAGTTGCTATATCAAGAAGAAATGTTCCTCAAAAAACCATCATTCAGAGCGACCAAAAATAAAAAAGATGATTCATAAAACACGTTTAGTACAAACCGAGATAAAAAAAAAGATACATGCTGTTTGTTATATAAATTGGAGGAAAAAGATCAAAGTTTAAAAGCGCTAGTAGAAATAAAAAGAACTTGACTTACCCGCCATCGCGACTTGGCGAAATTTTTCTTCAATTGTTCCGACACGGAACTGTGGATATTGCGATCGCTGGCAGCATTTCCAGATATCCTAAGGGACAAACACACACGAAACTCGGGTTTACGGCTAATTTCTTATGCATCAAATGGAGAAATTTAATTACCAAGGATGCGCCAAAGCTTCCCGACACGTAACGCGCTTAGAGGCATCAACGCACATCAAGTTGCGAATGAAGTCTTTGGCTGAGTCGGAAATTTCGTCCCAGTATGGAGAATCAAACTCAAATTCACCTAAAGAATTAAAACATTAACATTGTTAAATAGTACTCATATTTTCTAGCAAAAAAAGACCTAACATGTATTTTAGCATTTGACTAATATAGAATTTGCTATAAGAATTTGCTTAGTTAGGACCTCTTTGTCATCAGGTAAACTAGCATGAAAGATTTCAAACAAGCCGTTTTTGTCTCGAAACATTTGATTATTTTCCGCGCCACTAATAGCTCAAGCAGCTCAGCTGTTGTACCACAGGAGTCCAGCAAGAATCCTTTTATTTACGACTTCATTAATAATTTAAATTAAATGTCTAATGTTTACATTTAAACAAGGTATTATTGTCTAATTGCAATACAATATGTAAATTTGTAAATAAGATCTTGGGCTTTTCATATCTAACTAAGGTTACGATTTGAAGCTTATAATTGTGCATGAGTAATCAAATTACCTTTGAGAATCTGGGCAAACAAGTTGGCATCATTCTCATCATAGAACGGAGGATAACCACAAAGAAGGATGTAGGAAATGACGCCTATGCTCCACACATCCACGGCTTTACCATACGGCTTCTGGGCTAATACTTCGGGCGCTGAAAGGCCATGTACAAAAGCAGACAATTAGACACCATTCGTCTTCCAAGTTCACTCGCCGAAGCCAAGTTTTATAAAAGCCAAGTTTTTGAGAATTTGTCTTTACCTACGTATCCTGGAGTACCGCACGCTGTGGCCATTATGCCCGAATCTTCCATTTTGGAAAGTCCAAAGTCGCTAATCATGATTTTGCTATCTTCATCAGGACTATAATACAAGAGATTCTCTGGCTACGAAGAAAAAGAAAAAGAGGAAAAAAGTTAGTTTCACAAAACTTTTCAAAATGTAAATTTGCCTCACAAAAACATGATTTTTCCCAAGTAACCAAAAAAGCGTTCGTTTTTCTACTTGTTTGGAGAAAATTTTATCTCTTAGCAACCCACAAACTTCAGTATTTCACAATAGTAACACGAAAAGGAGTCGCTTTTTTGCCAAGTGACACAAAACTTTGATTACTTCCCGAGGGGTTCTACAAGTTCAGTTTGTTCATTTAATTATTGGGTTTTATTTCACGTTTTTTAAATTTATTTTTTGGTAAAAAGTTCGACTTTCGCCTTACTTTCAGATCTCTGTGGACCACGCCTTGCTCATGCATAAAATCCACAGCTTCCAGAACTTGTCGTATGAGATCTGCGGCATCTTTTTCGGTATACGATCCTTTTTCCACGATCCTGTCGAAAAGCTCACCCCCGGTCACCCTAAAGTTATAAAAAGGAGAGGAAGAAGCCGTCATTAAATCCCTCAAAACTTACATTCGGAGTGCTAAAATAACGAAGAGCTCTCGAACTGCCTAACTCAAGCGCAATGGAGCTTGACCTTTTATTGTAATGTTTTGTCTTTTGGTGCTATCGATCTCAGCTGGCTTTTCTTGTGTCGGTCGTAAAGGGACATCATTTGAGGTCGCAAACAAGGTCCATCAAACATGGTTGATATGCGGGTTAATAATACAATACACGCGTACTTTACCTCCAAGTGAATCGATAATTTTCTTTCAGTTCTTTTATAGTCCCTTTTACTACACGAGCAAAAATCCTTGGCTCTTTTTGCGCGTTTTGTTTCCTCGCAACTCCCAGGAGTGAATGCTGGCAGATTTTCTTCTTCTTCTTTGGTTGGATCAATACTTCCCGCCTCCTCTTCTAGCTTAAATCGTAATTTTCTTTTTTTTTTGGTCCAGGATAAAAATACGAGCGACATTTTCATTCCGATCATCGTTTCCCACTCCTTTCCCAACATAAAGCTACGTCTTCCGTCAGCAACCATTTTTTCCCTTTCTTTTTGGCAAGATCACATGCTTGATAATGGCCTGAATCTGCGAGCACGGTACCACGAAGAAAAGAAAAAGGGATATTTCCCCCTCTAAAACGTAATACTACTCCTCTAGATTGCGAATTAGGTCATGGGAGACGTGAAGACGTGGAGAGCTACTAACATTGCTTTTTGGAGTAGCTATCACGGGAAAAAATTGCTCTTCTCCACACTCAATCAGTTGAAGACTTCAGTAAAAGCACAGTATTAAACGCCCTGGATTGTTTAATGTCCCTGCACTATTCAATTTCCTGGCCACGCCCTTTGCATTATATAAAATATGACTTGTCTTGAGGTCGGAGAAAAGCTTCAATATTCCTCATATTCTCAGAAACAGTCGAAGAGTCTAGGTCTCAGAAACCGCCTGTCTAAGCCAAGTACTTTGGCTTATGGCTTGGATTTTGAAGCGGGCATATACGCCAAAATGGCTGTTGTTGTGGGTTTTTCGAGCAATATCCCGCACTTGGGTGGGCGGATAAAGACGTGGGAAGGCTAACGAGGCCAAAGGTTAGACGTGACGGACGCTGGATCGATACTTCATCTCGCAGTATGAGTTGGTTAATATCCAACGAAAATGACTCATGAATCATTAAAATTTGAGACACTGATTACATTTTAAAAACGCTAAGTTTCATAAAACCAAAATTCGTTCGATAATTAACGCTATGGGGAAAGTAAGAGCTTATAGGTCACAAAGAGAGTCGTTCTATTCTTAAAATTACTGTACTGGTTTTAGTTACGGATTCTTTTAAAGCTGAATTATTTAGGTTTACTTTGGATAATTCAAATCACACGGGGCGCTGAAGACTCTTCGTATAGGCTAATAACTTAACTATCATAGCCATATATATATATATATATATATATATATGTTTTTATCCGCAAAAGTGTACGTATATACAACTCCAAATACGTACAGGATATATACGCTCGGTATTATTCTGATAGAAAGGAACCCTTATTTAATAACTTTGGATTTCACAAAAAAAGACAAAATAATGCAACAGATTATCTTTGAAACTTGATATGCATAGGAAGTTTGACATAAACGTTTAGGACAGCCTTCCATTATCGGTTATTGCACTTTTGCTATAGGTTAAGCGTTAAATTATGTAGTGTACTAACGTAACACTAAAAATCTATAAGTCTTATATAGGTGTCCAAAGGCTATTAAGAAATCAATGTAGTAAACGTTATGAAAGACAACATAAGCTTACAAATTTGAGGTATTTTAAGAAAATGGAACGTTCGATTTGATATAAACTAGTTAGCAGTTAGCGTTTTGGTGAAAAGAAAACTTACAGTTCCATCACTAGATAATATCGGATTTTGTCTTCGAAGGTTTCCAATAGTCGGACGATATTCGGATGTTTCAGCCTGCGAAAAGAACAGAAACAAGGTTTTAAATCTCACATAAATAAATGCAAAGTTAAACACGTTTCCTTATTAACAAATACTAGTAAACAAACTTCATTCATGCTTACAATGAAGACTCTAAGGCAGAGAATATAGCAACATATATATAAGACAGAGATTCTCTATTCCAGCTTCGTGAGTGGAAGACGTCAAGAATGATAAATAGGATTCACTGGGTACAACTCAATCTTTTCCTGCCTCCAACTCGATTTTTTTTCGTTCTATCAGACAGGGTAGAAACTTTAAACAAAAACAAAATTATAAAACTCCCAAATGTGAAGTCCCAATCTAACAAAAATGTTCCACACATGAGAGATTGCTCCCTAACATTCGTCGTTCCAATTTCCTAGCAAACATTTAAATTGCAATGGAACGGGTCCCAAGTGACGAGTATATTCTCTCATTTGCATGTCATCTCATTCTCCTTTGAAGCCCTCGGCACTCCATACCCAAATCTGACGCTACTAGTCAACATCTCCGCTTTGCATATAGCCAAAACTGGCGTTCAATTCACTTATTATGCGTCGTCATGACACGCCGGTCTCTTTCAGCTCCCTCTCAATTCCCCACCTACAAGAAATAGCCCCTAACAGCTTACACTCATATGACAAAAGGGCAACAGGACATACAAATCTTGAGTCCTTTACATCGAGGAAACTTAATCTCACCCTGATTACGACAAAGCGACACGCCAAGCAAGCAAAAGAGCACAGCCATTTCTTACGACGTCTGTACCATCTCGCTCTACTCCTTCCAGTCACCAAAGACTCCAAGTGCGTTTTTCTTCTGACGTGCTTTCTATGATAACTTACGACATACTCGATAATTCCACGTTCCTTGATGATCTCCTAGCATGTTATACGTATCATCCCTGCACCGTAAGTTATATAGCCCTTTCTATAAGAAATATGAGTTGTGCCTAGGACGTGTACCTATTCGTATTCATAAAAGCTGGGCCCTGGCCTAACTACCACTGCAGGGTGAGTTGTAATCATGATACCTATGGCACGAGGCAAATACTTGTGTAATGGCTAACCTTCTTTCCGGATCGTTCAATCCGTAATGGCGGAAAGCAACGGAGCGGAACTCTGGTCGTAAAAAATCCCAAAGGAAAAAAAATAGACTCGAAAGAAACTTTCCTAAGCTAACTAAATTTGCATACATTGTGGAGGATAGACTTTTCAAATATTCAACGTTTGGGGGAAATAAAGTTTAGAAAGTATAACGATATAACTTACCTTCGGAGTACTTTGATTTCATTTTCTAAGGAATCCTCTTTGCCTTTCAGTGCTGTTTTGTCGATCATCTTCACTGCGTACAACATCCCAGGACGCTCTTTGCTTTCTGCTAATCGGACTTGGGAGAACGCACCCCTGTAATCAAATAACAATTAATCAATTATCGTAATAGGTACACGAGCACAGTTTATTTCCTTAATCTTTAAAAATCAATAAAAAAAAACATTTTTGTACGCCTAGACTACGGCGTTGGGATCCAGTCTGTTATAGGAAAAATTAACAAAAGAAGCAGAAAATCAATACAATTGCCATAATTGAATTTATGCTGAGGCACGTTCACGAATACTCCCCTTCCTGATCTTTACCTTTCTTCCCTAAGCTGATTCCACCGATAATTACACAACACAATCCAAATAGACACAATGGTTAGATTAAATTAATTATCCCACATTAAAATTGCAGCGTTAAAGATTCACTACTTATAACACATGTAAAGGTAATTGTAAAATTAACAAATGTAAATATAAATGAACAAATTTTTTCTTAGATCTGCTTTATCTAGAACTACAAGACAGTGGGTAGGATTTAAACTACGCGAACTGCTAATTGTTAATTAAAAGCTTGAGCGATTTTTAAGGTAATTAACACCTGGGCATGATTGTTTGACCACGCTGCTATAGTAACCCGTTAATCTAGTAATAACAACGGGGTATTTAACCACCTTTAAGGAAGCATTTTCAGTCCCTCACATTTTAAACACGAGTCTTTTATCACTTGGGAGTCTCCTTTACAACAGACCAGAACACGCAACTTTGGAAAGAATTAATATCACGCACAGGAAGCAAAAAGAAGAAGAAACTCCATTAATCTTTCCAGGAACTCGTAGAAAAGAAGGACGTGCAAGTGACACTGTCATAAAAGTGAATGCAGTGGTGTCGCAAAATAGAGTTACAAATAGACATTCTTTCGCTCGGAGCTCCGAACCCCAACAATGGAACACACTGGGATATCGTCGTTGAGGTGGCTTATTTATACCACAAAGATAACAAAAAGAAGAAAATATACCTAAAAATAACGTCACCACCTTACAAGGCCAGAACTATTCTACAATACATGCATTAAACAAGTGTCCAAGTGACGGTTGTTTATTTTCAATTACCACAAAACAACGCAACTCACTACGATTTGAAGTGCCATTATTCCCAAACTTGAACTATGGCTTATTCATGCCAAAAATGAGACTAATCGTTTACGCTCTTTAAACAAAGAGATATAAACAATGACTACGTTTGAGAAAAGTTTACTAAAACAAAAGAAAGCTGTTTTAACAAGGGAATTCAAAAGAGTTGGGCTACAATGAAACCTGAAACATTAAAAACCATCCATTTTCTTCCCCAAAACCAAAATTTCAGATAACAATAAAAACCGAACTATCGCAAAAGGTCTACTGAAACATGTATTGTTGTTCCACACGAGCCCCCGACCTACTCAAACACTTTCCTAAAATTTCCCTTTATGTTGCATATCATGTTTTTTCCTCTTTAAACTGTAATTCTGCAAGCTGAATTTTATACCCTAATAAGATGAGTCATCGTTTTAATAAAGCGTATGCGTATACACAATTCAAGCTAACGATTTTGAAGCTCCAGGAAATCTGCAAACTCGGAGCAACTGAAAAGTTTTCCATCCAATGTTAAGGAAATATATGCGGTCAAGATATAAAAAGGCAACTTTTTTTCTCGACACTTTCTTACACATAACAGCCGGTAGCTGTGGCTTTCGATAAGCTGGTTGTCATTCGTATGCCTACTTTCTTCTGCAAAAAGACAGCGTATGATGTATACGTTAATGCCGCCTAGATTGCTTCGAAAGAATGTTCGAAGAAAGAGCAGTCAAGGCTCGCGTAACCGATACTTCCCATGTTTATAGCCTATATGTCATGCAAGGGTCTTTACTGAATGCTTTTCCCTTGAAGATGCATGAACCACATGCTCACCATACCTCAAAAAGAAAACGAGAAAAGGAAAAAAAATGGGTCACGAAATTACCTTCGCCTAAAACCAGTTAACTAGTTCCCTAGGGTCCTTTTATAGTAAAGTGTTGCTGTTACATCAAACTTGACCTAAATTAACGGGTTTTGGAAGGAACGCTGTTCCATCACGAATGATGGGTTGGCTCAAACAACTATCATATCTCTACCAAACATGTAATAAAGGGAAAAAGGGCCCCTTCTGAGTCGTTGAGGCGAATTATAGATACAAAGTCATTGATATTCTGGTCTGGTAAGGCTAGAAAAACAAATAGCACAAGACAAAGTTAAGGGAAAGCCCTCCCACGGCTATACCAACGCAAAAAGAATTGATTGCCGAAAGGAACAGTAGTGGAAAATATTAGCCAAACTTAGCTTCTACTCAATTGGAATATGAATAAGACAAACACCCCAGAAACCTTGAAAGCCTTACCTCTCTCTTTCTATTTGAAAAAAAGTTTAAAATTAGGTTAAACTTACGTTCCCAGTAAATCCTTGAGCTCATATTTCTCTTCCAGGGCAGGTCCAAATGGTTTCTCCTCTTTCTTATTCGGCTTCTTCGCGGTATCTTTCTCCTTTTCCTTCTTTCCAAACAAAGGCATTTTCAGGAATCGCAGAATTTTGGCAGTTTTAAGCGATTGACCCACCCGCCACTACAACTTTCTAACTGAAGAAAACTGTCGGATAATCGAAGCTGGAGACTTGAGTTTTCATTCCATCGTTGAAGGAATAGAAATGGTGACTTGTAATTCGACTGGTAGCTACAAGTAACAGATGTACAATCTTGACTGTTTGGAGGATTAGCGAGCAGGAGCAATTGAACTCAACCTAGAAACCACAAACCCAGCAAGCAAACTTTGGGATGTTTACGACTGCAGCAGATGATAATCACAAGTTCTGTAACTAATTAGTTAACTATGTTACGTTTTTAAGTACACTTTCCAACTCCTACACTGTCCCTATGTCACGCAAGCCAAACCCGACTGAAAACTGACATGGCAAAAGAGCAAAAGGCCGCACGCAGAGCCAAATGCGGTCAGTGATAAAACGAGATAATGAATTTTTACACGAAAAGCCGCACAACGTCGCCATCTATAAAGCGAACAGGTAAGCAGGAAAGGCTACACTTTTGAAGGGACTTTACGAGAAAAAGGCCAGAACTGAAGAACTACAGCGTTTATCTGTGCCACAAGCAAAAAAAGATTTTTTTTTAAAGAATTCGCACAATCGGGAAGCAAACATCAGAAGAGTTCCTACATCTGCTACGCATCTCAGAAAAATAAATATTTGCACCTGATTTCCCTTTTTCCTGCGGCCACTTCCATTCTTTAGCTGTGAAACACGCTTTAGACCTTTTGACGAAACTGAATCTCCTTTTTTTAGCTTTTACACTTAAAAAGATAGAAATAAAAATTGAGTTTCTATCGCATTATGGAATGAATGGAGTTGGGCTTATTATTAGGAAGAGGGTGGCAAGGGGGGAACTGTGATACCTTTTTGCTTTTTGTTTCGCAAATAAATGAGGAAAAAAAAATTGGTAAAGTAGACTCTAAAAAATTCCATTCCTAATTTCCCATGGCATACATGCGAGTCCATTCTTTTGCATTACGGATGGCATCCGCTTCGTTGATTTTCCACAACTCGGCTACGTCGTTAGCTAACGGATCGTCTGGATTGGGAGCACTTAGTAAAGCCTGGATTGACAGGAGAACTGTGCGAATTTGTAAAGCTGGGCTCCACTTATCTGCCAAGAATAAATTACAGGTTAGGTAACCAACCAAAAACTAGAAGTGACTAGAGTTAAAGTACCTTTCAAAATGTCTAGGCAAATCCTTCCCAGTTTGTCAATGTTGGGGTGATAAATCTTGGTCATAAAGCGGACTTTAGGCGCTGCCATGGGATATTCTTCAGGCAAAAACAACTCCAGTTTGAAGACACCACCTTCGAAGGGCGAACCCTCAGGACCTATGCAAATGAATCCAGATAAGAAATTCTGCTATGGCAGGCAAAATGGTCATAAATAGAAATACCTGCAACTACCACGTGAAAGTATCGAGCATTTTGTTCATCAGGAACGGCACTAATGCCAGGAACTGGTTCTGCCATAAGCCTCTGGGTTTCCTGCAATGTAAACCGTTCTCATTAGTATATTAAATTCTGTCCAAGCAAAGCTACATAAGTAAAAAACACGCCTTCAATCGGCTTCACAATAACACATACAAAACAAACTTTTATTACCTTAATAATTCTCCTTGGCAAGCCTGCCATGACTGAATGTGTTCACAAATGTAATTTGGATATACAGATCACTGGATAATTTATTTGCTTAATTTAATTTGGTGGCCAAGGTTTTTCTCGACTTCTCATGGCAAGAACCATACAAGCATACGAAACGCCGCCAAGCGGACTTTAGTGAAACTAAATAAATGGCGTACTTTTGAAATAAGGTTCGTATAGTTGTACTTTATTCGTGGAGCTCCATTATCGTTTTTGTACAAATGGTCACAGCATTTATACTCAATATGCGCTTTTTGTGATGCTTGTATTTCTAAATTCTAACATTTAAACTTCCCCAAAAGCTGTTTATTTCAAACGTTTGCCTTTGCTTCCCCTCCCATATATATCTTTTTATCCGCTTTCTCAAAACCAAGAGCACTAAGATTGCCCGCTTTTCCCAAAAATATAAGCTTGACCCCGACGCTAAAGTGTCGTTTTTAAGTTCTTGATCCATTAGACAGTTTCCTTTGGTCGTTAGCTCAGGTGAATTCTTAAGCTGCCAAAGCAACTTGGGGGCAGTTGGGAACGTTGCAAGGGTTCGACTGGTGGGTACGAGCTTCCAGTTGATCAAACAGCAATGGCTTCTTGCAGAACGTGCATTCCTATTCAAAAGGCCAAAATAATGTGTTAAAAAAAAACTTTAATGGGGAAAGGGATCTCATTACGGGTCCACAGTTGGGTTTTTGGATCGGTAGATCCAGACTCTTCCACACACTGACCAAATCTTCGACAAACTTATCCATCATGGGGCGAGTGTGATGAGGCGTAGGGGCGACGCGCATTTTTTCTTCCCCGCGTGGTACCGTTGGATAGTTAATGGCTTGTACATAATGGCCCTTTTGGCGCATCAGTTCATCAGACAAACGTGTAGAACGTTGCGGATCTCCCACCTATTTTGCATTTCATTCATGGTAGTGGAAAGTCAAAACATGTGGGAAAAAAATAAAACTAATGGTGTTCGCAAGAACTTACGAAGATGGGGATGATATGAGAAGGGGTATGCTCCACACTAACACCTTCATCCATCAGCTTCTTTCTCAGATAGCGCACATTGTCTTGATGTTCAGCCCTCAGCTGACGTCCTTCTTCGGTTCTCAGAATGCGAATTGCTTCCAAGGCTCCAGCTAACACCGTGGGCGGCAAAGACGTAGTGAAAATGAAGCCGGCAGCATAACTACGTACCATATCCACCAGATTGGACGTAGACGCAATGTACCCACCAATATTACCAAACGCTTTGCCTAATTAAAAGGAAAGTTCAGTTAGCTTAACACTCGCATTAACTAATCATGAAACCTACCCAGAGTTCCCGAAACTATGTCAATTTCATCCAAGAGGCCATCACGCTCGCCGATTCCGGCTCCTTCATTGCCATACAAGCCCACGGCATGAACCTCGTCAACAAACGTCAGAGCCCCAGCATTATGGGAGATTTGGCACAATTCGTCCAAAGGACAGATAGCTCCGCTCATGGAGTGCACTGTCTCAAAAGCAGCAATTTTGGGAACGGAAGGATCCAATTGGCTAATGAGCTCTTGCAAATGTTGAGGATCGTTATGGCGAAAAATGTGCTTCGGAACGCGGCTATTCTTGATACCCTGTATCATGGACGCGTGATTTCCGGCATCGGAGAGAATATGGCAACCTTCAGATAAAATGCCATTATTGCAAAAAAGATTTCTTTGTAAGATTTTTGCTTGTTGTACTCACCGGGTAGTGCTTGAGCCAAGGTAAAAAGGGTGGAGTCGTTGGCCACGAAACAGGAAGTGAAAACCAAGGCAGATTCTTTGCGATGTAAGTCGGCTAGTTCCGCTTCCAAAGCTTCATGGAGCATTGTGTTCCCGGAAATGTTGCGAGTTCCTCCTGCTCCAGCTCCATACTTGTCTAAAGCATCGCTATAAAATGCAGGGAAATGAATGATGAGTCAAAAAACAATTTACAAGATACTTTATATGAACTGAAAGTTGTAACAATCTTCCCAGTACTTATTTGCAAAATAAAAAATGTAGAATGCATTTTATTACTGCAGTGGCCCCACGGAAACAAACTTTTAGGTGCGTCACGTCTCCAAAACAAAATGTACATTTCCCAACACAATTTACGGAATTAAAAGAGAAGTAACGGTGGGAAAAGGGGAAAATAAAAAGTAACTTGAACTTACTGGATAGCACGCTTGACTTGGGGATGGGCTGACATACCCAAATAGTCATTTGAGCACCAAACCGTAACGGGACGCTCTCCCCAGCTGAATTCGCGAGCTTGCGGAAATTGCTCAGCATTGCGAAGTACGCGCTTAAAGACACGGTAGGAATGATCCTTCTTCTTTTTGGCAATTTGCTCATGAAAGTAGTCTTCATAAGCGAAGAATCCTAAGAAAGACGGTTAATTCTATGAAGTTGAATCCCTAGCGGAAGTAAACTGACGTTGTTCTTTCTTTCTCAGTTTATAAAAAGATTTGTAAATTACTAATGTTAAAATGTTACATTTTTGATAATCTTAAAGTATTGCCAATTAATACGCAACTATACTTTCCGTTGTAGTTTTCTAAGGGTAGCTTGGTAAAAAAAAACTTGAACACAAATCTTGAAAAAATCGAACAGTTTACTCCAATTTGAAAGCTTATTGCCAAACTAAGCTGAAAACGAACAGGAAAAAGCGTCACCTTACTTCACGAACAAAATAAAATGAAAAGATGAACACTAACGTATCAGATTTCATTCGGTGCAATTTAGCATAAGTAAAAGCGTTATTAGTTTAAGCTCTGGAGCTTTCCAGATTCCACAACCAAACAACTTACACATTAAAGGCAGATATATTTTTTTTATATAGAAAAAGTTAATAAATAAAACTGGACGATAAAAACTTCCAAAAAATCAACCTTTCTTGGATTCCTTTTCTGACTCTTTGGCGTCCTTATCCTTAGTTTTTCCTTGTTCTCGCAGAACTTCCTTCTTGACATCATTGTTCCCATGGAAAGGGCATTTCGCCTTTGTTTCTAGACCTGGGAAAGAAATAAGCGGATTCTGCCCAAGAAATTCGCCAAACCAGTTGAAAGTGCCCCATATTCATAAAAGCTCAGAGGGAAAAGTGTTAGCGTGTAAATATTTATAAGGGGGAAAACCTACGGATGGGGGATAAACTACAATTTTTAAAGGTTGAAAAGCTTACCACTAGGCGTTAGATCAATGACGTCATCTTGTACCACTTTACTGGCTTTCTTGATGCCTTCGCCCGTCGCAATGAAAGGGCATTTGGAATCCACTGTATAACCAAAACTTCAATCATGTCAATCCTCCCAGCGATGCAAATTCCACCCATATTTAAGCAATATAACCCGCCCAAAATGCAAATGATTCATATATAAAATGAACTTGCCTATATCACGAGGTGCCTTGCGTTGAAGATCCGATTGCTGACCTGATCCCTGACTGGTAACAACACAACGCGAAACGACCGGGCAAAGTTCTCCGTAGTTCTTGTATAGCATGGAGCTGTAATGGCGAATATAGGGCGACGACAAACGAGTCAAAAACGGGCAAGGAGCCATGATTAATCACCTAAAAATTAAGCGAAATTGAAAAAGACTGAACGTCAGCTCTATTTGCTTCTTGATTGAGAACTGGACAGGAGACGAGGAAAAACTGATGTATTTGGTTGCGATACTCGCAGTGAAGTTTAGAAGGGACGTTTAGAAGGTTTAGAGGACAAATCGTGATCACGACTCGGGTAGACTTTCACCCAACTTTTTTTTATGAAGTAGCACACAAGCATTTAAGTTCCCATGGGCGGATCTCCCATAGGCGATACCCAAGGTTTCTCTCTAACCTTTGCTAAACAATTTTACAAGCTATACACAAAACGGGGACAGTACTAAGAAAAAATACAAATATTTACCCAATTGGGAACTGAAGATTTTAAATTGAATACGGTACGGGAAGTTTGTGAAGTCTGTCGAGTAGTCACTGCCACTGCTCAGCAAACAAAGTTTCCCTAGACAAAACCGAATTATCAACTCCCCGTCGACATCATTCTGGAAGGAGACCGGGCGCTATGGCTCGCTTTTATAGCCATGGATTTCGGAAACTCCGCCTCAGCTTCGGACAAACCGAAGACTTGTTGGTTCACTTTTGTTTTGAAAAAGGGTAAATTAGGTGGATAGGATATACCTGTGAACCTCAGTCATTTCTCTTTCCAGTGTTTGGTTTCCCTTTTTCATAGAATGAGTTCGATGATTGAAAAGACACATTCTTTACAAGTTATGTAAGTCGGTTTATTTATGTAAGTCAACGCAATTAAATCGATCAAAATAAGTTTTGGTTTGTAATTAAATTATTTTGTTAAAGCTGTTTCATTATGTACCACTACCACATCAGAGCTGTTCTGCGAAATGCTCGTAATTGGCTTATCAGTAATAGAAGTAATGATACAGTCTAGCTTCTATGTCTAGAGTTACGACTTGCCATATGTTTAAAGTTTGGGCTAGTTGGATAACTTGAAGTAAGCAACGCCAACGAGCTCGCCGTCACGTATGCCTCTATAAAAAGACCACACGCGCCTAACGACAAGGTCGTCGATGGTACAACTTGGGTTCGGTTTCTCGTGGAATCGTTATAAACAGTGGTATAAACTCTTAATTATCTGGGGAAAACACGAGAAAGTAACACTGTTTGAGACGTGCCAAAAGGCACGGGGATAGTAGGAAGTGTGAAACAATTACGGGAAAGTCTGAAAGTCCAGAAGTCGTAAAACAGAGAAAGCGAAGTTTGCGTTGATACTGAATAGTTTATTGTGACTTTGAAAGTGAAATCAGCAAAGTTGAGCATTTCGTAAGACAGAAGGCAGAGGTCTTGGTCCGACTAAAGGTCCACAAAGTTTAGGAAATCAGATCTGTTTGGACTAGAGCTTTCTGGACAAAAAAATTACAAGTTTAGCTTTTAAACCGAGCAAAACCACGTACCATATATGTTGCTAGGGTCCTTTATATAATTAGAAGGAAATATAAACTATGTACTTGTTAAGGGGCTTGGTAACTGGAGCAATTCGGGCGACGATAACGGATTATATAAACGGGGTTCGGATCACGGAAATTGAGAAAGGCGCTTGACTTTTATGTCGGAAAAGAACGAGACGATAAGAAATAACCGAGAAACTGAGGTTAAGTACCAGGAAGCGTGACTCTCTGAATCTCTGGATCACAGCTTAAAGGTATTATAGCCCAAGGTTTGGACGAAAAATGCCTCGTAATTCTGGTCACGCTCTGAATAAATTATGAAAAACTGGACATTTCTGGTTTTGAGATCTCGGTCGAAAGTCTTTGGTCTTAGCATACCAGCACCAGTTTTTTTTATAGCATTATCGAAATGTAAGAATAACAGGTTTCCTTTGCTGTAAGACAGGCTTATTAATATTATCTTACGACAAGACGTTTATAAATAGGAAGAAATTTACCGTTTTCGGATCTAGTCTGTGGCAGGGAAGAGGAACCGCACAATCTGTAAACAGAAAACTTTCGTGAACACCCACTACGTAATAAATGTTAACGGGTTCCAAACTGGCAACTTACGCCATCTAGTCGCAAAAAATATTATATGGCTTTCTGCTAACGCTTCTAGCGGAAGGTTATGTAACGAGAATAGAAAAATGGTAAATTTTCAGCAAAGAACATTTTACGAGAAAGATGAATACTGCTGCGAATTGTCTAGCAAGATTATTTCGAATACACGTAAACTCTTTCGTTGTGTTGCATAGGTTAGTTGGCTGATAAATCAAAATATGTAAACATTTATTTGTATTTTATTATAGGTATAGAAAAATATTACCGAAATTGGGATTGGGTCTTGGAATTAGTTTGGCTAGTACCACTACTACAAGATTTGCAATTTTTGGATCGGTACTAAATGAAGAGGATACCTTAACACGACCAGATAAACCATTAGACGTCATAGAACCTTCAATACTAAGTCACAAGTTCCTCATACAACAAGCCTGTGCTGTTGCCATTGATTCCTCAACTCGGGTACTCACCCAAACCTTTCTGGTAATCAGCACAGCTCACGAGCAGTACAAGTGAACTTTCAAAACCCTACATCCTAGCAGCGTTAGTATTTTTTTTCTCTTAAAGGGTTACGTTGGAGAAGCTGATATACATTCTGGACCTCGCGAAGAAGGTTGACCAAGGCGGTAGTCGTGGTGTGCCGGTAGTCGAAGATGCATTGATTCAACTCAGATCTAACCTCCATAATCAAGCAACTGCTCTTTCTGATGCCAAGTTACTTTATGAATACGCCGCCAGGTTGCTTTCCGCCGCCGCCGATACGGCTTTTCTGAGCGGATCTGAACCGATCAGTCTACTTGCCACGGATCGTCTGAATTCCTCCAACCGAGAAGTACTTTTTAGCTCAAAACGTCAAGCGAGTTTTACTGACAATTAACGCTTATGAACGCAATTAACTAGGTGGCGCAACTAAAGAGTGAAATTGAAGCGTTGGAAAAAACGTATCGGTTACTGCAACAAGAGTTTATTAAAACCCCATCCGAATAATAGAGCAATTGCAAATCAGTCGCTCAGAACTGTTATTCCGCTCAAAATGTAGCCTCCGCCTCCACTCATACTGATTTCTGGGTGACTTCTTTCGGGCAGTATTTGGTAATGGCGAAACCAAGACTCGCAAAGCCGTAGTGCGACCGCGTTGCCCTTGGCTTTGATCGAGATGTACATGTCCATGAGAGGCTATAGAAAGAAAATGAATACAAGTTATAATTTTAGTTCTAGGTTGTTTTGAAAGTGTCATTACCTCCATAAACGGACAGAAAATGGCAAAGTTCTTAGAAGGTCGCAGCAAAGTTATCAAATCTATCAAACTGGAAGGCTGTCGACAGGCGATTAACAATCCATCAAACTGTTGTTCTTTAATAATATCTATGACATCAGAGGGAAGTTCTCGGCGAGGTCTTTTCCATGGTTGGTCTTCAGTACTGCTCTCCAACTTTCTTTTTTTACTTTCGTCTACTTCTTGAGCGTCTTGAACTACAATTTCCGGTGGAGCTGAGGGTGTAAAAGTTCTCTTAATATCGTCTAAGGTGACGATCGATAAGGGTTTCAGTTGCTCTGGAGTAAAATTCATCGCCTGCAAAGCAGCCCTGTGAGTTTGAGAAAACAACTTAACAATCACGGGTACAAATTATGCAGCAGAGACCGGAAATTACTTTTGATTTTGGCCCAAGGAAGGCAACACTTGTACTAGCTTTCCATTTCCGCCTAATCTCACGAGAACTGAGGCCAGTAACAAACTTTGGGAGCCCAACTCGAATACTAAATAATTACAACCACTTTTGACGTTGCCCGCTGTCAAGATTTGGGCTACGGAGTCTTGTCTTAGGTTTCTGTACATAACAAAATAAATAACAGATAAACGTCCGGATATAAAAAATATGTTACGGTAAACTTACAAGAACTTAAGTGGGTTTTGTTGGTAAAAATGGTGAGAAAGCAGTCGAATAGTAGGTTGCAGGATTTCCACAAACTCCGTGTACTTTTCTTCCTTTTTGGCTACGTATTTCTCTTGGGAAAATTCTGTCCTGTGCTGAGACCGTAAGTCAATATACCATTGTGGGGGTTTTTCTTAAGATTTACTTCGAACGTTTTACTGTTTTCAACTAGTTTGGACAGAATCTCGGTTCCTGTTAAGCCTTGATCTTTTAAAGATTCTATGTCATCTTTTGAGAGTTGTTGAGAATTTCCATCATCTAAAATGCTCTTGTTATCTTCTCCACTGGTTTTATCTAAGGAATTCGGGTTAACTAATAATTCACAAGCTTAAAGTTGTACCTTTTAGGATATCTTCCATTTCCAATGTATATAGGGCAGGTTCTAGGACTTTATGTTTGGGATTCTTACTGCACTTTTGCATTTTAAACAAACCAAATGGTTTGCTAATACAAGACGTTAAATCCACAGTCTGTTTTCCACTCAAATACATCAACCTACATAGAAATACAACAATTGTAGGATCAAAATCACACGAATAAAATTGTACCTATTTATTTCTATTTAGTTCTTACCTATCTTTATTGTTGCCACTTAGCAAAGGTATTTTCTGCAACTTTGTGTAGGATTTCCTTTGTATGATCACGTGCTGACCTTCTTCAATCATGACGACTTGTATTATTAAGCGAAAAGGCAAGCAAATATAGTCCAAAACGAAGCCGAATCACCAACACGTGGTCTTTCAATACAAAGCAGTCGCGCCAACAAATAGCAGCGGAAGCTGTTGGAAGTGTTTGATTATCCGATAAAAGCTAAACCTCGTCTGGTCCTCCACGAAGCGAAACTTCGCTTTTCCGTCTGATACTTAATTTTATGTAGTTATAGACATTGCTGCAAATAACTAGAATGTCTGTAAAAAAAAATAGTAGGCATAATCCAACACAAAGATATTTCGAGGCAATTAATTGTGATTCAATTACTTTTTTTTCTGGATTACTCAACACTTTCGATCCTATTTAATTCTTTATTTACGGACACTGGGAAAAATAAAAGATGCATACAGAAAGAGACTGTACAAGAGTACTAAAAAAATAAAACCAAGGGAGGTTTTTTTCTTGCTGGATTGATTATAAATAGACTCACGTGAGGGCAATATCTGAGAACACGGACCATTTTAAAAAGTAAACAAAAAGTTGATAACGCTCATGAAGATTTTAGCCCAGAAAAAACAAAAATGCAAAGAGAGGTAAATTCCTGATTGAACGGAGACAACAGGCACATCTTTTATGTTTCCCGAACTTCGTTTTTTTCTTCGTTCTTCGGTTTTTCACGAGAGTCCAATATCTAAACCAACTTGCACTGCACAGGTTTCAATTAGGATGTTTCTTGTTACAAAGCACTAAAGCAGCATAAATTTCCAGGAAGCTGTATGTGGCTCTTGGATAATCTATAAATTTCAGTAAAACACTAGTTCGTAAAAATTTCCAAGTCTTTTCCCGCAAGTTGCTTTTTCCCACATCTCCCGCCACTCAGTTACGAACGCTGGACAACCGAAGGTAGAAGGAATTAGTTGCACTTTCCATAAACCTTCCGTACACTTTCTGGACCTAAAAACAGACATGTTTAAACTAAGGAATTAATAAAAAAACGAAGAACTTACCAAATTATTTGTCCACACGCTAACACACGAAGGCTAATATACTAGGAGCCAAAACCGTCATCAAAACGGCAAACATTGGCCTCGTGTCCACAGCCGTATTGGTCTTCAAACTTTGCGTTGAAGTAGGCTCTACAACGACAGAACAGACCTCCAATTAAAACACAAATTCTCGATAGGAATTGTTCTAGAAATGTATCAACTTGACAGATCCATGCAGAGTTAATTATTACTCGTGCATTACCTGTCACTTGCACTTGTACGTCGAACGCTCCATCGTTAACCTCTTCATTCGTCATAACTATACCATCAGCAACGCAAGCACCACCACAAGATTAGTTTTTTTTTTTACAAGAAAGTAAGTCACAAGTTATGTCAACTACGTTGCAACATGCACGAAACCGTTCATATGTGTAAACTTCTCGGGTTGACTTTGACTCTCGAAAATATACTCATAATGACCACACAGAAAAATGCATTAGATTCTTAAAGCAAAACAAGCCTAGTTTGAACTCCTATATCAATGTTAATCAAAGACGAAGTATTTACCTGATCCTTGACCCGTAATCTTCAAAACTTTAGATTCTCGACTCCATCCAAACAGATTCTTGGCGACTACCACCAGCTCATAGGTGTTTTGAGGAGAAAGGTTTCTCAGTTCATGTTTCCCAGTGTACAAAACGCCTTGAGGACTATCCGCCGGCACGGCTATTTCTTGGACCGATCCCGTCTATTTTTAAAAAAGAAAATAAAAAAAAGAAAAGAAAATTAATGAAGTCCAAGTCCAATCGAAACCCCAAAGTTGACAAAAATAATAACGTACTTCAACATTGCGGAACAATAACTTGAATTCCATAATAGGGGCATGACTCTCAACCACCCATTGCAAATGAGCCAAATCCCCTTCAATGTGAATAGGCTTCCATACTGCTTGACTAGCCAACCCTAGAATTGAGCCCCGAAGCATTTTTGCTATTAGCATACCTCCCAGACACACGCGTGAGCCAAATAACAAGTTTACCTGAGACTTCGATCATTTGATGTGCGTTGCCCATGGAATTATTAGCCAAACAAGTATAATTGCCAAAATCCGTCGCTTTAACATCCTTGATGGCCAAAACGTGGCGACTGCCAGCCGCAGTCACGCTAATATGCCCTTTCGGCTCCACTACACGTCCGTTATTCAACCAGGACACCTGAATTCAAGGGAAAATCAAAATATTTTTTCGCTTCACAAGCAAAAAGAAAAGTTGGAAAGAATTTTCCGTCATGGTTACCGAGGCACGAGGCTCCGCATGGACGATGCACACCAACTCAGTGTCATAGCCTTCACCCGAGTTCACCGAAGTACGTTCTACTTCCACTTCAGGAGGGGCTGCAATAACAAAAAAATATGCAAATTAGGAATTAGCTTCCTATTGTATTTCATGATATGATTTGCTAGGACTCTCCAAAAATCATGACGCATAAATACGGCTAGATAAAGGGGTAGAGTTCAAATGATTGATGACTGATTGGTCGCACACGAATAACCGATTGAAATAGATCACGTACAGAGGATCTGCAAGTTGATGGTCGCTCTGGCCGCCGGTCCTTCCCCATTCTCAGCCGAGCACTCATACAATCCTGCGTGGTGACGGTTGGGCTGAGACAAGGTGATGGATAGCCCGCTCAATGAGGCCTGACCGTCAGGCATTTTCTTCCCCTACAATCGGTAAAACAATAGACCCGTAAAAAATCTAATCTCATTGGAACGGGCAAACTCATCCCCAAAACCTTGCTATATTTACCGCTCTGGTCCATGTCACGTTCGGGAACGGGAAGCCAGTGACGTCACAAGCTAAGGTTACGGGTTCACCCTTGCGTGCAGCCAAAACTCCATTGTTGGGCACACTCTTGGCAGTGGGGGGAGCTAGACGTGCAAAAAAATAATCGTTATTAAACTCCGGCCAACTCCCAACAATGAAAAGCGTCTATATACCTAGCACTTCAATGGTATGGGCCAATTCCCGAGAGGTTTGCGTGGAAAGCTGACAAATGTAAACACCTCGGTCGGTGATATTGACGTTGTTGATGATCAAGGTATTTCCGTCACGGGAAAAGCGTTTATCACGTGTCACCAAGACGGATCCTGCGGTGAGAATATCGCCTTCTTCACGCTTCCACAACAAGGTGTACGACCCTGGGAGTCCAAACAGACCCAAACGAATTATGCATTATTCCAAATAAAAGTATAATAAATCCTAACACATGCCGCATTCGTTTTGTACGTTCGACTTAAACTTAGACTAGCCAAACTTCCTTGACTTACACTTACAAGAGAGCGTTTTAGTCTAAACTTTGAAAGTTGACGGAAGTCGACTTGGAAATTGCACCCCTTGGCTTCGAAAGCTGATGATTTTCAAGCCCTCAGATTGATTGAAAAATCTTAACTTACACGAGTCGGAAAATAGTGTTTGCACCCGCTAGCCTAAATCTGAAATGCTGCCACTGAATTGTTCGTTTTCAAATATGGATTTCAATAGCAAATTATTGCTTTGTTCTGTAGGGCAGTTAATTTCTCCCAATCTTGCATCAGTTTTTAATATCATCCTGACAACTGAAGATGAGGTTGAGGAAGATGTTGACGGGATAATTGATTGGTTGTTTGAAACTTAGCGCTCGTCCTTTTTATCCCAAAATTCAATACTTTGATGAAAAAATCGTTGATTGTCAACTAAAAAACAATTATAATACAACAAAAGTAGCGTGTTCTTCAAAAGCACCCAGTTTCTCGACATGCGCGTAACAAGTGGACGGCGTTAAGTCTAAGTCTGGGCATAGGAGTACTCGTTATAGCGTTATAGACTTGCCTGATTTGAGACCAAAACTAAAAGCCAACTTTCAAAGTCTAAGTCGACTAGTTAAATAAATCGTTCATAAGTCCGAAGTTTACCCATCTCGAACGCTTATAAGCGCAAGTCTTGGATAGACTATTACGTCGACTTAAATTTTCGTCAAAACGAACGCGGCTATATTATGATTTTAGTAATTTTACTAGAGGTTTCAGAGTAGTAATTTTATGCAATTCAACAAACTTTCTCGCCTGATAGCTAATTTAAAAATTTGTAATAAAATTTTTATGAAATAATTATATTCAATTTAGAAATTTTTAGAAAGTTCAAATAAGGCTTACCCATATTGTCAACTTCGCAAGGCATGCGAACATTCTCGCCCTCCTTGATTCTTAATTGCACCGGACTGCTAATAAAGGACGGCATTACAGCATTCGTTTCCTCTCCCGTCTCCTCATCTTTATCATAGTCGTAATTATCCGAGCCATCTTGATTGCGAGAGCTTTGTCCATCTAAAGCGCCTCCGGTTTCGGCTTCGTAGTCAAACTCGTCGGAAGAAGTCGGATTGGAATAACCTACGAGTCATAAACCAACATAGAAAAAGTGGCAATTAGCACTCTATATCTTGCCCCTTGCCATTCGCCGCGGTTTTTATCGCTAGAACTAATTTAACCTTCTCTGACCTTGTCCATATTCATAAGCTAGAATTTTGCCCTTTCAGATCCCCCACCTTCTGGAAACTTTTCAAGGAGCTCAGGTCAAATAGAGGAGCGGTATCAAGATAAGGTATATAAAGGTAAAGCGTCTCCTCTTCTGGTGCATTCCAACTGTCCGAACCGACAACAATAGGGACTTGGGAGAATTTGGCAAATGTCTCACCCTTGAGAGCGAAGTTCAAGGGTTCTAGAGGCCCAAAAAAGAGGTCAAGGACCCAAAAACTCATTGCGAGACCTTCCTCGGGAAGTCCGCAGAGCGTGGTCTGTCCATTTTTTTGCGTTTTTGCGCATCTGCAGCGGCCTAGAGTTGGTCACTTCGGAGACAAACGCTAGTTGGAAAAAGTCAAGTACCCCAAACTGAGTCAGAAAAGTTGATTACACCACTCCAACCGCCGCAATGATACCGTACTAATGCAATAACGCTCTGACTATGCGCAAAACTCGAGCATGTATACCTCGCGCAGCGGAATTATATGGAATCTGAGCTCCGTGACGCAGATCCGGACCTCGAAACCTCGAATATGAGCCGTAAACATTTTCTTCCACAGAAGCAATTTGGTCTCATCTTGCCAAACACACGTCCGTGACACGGATCATGAGATGCTAAAGTTGTTTATTATGACTCTCGTTGGTTGCTTTTAGCATTTCCTGCTTGGAGCCCCCACCGCCTTTCTTCTCTAACTCCTTATCATTTCCTATTTCCACGTGCCTCACTTCTTCATAGTTCAATTAATTTCAATTAAACGCTCCCACTCAGCCAAACCCGGATATTTCCTGCGGGAAGATTTATCTACTAAAAAAGAAGAAAACAACGAAATAAATTGAAATGAAAGGGTTTGTCGGGCTTATCGTTATGCTAATTTTAGGTTCTAACATCTTAACTTTTAAACAGGCCTGTTGGAAAGGCATGAAAGGTGCATTATGCCCCTCCATTCATACCCTGGAACTGAAGAAGGGGTCAAGAGGTTGTCAAAAGGCCACTCCTTCCCACATTTCTACTTTTTTTCTTTCTCTTTTCGGCCCCCACTTGAATTGCCCAACATATACCATATAACTTCTCAAATCCGCCTTCAACTTCAAGGTTCCGGGTATATAGAAAAGAAAGAATAAACTGAGAAAAAAAGGCCGGTCCGGGATCGTGGACGTAGAAGTAAATCATAAATTAGGAAAAAAAAGGTTATCAACTCTCTTGTAGCGTGCGCTGGGGCTGCAAACGTCCGAAAAGGAAGCTCTGCAACTTCTCAAGCGTTTACCATACGGCCTCATGAGGACCAAATTAATGAACTTTTCTCGCTTCAGATACCCAGGGAAGGTGGTGTTTCTTTTAGAAATGCTGATGCTGTATGAGCTAGGTGCAGCTTGCTAAATTTTTCGGCTCCCAGACTAGCTGGAAACGGAAGTTCTAAAACATCAACGTCAGCAAATTTTTCATTTTGCTTCCCTAACGCTCTTATGTCATGCCAGGTGCAAATAATTACTTAGAACAGCCACTTTGCTTTTGCGTATAACAGCAGACCGCTTTTTGGGGGCGTTTTAGACACGCCTCAGCGCGAAGCCTTATGAACGTCAAAAAACTATGTGCCGAATTGGAACCAAACTTGAAATAAGAATTAAGCTTTGGCAACGAAAGGTAAGTTAGCTAATAAAGTTCGTTAACTTGATATAGAATCCTTTTCCAAGGACAAATGTCTAGATTAAGGATTACAAGGATTCGCAATATAAAAAATAACTTCCACGTCAGATTTTGCTGGAAGATATGGTGAACATGCAATTCCTCATGTCACCTCGTGCGTAAATAACGCTGGGTCTATCTTCCACTCTTATCGGAATCGAATCCTTGGTTTTGTTTAGAAACCGTAACCGAATTTTTCTGCAGAAATGGGCACTTTTTCTCCTTTTTTGATCTACAGATTTAAGGTTTAGTATCTAAAAGGGTGAAGTTCAGTAACTAAAAAATTGCAATGATGGAAACTAATGCATAAATTGTTTGTCTCGAATTTTATCAACAAATTATTAATCCCTTTTAGGAAAGGGGATATCTTTCTAAACATCCTAAACTTAACAATCCGTGTTATTTATTCTCTATAACAATCAGCATGTTAATTTAAACGTATTCAATTCCAGCGCGAAAGTCGTAAGCAAAAAAACCTTAATGTAAACTATGTAAATATTATAGTGGCCAATAAAACAGGAACCTTTCCAAAAACAACAACATGAGAAGCTTTCAAAACAATTGGATACCAAGTTTCACCAAACAATACGAGTTCCCATAGGAACACGGAAGAAACATGTCCCCGAAACTTTCGTTGGAATGGAAACAGAAAAAAAGGAATTTTCTCAAAGGAGCAACGAAAGTTTTGTGACAACGAATTTCAAGTTCCAACAATGAATCACTCGTGCACATTCGCGTCAGTGCTGCACTTTAAAAAAAATCACTATAAGTTCCAATTGGGATTACATTTTACTACAGTGCATTTAGGGAATTACGTTTATCCTTCTGGGCCACTTTTTTCTGCAAATGTACACGTGTCTAGTGCCTCAGTGTAATTTATGTCCATGTGATTAACAGAAGTTTTATTTCCGTAGCTTAGCTCACTACACTTGTATACGTTAACTAGTTTAGTTCTACTAGTTCATGTGTAACGGTAACAGTTGCTGAATTAGACAAGCTGAACCCTTAACTCGGCCATTTAAAGTTCCTCCATGGACCGAAAACATGTGTCAAGCTGATGGTGCTATACTCTGTAAAAATCATTATAGCCTAAGTTCCCGTAACTCAAGACGTCTCGGACTATCGCAGCTTTTAGAAGACGGAGGACGCAAAACTTTTCAGAGAGCAATTACAACCATAAACTGTAGGCTTCTGAAACGGGAATGTGCTTGAAAGCCGATCCTAACCATTCAAATGGAGAAGTCAAGGACCATAAAAATCAGCATCTTCTCCTTTTCCCCTTTCCTTCTAGCACGTTAAGGAAAATAAAAAAATAAAAAACTCAAAAGGACTCAAGCAAGCCACACACTTTCCCTTTTCAAATATATACAGCGATCTAAATTTAAAGAGCGTTCCCCCTGTACGCATCTTGTCAACTCCTCTCTTCTAACGAAGGCATACTTTATTTATAATCATTCTCTAACTCAGCTGTGAAGAAAGATTGCGCTTGTTTTCCGCGTTCGCCTTCACGTCCGGGTAAAGAACTCACAGAGCAAACCGAAATGAAAATAAAAATAAAAAAAACTATGCGAGTTAGACAAGAGTGACGGAATGAGCCAACCAGGCGCCAACGTACATTTCTCCCTTAAAAAATAATAAAAAAATACAGAACAAGAGCCTCCTTCACAGGCCTATATCTATGTGGTTTCGAGTCATAAAACTTCTAAAAGTCCCATCCTCCCATACGTGAAAAAAATAAAGAGTTAGAAGAAAATAAACTGCTGTTAACTGACCACCCACGGAACTCAACAGGGTCCTTTTCGTCGCCTTTTTACATAATTAACTTGCCTTATAGCTCAATAAATGTCTTAGTGCGGGAGTCCCAAACGTTTCTGAACAACACAAAACTATAAACAAAGATATTCTAAAGTGGCAAAAAACCTTCGACGAAATCGACAGAAATTCAGGAACAGTTTCGAAAACAAAAAATCAAGGTTTCCGGTGGTACGAAATGCACGTGTGAAGTCCTTTTACCCCACGGAAGTGACTTCACATGGCGCAAACCTTCAAACGCGTTCCGGTATATCCCCTTCCAGCTTAAACCACCGAAAAGGTTTCAAACTTCACGATAAAAACTTTGAAAGGGTGGAAAAAATATTAGGAATGGAAGGCCACGGACAACGATATGTGGAGGCTATAAGCGATAACGAGGGAGAGTTCTCTCGGTCTAGAGGGAGTCCTTCAATGCAAATTGGGACATTAATCTTCCGGCAGATATTAGAAGAATATTTATTGAGCTTCCTCATAGGCTCGCCGCTGTATTCCAAAAGGAAGAAAAACTATTTCCATCCAAGGCTTAAAGACCACATGCAGCACGCAATTTTTCGTTTTCTTTTTTCATCTTTTTTTCATTTTTCTTTTTTTGTATGAGCTGTGCAACAGCGTGGGAAGGCCTTATGCTATGCGAGGCTTGTGCACCGCGTAATGACTTCCGCTGACACACCTTTCAAGCCGAATTAGAGAACCTTTCAGCAACATAAACGAAACAAGTCACAAAGAAATAATGCTGTAATAATGCAGCCATTGACCTGAAATTCCATTATTCCGCAATTTTTCCCTAATAAAACTAGACAGCAATCTATCCATTTTACGTAACCTTTTCAAACACTCAAATGATCCTTAGCCATTCCATAAGAATAACAGGTCGCATCCTATAGCCTCCTAGTACCCTAAAGTCCCAAAGTAGTAATTTCGAGTCGAAAGTAACAATGACAGTCTTGATATCTGAATTCTGACGGCAACGAACTTGTGAATTACGGAAATATTAAGACTCCCGTACACCTTAGCTTATTGGTGGGAAAGTGTCACAGATGGCGCTGATGTTTGTTATTGTTTTACAAAAGCCTTGCGTAAGAAAGTAAGAAAATAAATAGTTCATTGCCGGCAAAGCTTGCAAAGTTTCTACGCCTGTTTTGCTTCTGAAAAGTAGAATTTGTCACCATAGTTTGCTGTAGCAGCACAATGCCCCAAATCAAGTCGTCAAACTTTCGGAACAAGATTTCCCGAAAACGGCTAGTCAGATTTGAAAGCAATCTTAAACAAAAGTTCTTTTATTGCCCAACCAAAGGACATATTTTTAGGTAACTGATTTCTCATAGTTGCAAACTTCATTCGCACATTGCTAATTTATTACTCATCGGGAAAAACTGGTGCATTGGTTATGCTCTACCTGTTAACAAGCTCAAGCTCAAAGAATTTTTTCATGAAATTTACTGGTTTTCTTAAAAAGTTGCTCCGAAGTTCCTCACGCTAACCGCCTATCCCAAGCTAAGGTAGCCTAAAGCGAATAGTTTGAATTTCCTTCTAAAAAAATAGATCAAAATAAAAAAAAGATTTCCCTACAATATTTCAACATCTGGATGTAATTCTGTGCACAGTAATCGTGCATGAGCCCCCCAAGAAAGCAGTTTTCGGGCAGTTGTTTACATCTGTTTGCAAACAAGACGGACGGGCGGGCTCGGAGAAACAGAAACACAGCTTTACTTTTACTCGCGGAGCTGGCTCAGAATATAGTCAAGACAAAATCGGAGGTAAGAAAAGTCCTAGACGAAAAACAACTGTTTTTTCTGTGCGCAGTAAACGCTCAACGCCATTTTCCTGTTTGTCTTCCTCTTGTGCCTTGTCACGAGGCCCTACCCAACAATGAAAAGACGCTTCACGGCTTCGACTACTACCCAACAACATGCATGGCTCTTAGCTCCGCATCGCCGACTTGTCGCTCTTTGTCTCTGCTGCACATCACCCAAAAGCCTAAAAGCTTCAACGCTTTTGGCTATATCCGAATAGCTTATACGGTCTGTAAGTGTCACCCTATTTTTTCTACTAAATGTCGTAAATTAGCCCCGTTGAGCCCAACAGGGCACCCCACATAAAGAACCTACCGTAAGAGGCGTGGCTTAACTTCCTGGGGTGACTTTTTTTTAGCTTTTTGCATACGCGTCAAGGGTCTTTGTTATGCTAAATAAAACGGAAGCCAGGATTCAAATCATTTCCCATGACGACCCTACAATCGCGTACGTTCTTAACCGGATTTGTTGGTTCTTCAACTCGGTTCAACTCTTCAACAATCTGACAAGTAAAGCCCCGCTATTGTGCTATTCATTCTTTGGATGCTCAACATGGCTGTTTGTGTTTAACCAGCTTATACAGTCCCCCTATAAAAAGTGTTTTTCACAGTTAAAAAGTAACGCGATACTTACACTTTAATGCCAAACCTTAAATTTACAAATAACTTTTGCTAAACTCGCGTCACTTTCGCGTCACGTCAATTACAGTAGATGCCGCTTATTGTGATCACTGGCTATTAGAATCAGCCGCTCTACGGAATCAAATTTTAAAGGACCGATGCTAAGTGATAGACCTCATAGCACTTTAATCGGCTATCAGAATCAATTTCAAACGAATCTTCACATTCACAGTAACGAAACTACAGTAGTGATTGCTACATTGACCTGGCATGTTGACCAGTGACATGGCTTTTACGTCGTTTTGACCAATCCTGTCATTTTCTGCCAAGTAATACGCTTAGGGGCAATTCCTTCTAAACTCCCCAGTCAATTAAATGAACAGGTTATTCAATTGAACGACCAGTTCCATTAATTGACTGGGAAAATTAGAAGGGATGTCGTGTTGAGAACCCTACTAAGCGTAGGTGTAGGCTTCAAAGGCGCAGTTTTAGGTGTTTAGACGTGTGGTTATATAAAAATGTCGACGAACAGGAAAAGAGTTGATTTAAATGTAAAAGAGAAGTTGCGGCTCAATGAAACTTACGACAAGTTAGATTTAAAAGATTTGCCACAAAGGGAAGCGGCTGTTAAAATAGGAATTCGTCAATTATCTCTACCAAAACTGTTGAAAAATCGTTACGAAATGAACAATAGTGGGTGTAGTGAATCTAGAAAAAGAAACTTTTGGGAAAGTGTCAAAAAGTAGACGATGCTTTGTTTCTATGGTTTCTTGGGTACATATTTCCGATTTTTACTTATTATTTTTACGATTTTTACTTATCTCTGCTTAATAAAATCAATATTCACTTGACAAACTTGATCACAATAAGCGTCATCTACTGTCATTACATTATAATGCCAATCAAATTGCGTTAGCTAAACTCGTGTCACTTTTCAATTACTGCGTGACACAAGCGTTTAAGACTGAGCTTAAGTTGTTCCAAAAGTATGCCTTATTGCGTTAAGGTTAATTGAGCTATACCACAGCAACAATAGCTCCCTGTTAAGCCATTTAGCTCCGAGCGTGAGACAATTGATTACCCTATAATGCGTTTAAAATCGGGTGATAGGGAGTTCCAGTTTGGCTGTCTAAATAGCCATAAGCAAAACCGAAAATGCGAAATGGGAAAGATCATTTGTCGTTAAAAGAATTTCCCGACAAGAAAACGCCACCCCAAATGGTTCGTCTCTCACTCCCAGGCAAATTACCTCGCTAATGGAAAGATTTTCTTCTCACACATAGCTTTCATGCTCATGAAGCCACAAGGCACTCTAAGGTCGCTATTACTCAATGCGAACTATTGTCTTGTATGATTCATTGAGCCTGTATGCTCTGACGCAAACAAGCTGGGCTTCGACCCCAATATTGGCTGACCCCAATTCTCCTCCAAATTTGCATGCTATGCAGAAATCGACGGAAAAATTCATGGAACTTTTGATGCTGATTAGTGTTTGACGAACGTTTCCAGGCCGCTTGCGTGATTTTCGAACGTTTCCGTGCGTGCAAACTATTGGGTGCAGCCCCATTTAGACATGATGAATGGCACGGGTTTCGGCCCGTGACTGACAACCATTGTAATACATTTCAGCGCAACAATGTCGCCCCAAATGTCCTCAGTTTCTTTTATGCCTTGCGTCGTAGGCTTACCCAATAATGCCAATGAACTGCTCTGGCTGTCTTGGCGACAAAGACACGCGGACTCCGTGCGTTGAAGTCACTCGCCAAGGGAGTTTTGTCCCGGAGTATTGATCGTTCTCGGATCTGGGCAAACCGGAACTTGGGATAGGGATAAGGTTAGAGGAGCGGCTAGAAAGGCAGAAACTACAACACAATGTGGGTGTGGAGAGCGTTTGCTTGTAGGGGATAATCCTTTTGGGGGTTTGCTTTGGCCCTTGCGTGTGTGTGTACCGTACTGTACTTTACCCCCACCATGCAAAATAATAAAAGGGAAAACTGGCGACAACGCAGGCCTCAAAACTGGCTCCAAACTGTCGAAATCGATCCCTTTACTACTCCGACGTTCTAATGTAATAAAAATTTCCCCCTATTGCCAACAATCCCTGCTGTTATTGATTATTCAGAGCGATTTTTGCCATGTACTATTACTCCTAAGGATTGGGGGTAAGGGTGGGATGCGGTTTAACGATCTTTCAATTGGAATGGCTCATCCTGGACTTCTCTGACAATCCCAACGAAAAATCTAGGAAAAATCATGAGGGTTTTTCCGGTTGTTTCATTTCCGTTAATTCTATTGTCAGTTAAATCGGACTGGATGCGGAGATTTCCTGTTGATGACAATGACAAATATCGCACCACTTTCCCCTGGAAACAAACAATTGAATATCTCTTTCTGTGTTCGTTTCTCTTTCGTTATTACAAAATCCACTTGAAGGATATTTTCTCATTCCATCTCCATAAATCCTACACATTCCTTTTTTGTTCCGTTATGAAGCTTAGGATGTTCAGATTGAAAAGACGGTTACAAAATATGAAAAAAATCGAAATGGAAACACGGCTTAAAGCCGGACTCGCTTTTGTCGTTCGTGGCTGGAATTTTGATTAGACACCCAAAAGGGTCACTGGTTGCGATGGCCTGTTTCAAGTTCAAGGTTTAAACTAGTTTTGAAAGGTCTCCCCTTTTCTTCTCCAACTTGTTATGCATGTTAGCCTTAATTAGCTTCCTCTCCAAGACGCCACACGTGTAGTAAAACTTCCCACTCCGAGCAGCAGAATGGAAGCTGTAAGACAATTGTTCAACGCTTCAAACTGCAACTAAAACAGCAACCGCTTCCAGAATGCTTTTAGAGTTGAGCCCCCTCAACTCAGGGGGTTCCCTGAAGTGAAAATAACGAAGTAGGTGCGGAAGTATCGATGACTCCCTGACTGCCCTCGTTTCCTTTCTGATGTACTGTGGCAGAAGCCTTTTTGGGTAAATCAAGACAGGAGCGACTTTTCTAAATATTGCTAGTATCAGTTGAGAAAAGGGGGGGAGTAGTGATGTGAAAGGTAGAAAGAAAAGCAAATTTCGGGCCTTGGGAACGTCGTCAGGCATAAGAGAATTTCCCGCATGTTTGGTCTACGTAGGCACCCAAGTATGCTATGCATACACAGACACACACACAGGTGTGTTGTTATTCCCCAGAGACTCCCAAGATGAATATGGGGAGAACACTCAAAGAACCCTCTAGGCCTGATAACTCGTTTTCCCGCTCTGGTCGTTAAATATGCACGATTGTTCATTTTCTTTTTTGTGTTGTAACCCAATCGCTGGGTGGCGCGTCATGCTTCGCTTGATTTCAGCAGCATTCTTTATTGGCGAAGCTTGCAAATTAGCTCGCCAACATATATGGTAAGGTTTTGGCACTTCTGGCGCGCTCCAAATTCTCACTTTCTTGAATATCGCCAGGGGATTTCGGCGAGAAAAGCAGAGTAAGTGGAACGACAAGACAATGGACAATGGGTCGATTTAACAATAGGCAGGTGCTATGTTGGTCCCGGGCACAAAGAAAGAGGAAGTGGCAAATCAGGGGATAGAGAATAGGAGCAAGAGCGTTCTATAAGACTGACCTTCCAAGAAACAGGCTCAGAACGATAAGTTTAATTGGGGCTGTTTTGGTTGCTTTGGCCTTTTCCAGCAGCTGGCACACTGGACCTTCCATTGCTCTAATAAAAGGCTGAGCTAACTAACTCGAAAGCTTCAATTGACGCCCCGGAATAGGCGAGAACTATAAAAAAGTGCCTCGCTACTGCTTTCTACCCCCCTTTACGCCTTCGGTAACCCCCTAACGTGAAATTACAACAAAACGAAAACCCCCCGAAAAAGAATTAAACAAAAGGGGGCAAAAGACGGCGGTGACGTCACGGCAGCTGGTAAGGTCACACTGACATGTGACAACGTATGAGACCAGATGTGGTTTAAACCAAACTGATCCCCGCGTCTTCCTCATTCTGCAACTATAATGCATACGTAATGTAATTTTTATGCTACTAAGCTGCACCCCTCCACCCCAACAATGAAATGTGCAAAATCACCCTCACGTCATATGTCCGCAGCTCTCACTTTGAACATTAAATTTTAATAGTCGCTAACTAATTTTAACAAGTAATATTGCACATGCTCGTGAGACGCTGCTCTCACTTTGAACATGAAGTAATTTGAATACGACACATTAGATATTTGATATTTGCTTGAGAAAGGAAAGCCACAATGGTTTTTCGCCACAATGGAGGTTAATTCGTCTTTTTCCTAGGCAAGTTTCACATATTTCGCACCGTTTCGTGGTACTTGTCCCACCAGCGGAATAGAAAGTTGATTTTGAACATTAAATAATTTGAATATGACTTATTACATATTTGACACGTAGCTGAATAGTGGCTAACTAATTTTAACATTAAATCTTGCACATGTTCATGAAAAAGGAAAGTGGGTTTTCGCCACAATGGAAGTTGATTTCGCAAAGACAAATTTTGCATATTTCGCACCGTTTCGGCTTTACTTTCTCAATTAGCGAAAATGAAAGTTGACTTGGCATGAATGAACTTGGCACCAGTTGGGCGTGGATTGAGCGTCTATTACAAAATTCAAGCTAGCTAAGTTGGAAAAACAAAATTATAAATAAATAAATAACGCTGTTTTGGAGCAAGGAAAGTGATTTCAGCTTCCTGAATGTTGAACGTCACCTTTCCAAGGACAGAACCGCGGATTCCGAATAATGGCATAGTTTTTGAGAAAAAGAAAAAGTCAAAATGATTGGCAAATTGCCGAAGCGCTTGTAAACGGAACAAGCCTCACACACGTCCTAGCTATTTTTAAAGCCTCTCCCCTTAAAACTCCCAGCAGATTTCTTGCTCCTTTCCCAAAGAGACAGAGAAAGAGACGGAGCGGAGTATTCAATGGAAGAGAATACAACGACAAGACAACAAGGCTCATAATGCTAAGAATGCGAATATTCAAAGCTTCCCCAAATTTCAATAACGCTCTTTCGCCCCACCCCCCAAGCCCTAAACCCCTAAACCCAAAATTTCCCAACAATGAAAGAAACGCAATAAGGGGAGTGCTCTTTGACCTGAGCGGGAAAATGTTGACCATTTTTCCCAAATCCCAGCCCTTCTCCCTTCACGGGTGGGCCTATTATCTCAGATCTCAAGAAACTCTTGCCACGCAAAGCTAGGGGGAAACGGCATGCAAATGAGCAGAGGCTGCTGGTGCTGTTGAAGTCAGTGAGCCGGACTGACACGCGCCTTGGCTGTTTTCTCAAAAAACGTTGTAAAAGTTTGTTTAGGTAAGAGGCTTGAGAAAAGAAAACTCAATTTCCTCCTTTTCTCGATGGATTTAAGCCACAGAAATAAGATATGTAAACTCCGGAACTTTATTTGGCCCCTGCACACAAATAAACAGAAGGAAAAAAACAAAAAAAAGAAAACTATTTTTCCCACATTTTCTTCGGCTTTTTCCCGCATCTTGGGCGGTGTTATAGCGTCTCACCCTACTTCTACCCTTACATGTCAATCATGTCGTACTTGAAAGGGAAAGGAGACCCGCATAAAAAGCATAAAAAAGAACGAGAAGACGAAGAAAAAAATCGGTAAGGCGCCTACAAGTTTTTACATCGGTTTTACAAGTTTGTTTGGGGGGTTTGTAACGTATTTTTCCTCGCAAAGTGTGACAGGCTCATTAGCTCCTAGCGATTTTCGGATCAGATGGGCTCCACGATATGGAGTATTATCCTTACAAAAACCCCATGTAACACGAATACCAATGCACAAAAGAGCAGGGATCTACTTCAACTTCCAAACCATAAAGACTGCTCCCCTACATTCGGCTAGTATTACGTACAACTTTTGTCTTCTTCATGCACTCCATGCACTCGGTCGACAGCTGGGTGTGTGTCATATCAGACCTAATATGAATAAGAATCCTCAAACTGGTTCTAACCACCGCCAGTCTTAACGCACTGTACACGAACTAGATGTCCTGAAAAAATAATTAAAAAATGCTTACCGAGTGCTAACAAACCGAGGAGGACGAACGCGAGGGTAATCCTGGGATAATACGGCTTCATTTTTTATTTGAGCACGTTGCAAACTGATTAATTAGTAGTAATAGTACAGAGCCAAAAGTAAGCTGCTAATTAGCAACGAACGGCGCACAAAAAGGGAACGTTTTCACAGCACTTGCTTTGTTTTAGTGGAAGCAGACAAGTTTGGAAGAGAATTTGTTTGATGGTTAGAGATTCAGTCAACCAACTCAAGGGAACCTCGTAGCTGAATGAACGAACTTGGTGTTTGCGGGATGGACAGACGCTAAAACCTGGGGAGCCGACGAGTGGAAAAACCATATTTAGCTACATGAGACAACCACAAACGCCACCTGAGTGACAATGGTTGAACCTATATGGCGTAGGCGCGCTTAAAACGTATGGATAAGCCACTCTGTGGGATAAGCAAGTTTGCGTAAATGTATTCAATTATGATTCAGAGCGTTCGCACTGCGTGGGCCCGGGTGAAGTCACTTTACAAACGCATGAGATGATGTCACCTGTTCTCAATCGCGTAAATATCCATCTTGTCATGCGTAGAATGATTTATAGGGCGGAATTTTACCGCTATGCTATTTTGTGCTCCTTCGGCATTTGGCAAAGTTCCGTCTCATAATCAAAAACTCGCCAACTAAACAACTAAATTTAGCTCCACCGTGCCTTGCTTTCGTATACTTTTGTATATATACTCATACATTCCAGCGTTCACAACTGAGAAACCGCATACAAAAAAGAGAATGGCAATAAATTAACTTGGTCGCGAACATACGTATATCTATTTTTTTCGACTATTCCTCTGAACTAGTTGCGGTTAGTTTTTTCTCATCACGATCTTCCAAAAACGGTTCCGGGTCTAAATCGACAGCAACATCCGGCAGTTCGACATTTGTTTCAGGCGTTGTTGTGGTTACAGTGGCATCATCTATAGGTTCAGCCGCGTTATTCATAACTTGAATTTCCTTCTCTTCTTCTTGAAGGCGTTGCATGGGAACGGGAGTTTTCCTCATACTTGAGGTTTTGTTCGCCTCGGATTTCTTTAGAAGTTTACGGAAATTCGACGCTATGCGTTTTGACGCTTGTAACATGGGATGTACTGGCGCCGTGCTTGTATTATTAACAGTGGGTGACGCAATCAAACCCTGATCATCGCCCCCTAAATGGATGTCCTGAAATTCCGTTTCTTCCACTTCTGTTTGATCTGCATCGTCTTGCTCCCCCGCAGCTCCTCCTACAGCATCTTCACCTCCAGGTTCTTCCAATTTAGCTACTGGTTCCGCGCTCAAATCCTCGTTTAGGGATTTCAGCTCTGGTTGATCATTTTGGGAAGATTCTGCTTGCTGCATGGCGTCGTAGGTCGGATTCTCGGTCCCGTCTGAAGTATTTGCGGACTGTAAGAGCGAAGACAAGGTAAACCTTGAGGCTTCCACGGGATTCCCAAATAAGGGATTTGCAAATGCGCGAATGCGCTGCAAGGGCTTCTTCCAGAGCAAATCTTGGGATGACGTCACCAACCCTACTGGGGCGGCTCTGACCTCAGTACTTCCAGTGGGCAGGACCGTTGACCTATGCAAATGTCCCACGACGTCATCTTGGGGTACGTCAGGCTCCACTCTCACTCCGGAAATGGGTAATTCGACGTCAACGTTAGGTTGTGTCCCGTCGTTATCAAAGCGGACAAATCCCACTTCCATAAGTTCAGGAGTTCTATTCATAGGAAATTAATGAGTCGATTCCAGTAATGGATTCATTGAGAGAGAGAATAAAACTACCTCTGGCGTTTATAGACCCAAACGAGCGTAATTAGCAAGCCCGCAATGACAAGAGCAAAAACGACTAAAGAGAATGTCGTGGCCCAGTATTTGTCCGAGTCTGACCAAGGTTTCGCTATGTGGAAGGCGGGGCTTGATTTTTGCAAGCGGACTTGGCTCAAGCCATAGATATTCTCGCTGGGAATGTCCTTGAGTAAGTATGCCTGCAATTGCTGGGCAAATTCGTGGCTCAGGTGAGCGTCATTATTGTCAGTGACAACTACTTGCACCAGATTTTCTGCTGTGCGACTGGCGAAAACGTCAATGCTTCGAGAAGCTTTCAAAGTCTCGATTAACCCCTGCAGGCCGTTTAAAGTGAATCTCTCCTTGACTACTTCCAACGAAAGTACGGCTCCTGAAATGGATTACGAAGTCTGAATTCATCACATTTCCAAAGAAAGGGAAACAAATTACAATGAATTATTTTTAATAGCGCGTTCCACTGGCTGCACTGGTGCAATATTGTTGGCACTCAGTGTGTCGAATTGTATACCTTTACACACTGTGTACACACTTTAGAGTGCCAGAAATATTGCACCAGTGCAGCCAGTGGAACCCGCTATAAGTAACATAAAAGGAAGCAGTGAATATAACAAACCACATATTTCGCAGCAGTGTCCCTTGGGTTTAACGGCATTGTCACATGTATAATCAGATTGACATACAGCTACGGAATTTCCACAAACTAGTTGCATAACCTTAAATTGACAATACTCATTACGAAAGGTTTAAATAATTTATATATGATACATTTACCTTGGGATTATTTTCGTTCTCACAGACGCAACCAAGTGGATCATCGCAGCCGTTATTGGTAAACTCGATGAGCTTACTAGTATTCATATTCTTAAATTGGAAATTACCGTGACGCGAATACCACTCGGTTAAATTTTCTGCACTAAAAACCTATTAAAAACGATTAATCAACAAGTGAACCGGTACTTCGTAACGGTGCTTTACGTAAAATAAAGCCACGAAATCAATAAGCGAAACAATAAAAATTAGTAACAGTCAACTAATAAAAATATGTCTTACCGCATCACCAAAGCTCATTTTTGTGGCACGAATGGTGTGATGATGGAAGTCTATATTAACACTTCTATCCAAAGAAGGCAACGCAACTTCATCCAGGGGACAAGGAATACGTAGAGCGTGAGGAACGGCCAGATTCGTTTCAGTTTCCTCCCCAATTTGCCAACTCTTCGGATCGAACCAACTCTTCGCTTGTCCTCCAAGAAAGGTTACGTCTAAAACTCCCCAAAACACATAAACTTTGATTAAAGTTTACTTAATTTAGTAGAATTTACCCTCCGGAGTACAGGCGCTATCAGGGGCTGACGTCTCCATCTCATGATCGTGGATATTCAGGACAATTTCTCCATTCAGGGGCAATATTAACGTCGACCAAGCCATTTCAGAGCCGACAGACACAGAAAAGACTTGATCAGCCGGGAATATAACTGTTTGTTTATCGCAAGGTACTTTCTTAGACGACCATTGCGATTGGTCGTTCCACTCTACCGTTGGAAGCCACCTTTTCACCAAAGCATTACTGCCAGTAACCCATAATCCTAAAAAAATGCGTTAACTTTCATAATTAAAGAAAGTTTCTACGAAAATTGTACCTAGAATCAGCAACAAAACTGTAGCAGGAATGCACTTAAGGTCCATGACTCACTATTTCTTCTCAAAGACTGTGCGTCTTCGTACTTGGACCTTACACGCCCCCCTTTTTGGTACAGCAACTCAGTAATTTGATCAGTAGGCTAACGTAGGAATGCAGGGCAAAACCCCTTGTAATAAAAGCGCGCTTACATACGTGTGAAAGATATTAAGAATTTGTGCTTGGCACACTCTTCTGGATTAAAATATAGAGTAAGTCACATGAACAGGTAAGAGTAGAAAAATCTTTCAGACATGACTGTGACTGAAAATTTTTAGGAATCCATGCCGTGGTGGTGTTCTAAATGGCGGAACGAGCAATTGGTCCCGTTTTTGCAATGCCCTTTGCGCCAGAAACGACATTCTTGGGGTTCTTTTCCCGAGCCAGAGTTTGTCGACTTACGAGGCTGCCTGAACTTGAGTAAAAGCTTGGATCCTTGCCAATCGTATTCTTTGCAATCAAATCCTTGGAGCGTCTCCATTGCTTTTGCAGCTTCTTCGCTTTTACTGTAGTTCACAAACGCGCTTTTCTTGCCATCACGCTCGCCGTCCAAGACGTTACAGCTCACCAAACCACACCTAGACATTTCCACAAACACGCAAGAAATCTGTTGACATTGTAAAAACACAATTCTTAATACCGAGAGAAAATCTGGGCTAGGACCGTATCTGACATGGAACGTGGAATGTTGCCCACCCATAAAGTGCAGCAGCTGTTTGGATTCTTAGGACTGGAATTACGTAAAAATCGTGAATTAATATAGTGTTAAAATGTATAAAAAATATATACAAACAAAGCAAGACTTGCTTGGTCAACGCTTCTTTGTCGTCGATATCGGTGTAGAAGTTCGCGTAATTCACTTTTAAGTGAAAGCCTTGGATTTTTATGCGATCAGCATTTTCCATAACTCTTTGGGCTGATTCTCGATTCTCGTAGAAAACATAGGCAAAACGACGATCATGGGGCAGGTCAATCTTCACAAGCCCACCATATTTGGCAAAATGGTTAATCAGGTCCCGTTCTCGAATAGTAGCAAACACGTTGCCCACCCATATCACATTAGATTTGACAATGTCCTCTTCGGAAGTCGGTCTAAATTTAAAGAAAGCAGTCAATGAGTTCTAGTAAAATTTTGTTTCAGACTTAATTACTTTGTGTGACTTTTTATAACAGAACCGCGTGAAAAGCTCTTATATTCTAGTAAAGCCAGTTCACGTTTGAATTCTTCGGTGTCATAACCAGCTTTTATCAGCTTTTCTAAAACTTGGTAGGCCAAGGAAACTTCCCCCATGGCGCGAACGGACTGAGCGTAATGCAACATTGCTAGGCTATTGTTTTGGTCGAGTCGAAGGGCTTGAATTGCGTCAGGAACGGCGCTACCATACTGCTCCAGCATATAGTAACATTTCGAACGAATGACGTACGCTCGGGGGTCTTTGGGATTTAGTTGAAACGCATCTGCTAACTCATCTTTAGCTTCAGACCATTTGCCAACAGTCATATAACGTAATGCAGTCGTCAATTTTTGTTCATAGGCTTCACTATCATCCGACGTCACTGAAGCCATGGCTTCCTTTTGGTTTGCAGAGAGCCAATTACATGTATCCAAACCTTAGTCTATAAACCATCAAGTACCTACAAATTAGACAATAATGAATATGATATTTTCAAAACGTTCGCTGTAAAACTACCTTTCCAACATTGGTGTGCAGAACAAAAATAAACAAAATAAAAGGAAATTAATGAACAAACAGTGTGACCAGTCCGCGTAGGTTTGTTGTCGTTTGCTAGCCACTGACTAAAGGGGCGGAGCCTCCTGATTGGGAAATTTTATCTGAGATGCCAGCTACACGGCAAAAGGCCAACATGACCCATGGCAAAACTCAGATTACAGGAACGATACTTGATATTTTCTTTCTATGAACAATCAACGGGTTTGCAGGATGGATAAATTCGTGCCTCATATATAACATCGGAATAGGGTGAAGATACTTGCTTATCATCACTCTTCAGTTCTTGCACCTTGAATGTCAACAATCGAGCCTTTGAAACGTTATATTTTGAAGTCAGCGATATAAATTTAAACACTACCTTCGTTCGGGATATTCGAATAGATTGTTATCCGAATATAATAAAGTTCTTACCCGAAAAGATTTTTTTTAATCCAAGAGAAATTCGGAAATATGCCGCATGATGGCACGGAAGTAGTAAAATCTTATTAAGTATTAAAAGTATTAAGATTATTCAGTATTAAAATTATTATTAAGTTAGTATTAAAATTATTAAAGTATTAAATCTTATTTACTTTTCAATATCCGTACAATTCTTCGTAAAATATGGAGCAATTCCTTTAGCAAAAAAAAAGGGAACGGGTTCGCTTAACCCAGATATTTGAGTAAAAAGGCATCTCCTTCGGCTAAGATTTGAATCAGATCAGGGGATAAAACATGGACACTGAGTTTAAGTAATAAAAGTTTCAACTGACTCCAGACGTTTTGAAAGTGGCGTAAATCTCCGTAAAACAGCTGACTAGCTTGGCATTGCTGTACCAGGTGTATCAGTTGCTCTTTCACCGACGCATCTCTGAAAGAGAGCAACATAATTATCAAGGAGAAAAAAATATTAATTTCAAATTGTACTTAATTCCAATTTGGGTAAAATCATCAATGTTCATGGTTAAAAACACTTCCCAGTCCACGTCCTGAGCTTCGAAAAGCGGCACAAGTCCCTCCAAATTATGCCATCTCAAAAAAATTTTTAAGTCTTGTTTTCCGGGAGGAATTATAAAATTCTGTGGAGATACTTTCAAGGGATAGACTGAACTTGCTGGTATCGGTCCATGAATTAAAAGGGAAGGTACCGCCAGTAACGTATCTATTGTTGTAGTTAGAAAGCCAATAATAAGTCAGCAATTCTGTCAAATTAGCCTTTTTTATTTTTATTTTGTTACTGGCAGTGTTGGAAAGAAGAGCTGCAGTAGCAGTTCGGCCATTACGAAGCGCGGCATTAAGGGGCGTATCCTGGTGAAACGTACCAATCTGCGGGTCGGCTCCATACTTGAGCAACAATGCGACCATTTCCTTACATCCACTCAAAGCCGCCAAATACAGCGCAGTTTGTCCAAAGATTCCTTCCCTAAAGGTACTTACTCATAACACTTTTTACTGCTAAGCTCCCCTTTATTCTTTTCACCTTGAATTGACATTGGCTCCGTATTTGAGTAAAACCTGCGCAGCGTTTAAGCTACCCGCATGTGCAGTAATCAACAGTGCCGTCCAATCCTGAATATCGCGCACTTCCATGTCAGCATGAAACTGAAAGAAAAAACCGGTAAAAAGGCAACAATTCTTGGTATCAAAATTTTTCCAAATTGATCCTGACAGCTAAAAGCAGTTCCAACACAGAGGCGTGGCCGGCTGCCGCGGCCAACATCAGCGCGGATCGGCGAGAATAATTTATTTCGTTCACATGTGAGACTACGGCCTTCACAACAATGGTACGAACCACGCCCACGTGTCCGAAGAAGCTCGCATACATGAGTGGAGTCCATCCTCCGCGGTTTTTCGCAAAAATTGACCCATCAACACTAAAATATGAGTAATTGAAAAACCACGTTTCCATACTCCGATTTGACAAGTTGTTAAGCGAGTTTACTTGGCATCGAAATAAGACTGGTCACCAACACTGGCCGCTGTCCAGGCGTCAAAGGGAATCAAGGGTAAGGAACTTGTGATTTGATTGAGAACTACGGACAAGTACATTCGTTCTTCTTCTGATTCAGGTGAATTGCCTTCACTACTGCTGCCGTTACTTTTATGACTAGATTGGTTATATCGACGTCTTGGAGATAAAAAGGGATTCGAATCGAAAGAATCAGTTAAAATTATGGGTGGAGGTTTTCCACGATAGCGCAGCATTTTCTCACCGCGTACAGCTCCAGGTTTGTACTTCGTTCGACGTACAACCTCACGATTCACCAAGACCTAAACCTTGAATCAACAGCAAATAAAACACCACAACAGGACTAGGAGATGGAACGGACGAAATCCAACTGAAGTGAACTGAAAGTAAATAAAAGGGACAAGTGGACAACTTTTCTCTCGATATTTCTGTCAAGTTCTTTGTCGTGCACTTGTACTTCGGTCCGAACTTGACAATCCAGCTTTCACCGGGCAATCCCCGCATGGTAAGTATCCAGTTCAGTTAAACGTTAAACGTTACTTCTTTCTCGACCTTTGTGACGTTACGTGAATGCAACTTTAACAAAACATCCAAAATGACAAGAACTGATGGTAAGCGTTTAATCGTCCCAATCGAAACCAACCACTCCACATTGCACTCTTACAAGTCGTACAAAGCATTTTGAACCCACTTTTCTCCATAACCAGCTGTTAGAGATGAATGTAAACGTTAAGATACGTTATTCATAAGTTGCATTCCATACGTCAATTATAATTAGGATTTGTTTCCTTTTTGTTAGCAATTTTGGCTTTGTACTTTGCACAGTAGACTACGTTGACGTTGAAAGAAGCATGGTTACATAAGTCAGTTAATTAAACAATTTAATAATGATCATAATTCAAAGCTTTTGAAGGCATATAAGACACTTGTTCTTAGTTAGTGTCGTAATTTGATTGGTTATTATACCACACATTTTATTTTTATACTTGAGGTTTGCATAGAAGAACCTTTATGCATATATTTAAAGCATTTACACCACGTTTAAACTTAAACCTTTAACATCTTCCAAATAGCAACAAAAGTCTTAAAAAAGCCCTCAAATGAACTAAATCCTCGTGCCTTTTTGTTGTCTAGGAAGATCAAAAAATTACCGAAAGAAGCCGAAAATGGAGATGTTAAATCTTAACAGGCCTAACTGCACGACTTTGTGGTTTGTATAGTGCGACCCGAAGAGACAATAAACCTAACTTGATGACTTTCTGCCCCGAGTCCAAAGTACGGGGTTAAATTACTCCACTTTACTTTATTAAAAAGCTAACAAAATGTCCTCTCATAAAACATATACAAAGCTTAAAATTGTAGTATAATTCCAAACCGCAAAAATATATACTCCAGTCGTTATATTTCACATGTATAAACATAAATTTCCAGGAGCTTATGGTAGTGTGGTACGATTTACATTTTCTTTTTCTAGGAGGAAAGATTCGCTCTTCCGTACACTGTAAAAAAAGAAAGTGAATTTACCAAATTCTACCAAGCTTTTCAAGGGAGTTTTACGCGGATTTTTGGGGGAAACAGCTTAACCGTAACTTTTTTGGTATTTTAACTATACTTTCAGTTGATTTACCCACAAGTTTTCTGGTTAAAGGTTATGCCTAAATATGTATGGTAAATTTACCAAGCGGTCTGGTAAATATACCGAATCTCAGCGTTCTTTTCATGGGATTAAATGGTTACTCGAACACCTGACCAAAGTGGTCTTCTTTTTAACTAAAGTTTTAGTTAAAAAACTTTTCCTTATGTAAAAATACCCAATGCTCTTGGTGTTTCTTTCGCCAAAACACAAATTAAAATTTTAACCCGACATAAGTGGTAACATGCAGCAACTTTATCTGATTAAAACCAAAGTTGTTGGTATATGAGGTAAAGATATCAAGCGTAATAGTCATCATGTGTCGTTTATACCCGCTGTGGATAAGGGTTAACAAGAAGTTTGTGTGATATGTGAAGTGTTTTGTGTTATTACATGTGAAAAATATCATCGAGAGTAACTATCGAACTACGCTTCAAAATGCGTATCAGAAAACTATCACAAGCCATAAAGTTGTGTTATAGATCCCAAGGCAAAGCAGATCTTTGACTTTTGGTAAAAACAACTTTTCATGGCTCAGCCGTCTGTACTATGCGAGCGTAGACAATAGACACAGGATCAGCTTCGTAAGCGTGGGTCCAGTTACGTCTCAGCAGACGAAACGTTATGAGTCTCTTTTGCCATGGAATGAGGCCTCTTTTCCTATGGCAAACTTCATTCTTAGTTTATTTTGCTAAAGACGTATAGTCAACTCCTCCGTAACAGCCTTGTAAGTAATATACATCAGATAAGTATAACCAAAAGTAACAACAATCTTAATACTAGGAATGTTTATGGTATCAATCCGAACAAAGGGAGCAGACCACAAACTTTTGGTGAAATGGTAACCAAAAATTAGTAGTAAAACATTTACTCAACTAGTAGAGTAAAAGTTTTGGCATTTTACCACAAACTTTTGGTGAAATGATAACCAACAATTCAGAGGTGCTCGGGGGGGGGGGGGGGGGGGGGGGGGGGGGGGGGGGGGGGGGGGGGGGGGGGGGGGGGGGGGGGGGGGGGGGGGGGGGGGGGGGGGGGGGGGNTCAGCACCACTGCAACAATTAGAAGTAAAACATTTACTCAAATAGTAGAGTAAAAATTTTACCAAAATCTCCAGTGTGAATTCTGCTGCACCACAAATTTTTGGTAAAATGGCTCGGAAATTTTTTACAGTGTAAGGGACAACTGATTGAAGATGCTGAGTGGAGATAAAGTTTGAAAGGACGCCAAGAAACGATGGCCAAAATCCAAACGGCACTGCTGCTCTATACGCAAGCCATGGACTTGGCAGAGTTAAGACCTAATTACCCTGCCAGTGCAAAAACTCATAAAACAACAGGACAACAAAGGCAAGAAGGACGTCTAAAAGCAAAAAAACGAGAGTGAAAAGGTTAGGGCAAAAAAAGGAAAAAGTCTTTTGCCTCCCTGTTTTTGCTCTCCAGTATTAAAGTTCGTCTTTTGGTGAACCTAAAAGCATATTTCGCGGTTCGAGGACTCGATGGATTTGCATAATGTACCCAAAAGGCATGTGGCCTAGGACGTTTTGCCATAACTTACCTTCACATGTCAATACAAATTATACGGTTCTTCCCTTTCCTTCATGCTCCTAAACTTTTGGAATCATTCATCAGCTGCACCACATCTGCAGCATAAAACCGTTCCATACATCTTCTCTCTTCCACAGTTTCAAGTTGCCTAAATTCAACTGCTGCTGTTTCTTCATCGGCCTTTCGCCTTCGCCCTTCGCCTCTGTAATGAACCAGAACAACAAGTCGAACAAATGAGACGTCAGCACGAAAGACATCATGTTCATATATACACCCTTGATTCCTCTTGATCCGATTCTTACTCTTTCGCCGATAGGTTTACTTACAAGGGAAAATCTCATTATGGGTGTCGCATATATAGCAAAGTAACGTTCAGATTTTTAATCCGCCCTTGTCAAATACTAATGACATGCAATCGATACATGTTCCCAACCATATAGGAAAGCTATACCTAACAATACAAAGCTGATTCACAATTCTTTGGTTAAATAATGTTCCAAGTACACTGTTGAAATATATAACCTCTGCACTTCATCATTACAGCAAAGAAATCCGTTCATTCCTGATTGAAGCAATAATTGCAAAACCGGAAAGCTTGCTTGTTTTTGTTTTTTGTTTTCCTTTTTTATTCAAATAAAATTTAGGTGTTCATAAAATACATACTTAACAGTTGAAGAGAATTGCCAATTAATTACCGGAGCGAAGATTAAATGTTGCTAAATTGAAGCCATAATTGAATAGTGGAATAAACTTGCATACATTTACTGGTTGGACTAAAGTTTACGGTGTGTTGCAATTTGCAATAAAGCCAAAGAAAAAGAAGAAAAATGTAACTTCTTGTTGAGCTAATTGCATTAAAGGATACGGGACGGTATAAAATAAACCCTATGGAAGGTTATCCTGAACGTTTTTACCCCATTGTTGGAATAACATGAGATGGTTTTACGGGAGTTAAAATAGACTTAATAATGAATTTTTTTAACAAGTTACATGGAAAGGGTCGGAAGATTCATTGTTGGCTTGGAGCAATGCTGGCAAATGAGACAATCTTTCATGTTTTACAGCTCGTTGAAATAAAGTTAATAATTCACTTTTAGAAAGAAGACTAATGGAATCTTTTTTAAAAGCTTTGCATATATATTTCGTTGTTGGCGTCAAGTACAATGTCGAAACAAAAGTTCTTGGAATGAAGTAATAACCGAAAACTAGGGAACAAGTCTATATTTCATAGTTGGAATGAAGCAATAATTGAAAACTTGAAACATTTACTGGCCACAGGAAGTCAAACCAGCTTTTTTAGGAGTCATTTTATTAGAAAGGAAGCCACAAGTGGGCTATACTTGTATTATTTTTTCGTTGAAAAAAACTTGTTTGCTAGGACGGTGGTAGATGTGTGCTGTCTTGGCTGCTTCTTTATCGTTTTCCAAGCGGTGTGTGTGTGTATGTGTGTATATGTGTATGTGTGTGCTGCTGCGGGCCAATTCCGACTTGGCCGTAAAGGCAAAAGGTATCTAACAAAGCAACTCTCGCTCTACTATCATGTGCTATAAAGTATTTAGCATGCTTATCAAAGTGGAGGGTCAAAAGTCTGATCTAGCTGCAGGCCAAACCATTAACTCCACGACACAAAGGGCGTTTGCTCCGGGATTTCTCGTTTCTTTTTCTCTCTCTCTCTCGCTCTCTCACTCGCTCCTCTTAGCTCCCTTCAAAGGTTGGGTCGGTGCTAGAAGAGCTCAACAGGCGCATATCACTCTTGGCGAACTTTTACCTTTTTGTGTATACATAATTGACACCTGCGTGTGCTGCTGGTTGCTACGGTGCAGCAAATTGGACCGAATAACCTTGGTGATCTAAAACCCCGGGTCAGAGTTGTAATACGGCACCTGAAACGCTCAGCCACGCCACGAATCACACCCGTTTCCAAACAGACCAATTTCCACGTCATTAACCTCCATAAAAACGAATAAAAATGCCTTCAAAACAGACTCAAATCCGATATACGTCGCCCAATCCGTAAGCGATTAACAAATATTTAAAGCCTGTCAGCTCGTTTCATACCGATCTGACCTTCAAGTCCTTTGCTATACAATTATTTCCCCAAAATCTGCTATTATAATATATTGGGTAGTCACGGAGTCATTTCCCCCCCTCTCTCTCTCTTTTACTCGCTATACATTTGTTACCAGAATAAAATTTGAATGTTTCCAATTAAAGCAGATTTCAACACTTCCATATCCAACAGGAGATGACCGTTTACCAGCGGTGTTTGACGGAGCAACGTTTGAATGCGTCCAAACACTTTGGATTTAATCACAGCGAAGAATACAATGTCAAGCAAATTAACACGGTTTCTCGAATTCCTCTCTCATTGCAAATTCCTGAGCTTAAAACCAGAAGATTTCAAGCACAGGATTTAAAAAAATAAGCGAAAATGTAAAAACTTTATTTAGAATCCCCTTGGCTGAATTCTATCGTTTTTGCCATGTTTGTCGGTGACCGAAACGCTTCAATCAATTCCAAATCAAAAACGCAATTAAAAAAGACATCGAGCGCTCAAAGAGTAATGGGGGATTACTGTTTGGACTATTTTTTTTTTTTTTTGCTAAGACAGAGAAATCTGGGATAATCCGACCACAGAAATGATTTTTTCTACGATTTGAGACCCAAAACGAAATATATCGGAATGTTACCCAACCTGAAAGTTTCCCTGGCTGGAAAAGACTCTGAAAGTTTTTCTAATGCGAAAAAGTCTGAGGACAGGACAATAACTGCAAAGCACCGAAACGGCGGTACGGGATCGAGAGACATGAATGCATTAGCACAGCACTTGACCACTTGCGGGTGCCGGGGCAAGGCAAAAGAAACAACCCAAAAAGGGGCCTTGGAAATTTTACCGCCATCACATCTTAGTAATCCCATAAGGGGGGAACCTTGTTATGCCAGCCCCCTTCCAATTTTGATTTCGATCAAGAAAAGTTTCAGAAAAAGCAGCTGCTGCTGGTTGCTCCTTTGCTCTGCTTGGCGTTCTTATGTGATCTTTATTAGTGTGTGATGTCAGCCACCCAAGATCGTTAATAGCCCAAGCCCAGGGGTAAAAAAGGGACAAGATTCGGTATGCATGTATGTTGGATATGCCGCCATAAAGTCTTTTCGTTGGTGGAGGTCTATCTCTCTGGTTTTGTCGGCACCATCAGCCAAGCAAATTAGGACCGCTGCTGCGCAAAGACATTTTCGAGCGATCTGCTGCTACGACAACAAAAACCGAAACTCTCGATGACCTCTTCATCTGCATTAACAACAAACAAGAGGACATCTTAGAGGGGTTAAAGGCGCAAAGAATTAAAACAAACTGTCCGAACTCTTTTGCGTGGGAACTAGGCCTGACATCCTCTAAAGTTTCCGCTAAATCTTAAGAGTATGCGACCCGTTGTGTTCTTCAACAATTTCAACGGCTAAAAAATGGAAAAGACAAAAATAATCTGAACTATTTCAAGAGTGGAAAGCACGTTTCCATTACAGCACGACCCTTTCATTACATTAACAAGATAATGTCTTAATTCACAAAAAATAAAGAAAAATACATCATTTTTTTAAAAAAAATTTATTGTATAATAAATATTATTTTACTTGACACAAGTCAAACTTGAAAGTTTTCATTTCGAACGCTATCCTAGTTCCTAACTAATGCTAGCAATTTGAATGTTTTTAAAAAAATTCCTTTAAGTTCGATAGTATTTTTAACCATAAATAATCCTACGAATGTCCAACCTTTAATGCAATTACAATGTTACATACATGTACATATATGCTGAGGTATAATGTACATGGTACATGCATTTTGTAAATAACCTGTATTATAGTAGTGTTAACTTTGTCACCATTTATAACACATTTATAACACATAGTAACAGGTTCAGCTCCTTCCTATGTTTTTCTTTAAAGATGAATAAAGTTAGGGATCTTTCTAAGGTTATTGGACGAAGTAGAGAATTACAAAAAATTAAATCTAAACTGTAAAACTCTTTGCGTGGGAAGTTTATCTCCGCGAAATAAAAGCTGAATGCCCAGCGTCAAAAAGTTTTCCGTTCATCTGGTTATTCGGATGGGTTCTCTTTTTTATTGGTTATAATTTCCGATATGAAAAGAGCTCCGGGACTGGTTTGGCTCTGGCTGACCACTTGTCGATGGAGGAAACTTTGCGTTGGCGGGGACGGACGGACGGATGACGCTCATTATAACGATAACATCTGAGCCAGAGGAGAATTTAGCGCAAGTTTTTGAGTGCTCCGAAAAACGCCAGGACGTGCTCCAGCGCAAGAGCGTGACTGCTGCCTGGTTTTGTTGCAACAATGCTCTACCATTGGACATGGTTTAGCTCTGGGCAACCCATTGGTGCATTACGCCATTATTTTTCTTATCCATCGCAGTTACCACTACAAAAAAACAAACAGAAAAAAATAGATATTATATTCCCCAAAGTCCCATACCAGACAATGATATTGATATCTTCCTGTTTAGATGGTCCCAAACCACCTGGAATCCTCTCTCCAATAAACCGATTTTACATTCCAGGAAAAAAATTTCTAAAAAATAGAAAAAGGAGCTAAAAAAGTTTATCGTGTACGGAAACGCTTCTTTTTATTCCAGGTCCATTCAGAGCTTTGAAGGGACTTGAAATACGTTCTTCAAGCTGAAGCAACTATTGCATATTTTCACGAATTCAGCGTAAACGTTCCTTTCAAATGAAATCCTTTTAGACTATAACTCGGTTTTTTGCGCCAATTTCCCAAATAAAAAGTCTTCTAAAGTCCGTGAGATAACGAGAAAATCTCTCACTTATCTATGCAAATACACCTTTCATCGCTAATTGGTCGTTACGACCATCCACCTGTGATTGTGAGGTCACCTCCCCCCGTGAGAAAAAAAAAGAAAAAAAAACTTCAGCTATAGAGCATAAAAAAGGAAGCGATTGACAAGGAACCGGACAGTATCGAAGGGGACGTTACGCAGCATAAAATTACAAAACCTAAACCGGAATCATTACTTAAGCTAAAACGAGCTTAAAAGGAGGCGTGGTTATCACAGTCCAGTGTAAGATAGCCCAATAGACGCGTCCAATAGCCGCGGCTATTGGACGCATCGATCTCCCCTTCACACTTTGCTTAGTCCCTCGGCGAAGTTGTAATCTGGAGCACCGGATGTGAATAAGGCGTCTAGTGCTGCGCATCCCAAAATCGTTCGCACGTCGCAGCGCTTGTACCAAAAGTACTCCCATGTTGGTCAATGGTAATACCTTATAGGTACCCCGGAGCCGGTCCAAAACAGGTATTCGAAACGCGATAGAGCGACAAGGCCGGGCGAAGTGGGAGAGGGAAAGAGAGAGAAAGACAATATTAGTCTATACTCCTGAGAGAAGAGCGCGCGAGAGAGAGAGAGCAAAGGAAAAGGACCTTCCCCCGAACCGACTTTACTACGGTCACTCCTGTGTATCTGGCAGTCCACAGAAGCTGCTACCCACATCGCTACTCCCGACGAACCCTCCTCCCCCCAACGAGCCCCAAGAACCAACAATCGGCCTTTACCTAGGTCCGATGTTACCTATACCTCTGGCCACCAGTTGCCCACTGGATTGGCACAGGTAAAGAGGTTTCGCGGTGGTTACGTTTTCCAAAACGTTTTTTTCGGTTCAAAAGTGCGTTCAAGTCTCCGTTGGTCCACTCTGAAGGGACTTGAGAACCTGTAGACAAGCTTCCCAAACTCCATGCTTTGCGAACAGATTTGTAGTGCACGCATTTCGAGTTGATTTCTTACCCAATTTTAGAAAAAAATGGAGAACTGCTTAGCGATGGCCAATAACCTGCGTTTATTTGGCAACTTGGCCTCCGCGCTCAATCCTAATAACTTGGCGAGTTTGATGGAGGCCGCTACGGCGGCCGCGGCGGCGGCCCAGCGCGCCCGTACCAAATTCGCCGCTAAGAATTCCGCCGATTTTGTGCCAGTGAACAACGTGCAAACGATGGAAACGTGGGTGTTGATCCCCCCAGAGTTATCTTTAGTGCTAAGTACGAATCCGGACGAAAATCTGAGCGAAAAGGCGAATAATAATAATAATAGTAATAGCGCCGCCCCGGCGCGTGTATGGACTCGAGTGGCCTTAGCAGGCGGTCGTCGCTTGTCACCTTTTCAGGGGACCGTGCGATTAGGAGTCATGCCATCTGATCCGCCATGTCCCGAAGACGATGTAAGTAAAAAACTAGAAATAAAACAAGAGACTAGTCTTGTTCTGGGTAAAAGAAGCAAATCAAAATCCGTAAACTTTATTTTCGAGCAGATTGTTGTAGACAAGATTCAAAGCGCACTTTTCACATGTACTTCGCTATTGTCCCGAATTGCGGGGAATATTTTCTTGTGGGGTTCATTTTAGGGCGTACAAATGATTGGAAAATTCTTCTTTCTTTTTAGCTCTTTCACATACGCAGTCTAATGGAAACCTCAATTTCTCATTAAAAAACTAGTTTTATCTCTCAGTTTGCATCTTGTTGCATAAGGAGATGTCCCTGTAAATATGGGCTTACGCAAACTCGAAATTGCGACCGTTGCCTCATTCAGAACAGTGCAAAAGAATTCCAAATGACGCATTTGCACCTGACGAAATGATTTCAACTTCAACTTATAATTGTCCATTCACAGCAACTGGTTCTCGTTTGAACCACTGTTTGAACCTGCAAAGCCCACACGAGTCTTTTTTGGTACATGTGTATCAATGGGATCAGATTACCAAATAATCCCGCAAGAGCCTTGCAGCATCACCGGTACCGGAGAGAGAAGAACAGAAAAGTCCAATTAAAAGTTGCCCTAATCTAAATGTCAGTGAACTGGTTATTTCCCAAAGTTGACTAGGACTTCTCCTAAACGCTCTAACCCAGCAAACTATCCAGTCGAACCAAACGGGCGCTACAAATACTTGGATGCCATCCATATCTCTCCCAGTTACGACTTTTCTTTTTTATCTGAATTGCTGTTAAGTGTTAACTCACACTCGTTTCTCACCATTCATTGCGGTACTTTACAGCTTTCAAAAAGAAAGAAAGAAAAAACTTTGCCGTGAAAACTATGGGCTTTTGGGTTTCCATCCGACCACTTTTTCTTGATAAATGATTTCGAAAAAAATGTTTATCCAAAGTTCCCTTCCGAAAAGTCCTCGACCAAAGTCGTACGTCATAAATAGTTAAGGTAATTATCAACGCGTTTTCCGGGAGCTATCTTCAACGCACGCCAACGCCAATTCACGCCATTTTTTATCCCTTGACCACCAGCAAGACGTTTCAGAAACCAAACAGCCCTGGTATTAAATGCCATCAAAATGGACTTAGCTGCGTTGCGGAGCATATTAGAGGGTCATAAGGAAAGAGTTGCTCATGCGGAACGCTATTTCTTCCTCACCAACTCTTTTTGTTCCCTTGATAGCAAATCCAACACATCCTCGATCCCGCAATATTAGACATGCAGACTCGATCTGCTCTTAAATGTTCATTACGCCACCAAAAATGTAGATTCCGACCGGGGAAGTACATTTTTGGGCAGCTCTTGAGGTTTTGCTGGTTGCTAATTCAATTCAATAAGTCATTGTCGGTGGAGTATTGTACTACATCCTTAGGTGCTGGGAATGCTAAACCATAAAGTGCAACGTCCACGTCAAGTCTTGGATAATATAAGAGTAAGCCACGCAACCAAGCTCAACTGATTAAGCTCGTAATAAGGAACTCAATTTCCCATACCCCAAAGTCATATTTCACTCTACCACCTTTCCCTTTTCCTTTATCTTGCGGATGAGAACGTTGGATCAAAGATGAAAAATGCCTCAAAAAAGTTACTGTTCTATTTTTTGGTTGCCAAGCGTAATCATAAGCATTACAAGCTTCCAGAATTAGTCGGCCATGGCCGGACTCCTTAAACCCTTCAAACGACATTGAAAGTTTTACAAACCTATAGGAAAATCGTCCAATCCAATCTTTTTGACAAGCTTAATTCAACCGTGGGGCAAACTACATTTCGGCTTCGATGTAGAACAAGACTTTCAGTAGATTAATTTACATAACTCCTTCGTTTGCGCAGAATGTAGAATGTGGCACGCTCTTTTTTTACTCCATAAAACACACTGAATTTAAAAGCTCCGAGCATTATAGAATTAAGGTAATTAGGAACAGCTCAGCTGTGCAAAGAAATAAAAATGAACCCACCAATAAAAAGACTGAAGGTCACACTTTCTGTGACTTAAAAAGTGCAAAGGGTTTTTAAGCGTGCCAACTAAATAAGAGATTTGGATGCCTCATTGACAATCTCAGGTTGGACATTCCGTTTCGGGAATTGTTGTCGTACACCGATATAAAAACACACCCGGAAATCCAACACCTCTTTTCAAACCCTTTTACGGTTATACGGAATATCCAAACGTTTCCTAAATTTCGATCCCCGCCAGAGAAACCGGCTTCTGGCGTTTCAACAAAATTGACCGCTTACGCTCAAACTTCCAACATTTAAGATTCCTTTTTCCAAACAAACAGTTGCAAGTGGGAAACAACCCCGCGTTCCATCTAATGTACCTCAATTAGAAAGAAACAACGTCAGACTAGCGTTCGAGGAAAAAGGAAAGCCAACAAAACTAAAAAATAAATAAAATAAAAAAAGTTCCTTTGGTAAAGGAGAGTCAAACACCGAAACTGGTGCGACATGATGAATTCACGCTGCTATGTGCCCTCCATAATTAACGTGGGCTATTTCCCTTGCAGCTTCTTTTTCCTTTGGAGCTGCAGCAGAGGAAAAAGAAGTCGAAGGAAAAAGGCCACGATAATAAACTGTACCAAAGCCAGCCAAGTGTTCCCCCTCTAGCTTCCAACAGCACACACAGCCTCATGTTATATAGCTTATGGTTGAAGGTGTAATAACGAAGTAAACTTTAAAGCTTTCGAAAAATAAAAGAAGGAAAGAAAGAAAGAAACTGCACGCCAGAGGTTAGAGCCTTTCAAACTTCTCTTCCATACGAAACAGCCATTCAGGGTTCATGTGGCATGATTACACTCGTAAACGGCTCAGATCCCCGAACGGCGAATCTTTGGCCAGTTTCAACAACCTATCTATAGAGTCCTAAGCAAGGAGGGTCAGAGAGGTCAAGGTGATCCCACTGGTCTAATGATCTCTATTACGCAACTCTTGTCTTGTGTAAGACAGTCTTGGACTGTGTCGTCTTTGATGGGCTCACCTTTTACCTCGAAAGTGATTTTCTCCTTTTGCCTCCTCAGATTCGCTCCAGTTACGGTTGTTACGACGAAATTACCCAAGTCCATCAACGCAAAGTGCGACATTGCAATTGGGTACGATTCCTACGTCACGTGCCTGTCCTCACGCCCGAGGTCAACATCGTGTGCTCCAAGGTTAAAGGTCAGTTCCTCATACTCAACTCATACGTCTATCTAGTTCATTATGTAACATTGTAACGGTTTTAACCAGAACACATGATCTTTATTTCATACTTTGGGCTTGCCCTTTTTCTTTTTCTCTTTCTTTCTTTACGCAACAAAGTTCGCAGTGTTTAATTTCGAGTCGCTTGGTCTCATTTTGTGCCAATTAGGTGAACCCATTTACGAAGTGGTACGACCCATTCCAGCCTATACCGAACTGGTCGTTTTTTACCTTCCGGGCCATCCGGACGAAGAGTTTTATTTGCCTGCCGTGAGGTCCTTACGCTCTTCGTTATTCAGGCGAACCATGGGTTTGATCTTGGAAGGTAAAAATCTAGACTTACACTCTACTTGTCTGGTCAAATATCATAAAAAGCTGAGGCTGACATGGCGTTACATGGGTTTAACATCGTTAGATGTCCCCTTTTTATAGAACCCAACTTTTTATGTCCCATCCCACGATTATTGGTAGAATGCCTAATATATCGCTTCCCAGATTGAAAAAGATCTTTTATAATAACATCAAATTTATCGTAACATCTTTTATAGTTTTATACTATTATATGATGTCATCTTGCATTAACTAGTCTATTTTAATCTTGAGTGATGACTTAGAAGCAAAATATGGAACATTTCAGCGTTCAAGTATACAAAGGTTTACGTTATAGTTGCGATCAAAGCAAACTATCGAACAAATTCTCTTTCAATGCATCACGATGTCACACAGTACGTGGCCGAGTAAACTAGACTACAACCCAACGTCAAAAATTCAAATTACTAATAACGGAACAACGACGCGACAACAAATGATGTTCTACAGCCAATCTGCAGTCAAGACCTTTGGCGTAGTTGCCGTCAGTGATGTCATAGTATACGCGACATTAAAAAAAATCTTCCCTGTACATTTAACGACATCAAATCCTGAAATAACAAATACACGACAGTTTAATAGTCCGCCGTCGCCAGCAGTCATGATTATAGTTTATAATAAAACGATCAACTTACATACCCAAAATAATTACGACTGTAATCGTATAATTATGCCAGAATGAATGCTTAGCAGCTCCTTTGGACTTTAACGATTCTTGTTAGAAAATCAAGGAAAACTAAATTTAAAAAACAAAACCATTTTAAAATAAAACTTGAAAATGAAAACTGACACCAAAATAAGCTTAAGTGATGTGACTGTACTAAACAAATATGTTATAAAAAACAGACAGTCCGCTGGATCTCTCGTTGGCGTTACTGTCGCCCAAGAACAACTTTGAAACCTCGGCCGCTTGTCCAGTGTTACGTCACACGAGCAGTACTGACTTGACCGGCAGACAGTCGGTCTCTAGCGAGTCGGTGACATCATCAGCCGGTGAACTAGACCTGGATGCCCCGGTGGTAATGGTGACGGGTCACGGTCTCTCTCCCCATCTCCACCGCCATCATCCTAGCCCTCACCATCACCATCACCACCACCACCCAGCGGTCAGCAACAATCACCATCGCCCGTCCCGCCAGCGACCCTTGTTGCCTTGCCAGGTCTGTGGCAAGGCGTTCGATCGACCGTCTTTGCTCAATCGCCACATGCGAACTCATACAGGTAATACAATAAAAAACAAGAACAAAAAAGCTTTTTCGGAAAAAATTGAAACATGCATTGTAAAACTATTCCGCGTAATAATCATCTTTCGGATTCCCCTTAAAAAATTGTAAAAAACAGGTGAGAAACCTCATGTGTGTGAAGTTTGCGGGAAAGGCTTTAGCACGTCGTCGAGCCTCAACACCCATCGTCGCATTCATTCGGGTGAGAAGCCACATGAATGTCCCGTCTGTGGCAAACGCTTCACTGCCTCTTCCAACCTCTACTACCACCGCATGACACACATCAAAGTAAGCATTTTAAAAAAGAAAAGACAAGTGTGTTTTTTATTTCATTTTGACATAAACTCCCAGCACCTCCCTATTATTTGCTCATTAGTCAATAATTGGCCTCCCACCTCATAAATTTCCTTACGCACACAATTAACTAACTAAAACCCCAAACAATGCTCAAGATACTCATCTCAAACGATAGTAAAGGCATCTCAAGTAAAAAAAAAAGAAAAGAAAAAACTCAGCACTAACCACCAAGGAAGACTCTGATATTCAAATTGAGAAAAAAATATGCCAAGTCAAGCAACGCCCCCAATTTACAACAAATTCATGGGATAGCAGGGTGCAAGTGCATGCATATCACACACATTACACATATATACGGGTGCTCGTCCATCATCTTCATTCTCGGCCCAGCAAGACGTCCCTTTTGTTTTGCCCCGCCAGGACTATTATATACCGAAGCACCAGCGGTTGGCTGCCTCCATTTCCATTTTTTATTTTTATTTTTTTTCTATTCCCTTCTTTTGACCGAGTATAAGTTCGCGGAGGGCTGAAAAATGGCAAATTGCTAAAAAAAACCTCGGCTTTTCTTTTCTTTTGTCGCAGGAAAAACCCCATAAGTGCGCGCTGTGCTCCAAGTCCTTCCCCACGCCGGGCGACCTGAAATCGCACATGTACGTGCATTCAGGTTCCTGGCCCTTCAAATGCCATGTGTGCAACCGAGGCTTTTCCAAACACACCAACCTCAAGAACCATCTTTTCTTGCATACAGGTAAGTCCCCAGAAACTCTTACATCGTAAACTTCTCCCCGTAAAAAACCATAAAGAATCTATACATGTCAAGCAATGGGGGACATTAGAGGGAATTTTTTGGCAATTGAAGTTCTGACGTCATTCACAATGTTTTTTTTACGGCGGTTTTACACGCAACCCTACTCTGACCAGATACTCAAATACTCTCGCGTACTGTAATTCATTTTCTCGTAATAAAATGTGGATATCTGAATTCATCTGAGCAAAATGAGCGAAATTTTCATGTATTTTTTTGTTTGCTTCACGCAACCAAAGATTTGCGAACAAAAGCCACGTACAGGAACTAACAACTCTTACTGACATTCCGTGTTGGTTTATACACCTGTAAAGGGCAATACCATTGAATCCCAAGCGAAATGGAGGAAGTTTGGCAGGAATCTGGGTCCTATGACGTCATTATTCTTTTTATCGCGTTCGATATCTGATTTGATCCGAACATTAACCGAATCTAGTGGATTTACACATCCCTGATGAAAGTACAGTATACAGTACTACTTTCTAAGAGGGAAGAGGAGGAGGAAAGGAATAACCAAGAATTTAAGAGCCACTTGGGAAACTTTTGTGTGTTATGACGTCACAACATGTGGTTTTGCGTGGCGCAGTTTTTCAAGCAATCGAGTCTAAAAGGAGGCCAAACAGAGCCCAGGTGGGAGGAGGCAATTAGCGTGAATTGTCAGACATTTTACGATCCGGCACCCCGCCCCTTCATCTCGCCCCTCTCTTTAATCATGAGCAGCTAAAAGCAACCTCAACCTCTTTAACTGTTAAGACGCCCTCATCTCATCTCATCTCATCATGATCGCGATGGAGCATCTTTGGGATCCCTTTGCCCCCGGAAAGGAATAACAAAGAACGTGAAAAAAAAAACTGCTCGATAAAAAACAAAAGGCTCCCTGACCCATGACCCCATGCCACCGTCAATTCTCTGCATCGGACCTTTCCACTCCATATAGGGTAGTATTTTTTTCCCTCTGAAGCCAAGAGGCACTCTTTTACATTCTGTGTATACACACATGTATGCAAATCGCACCTGCTGTGAATAGAACAAATTTTCTCTTTAATTGAATAGCTCGCTAATCTATAATTGCATAAAACCACATCGGATTTCTAAAGCGAGAGGAAACCCATTCTGGTCCAAGAGACGGAGAAAAGCGTTTAATGCTTGTATGGCATGCATTTTCAAAACTCTCCATGTAAGCCCTTCCCGTGTTTAAAATTCCTAAACCAATCAATAAGACCAAGCAATAATCATAACAATTTGCATCGACTCCCTATAAGTCGCTACACACACAAACCTTCCAGACTCGCCTAACATTGAGATTACGCGGGCAACAGGTAGAGTCCCACCAAAAAGGCAGCGAGAAGAAAATATCAATTCTTATTCCCGTATTTTTTTATTCCATTTCTCCACCTTATGAATGACAATGCCCATATTGCTTATGCTGATCTCTTCTTGCCAGCGCTGGGCTCTTTCGTTCATCTCCCAACACGCTCACAACCATTTGCATAAAGGGATAACCCAAACCTTTCAAAAACGCTGCTCTTTTTTCGCCTTCCTTTTGCTTTAACGAATGAGGCGAGAAGAAAGCCACATCCATACCAATCCATACAAACAGCACACACAGGTGAGGTATGGTTTATGAGGTCAGGTTGAGGCTCGCTCAGTGGGCAGCTTGTTCGCTGGGAGTCACTACGGACTCTTTATCATAACGCAGTGCGCAACAACACCACTTTTTTATTTATTTTTTCAAAGCTTGAATCCCAAAGTCAGTCATATTTCACCCGCTTATGCAGCGACTGTCAACTGTCACCTGCGAGTGTATACATACGCTATGGTATCCCTCTAAGCTGCGGTGTAACCTTGCGCTCCAAAAGCTTGCCGCCTTTGTTGAGCCAAAAGACCATGCGGGATTTCCCATAATCCTTGAAAACTTGAAACATATCACTGGCAATTCCAAATAATTACGAAACACTGGCTAATAAAATAAAAAAGGACACTAACTGGAGGCGTAGTTTTACCTTCTTGGCAGAATCTGACCCATTTGTATCAAGTACTGAATGAAACCCTGACATTTTCGCGTAATTAAATCTCTTCGCTTTGTAAATATTCTAATATATCGTTAACTTTTTCATATTTACATCAAACATTTGCTTACTTAGAGGGACAATTTAAGGCTCCCGTCTACCTTCGCTTATTGATGGGAAAGAGTCACAGATGGCACTGATGTTTGTTATGATTTGCCAAAGCCTTGCGTAAGAAAGCAAAAAAGAAAAAGTAATCGATAGCTAATGGCCGGCAAAGTTTCTACGCTTGTTTTGCTTCTGAAAAGTACAATTTGTCACCATAGTTTGCTGTAGCAGCACAATGTCCCAAATCAAGTCGTCGAACTTTCGGAACATGAGTTCTCGAAAACGGCTTTGGCTTACCAGATTTGAAAGCAATCTAAAACATAAGTTAACAGCTAGTGCACAAAGGAAATATTTTTAGGCAACGTATTTCTCATAGTTGCAAGCTTCATTTGTATATAGCTAATTTATCACTCATTGGAAAAAAATTGGCATTGGTTGTGCCCTACCTGTTAGCAAGCTTGAGCTTACTGTCAAAATTTTTTTTCATGAAATGTACTGGTTTTCTCAAAAAGTTACTCCGAAATTCCCCATGCTAACCGTCTATACCAAGTTAAGGTATACGGGAGCCTTAACTACTAGCTTTAGGTAATCAGATTGAAATGTCTGCTAAGAAAGCGTTAGTCCAACAACTTTGTTGATCACATTGGTTCGTTCTTCGGGTCACGTGGCTTTCTCATCCTGCTAAGCAGGACGTGTTCAAGGAACGATTACCGGGATGATTCAATTGCAATAGACGGTTAACTGCACCATTGTCTTGCTTGTTCTATCGAACGTTTTGGGAAGAGTCGGTTGAGGAACATTCTGCTCTAGCAGTTAAAGCCCAAATAATTCACCCGTAAAAAAGCTCCATTTGAAAGCCTCTCTTTTAATGGCTCCTTAATGACAAGTTTCGCACCTTCTTAGCTCTTGGGTCGGGGCAGTAATTTTCTATTTTACGACTCATTTTCACCCAGACTGTTTTAACGACGCGACTCGTGAATACTCGAAGCATCCGCACATCCATGGACACTTAATTGCTGGCCCCAGCCACCACTACACACTCTTACTATTTACGCAAGACTTTTTCCTTTTACACCTTTTTTATTTTCCCTTTTTTCTCCCCCTTTTTGATCAAGAGGCTTAAACCGTTTTCTTACCAAGGCCTCAATATAGGTAAAAAACTGACGTCATTTTATGACTTTATCATTTTTTTACTTTATTTTTTTCCAATAAAAAATAGAATAAAAAATAAATAAAAAGTCGTTGGGTGAGCACCACCACGCGGAACAACGAAAAGGACTTGGCCTGGTCTAACTTTTTTCTGATTTACTTTTTTTTCCCTCATTCGGCGATGTACGAGCGCTCTCTTAAAGGTGCGCTGTCGGCTGCCAAGTAGAGCACACCCTTTTTCGATAGCCACCATCGATAACCACGCAGCCAAACCGGGCCTTATATTGCCACATCACCTGTTGCATTTATCCACGGCGATGCGGTGCAAAAGAACACGAACCCACACCCAACACTTGTTAATATGTGGCCACGTTTTCGGTTCGGTTTTCTTTTCCTTCTCTCATCGCTCTCTTCGAATAGCACAGCGAGTATAAAACAGCAGAGAGTATTTTTTAAAAATAATAACCATAATAAGGAACCCCTCGCTAGTTAGCTCCTCAATCCCCCAACTTCCTGCAGCCACTCGGAGAGTGTTAATTAGCCCTAAATTGGAGCTACATGCACTCGTTTTTTAAACGGATTCACCTCTTGAACCCTATTAACCTTTTGCAGGAGGCACATAAGTTGCTGACAAACGACACAATTACAGTAATTCGTGAGGTTTTTTTAGCCCACGCAAAAACAATAAGTGCGTCCAATTTGCCCACCTCCCACCCCCCGCTTTTAACAAGGAAATCATGCGTTTAGAGGTGAGCTGGGAGAAAAATCCCTGAAACGCGCGGGGCAAAGGTTTTCCCCCAACTTTGATAAATCTTAGAACTCGTTTGTTTAAGCCCCGCCCATTGGACAGACGCCTTTTGCCCTAGCCTGTCGTATATCTTAGGTTGAAGCAGTATTCTTTTTTTCTTTTTTAATGATCCGTATGGTCCAAGATACACATAGACACACACATATACACGGATATATAACCTGCCGGGGTTTACCGCGACTTAATTACCTCCATGGCCTCTTATCTCCGATCAAGCTTCATCTTTTTTTTCTGGCTGGGAGTTTTTCCCCCCGAGATAACATATCTAACGCTCTTGGAACTCTCAGACTCTCCTCTCGCCGGGGCCCCCGAAAAAGCCGGTAATTTTTTAATGAGCCATACTCATCAACGCTTGTAGCAAAAGCACAACTTGAACCTTATTACGTTTCCAAACTAATGCTGCCAGGAAATTAATAAAGACTGTTAAAGTCAGGATCCGCCCTTCCCGGGGATGCTGTGCTGGTGTATACCATTTTTCACGGTTCTTTGAAGGTCTGGGTCTGGGTCTTGGCATCGCGCTTCAGAACCTCTTGAGAATTTTATAAACTTTTGCGGGAAGACAAGGGAGACGCTTTCATGTTGCATGACTAACAAAAGAACTCAGGTATTTTTAATTAAAACGGAGATTTGGCTCCATTTTTCGATGATGCTGGTGCAGTACTCACAATAAAGCACGCAGACGACCATTCGTCGGGGGCCAGCAGGGAGCCACCGTGGAAAATCCATTAGCTCTACGGCGGGATCGTTTATCAACCTATACTAACGCTTGGAGATACCTTATATCCCTTTTCTTTCTCTACCCTTCTTCGACTGCCACCTTAATTCCCCCCGAAAAAATACTTAAGCAAAGCAACACTGCACCTGGAATTTTCAACTCAGGCTCTGATTTTTTCCCTTTTTTTTGGTACACTGCCTCTTAGAAATTAAGACAAAAAACAAGGAAAACAAAAAACACGCAGGATAGCGTTATTCATTCGCCTTAGCCACGCGATGGACTTCCAAGATCTTCAAAAGTTGGAATTTTCAGGGGAAAATGTCTCGAAAAATCTTTTCTAAAAAAAAGCACGGAGTCACTCTCGGCCACAACGTTCATTACAGAATGACTGTATAGTTCACTTGGCACACAACAATGAAATGACTTATGGTCCTAGTTTGATCAAAATGAAACACGCCACCAACAATGAAATTGCTCTTTGCGGAGTACTGACCAAAGTATGTGCAGATATTAGGTTCCTTTTTTCCAACTTTTCTATATGAAATTTATATGGGAAGAACCTGGTAGCTGTTGGTACCGCGTCTATCGGAAATTTAAGGAGAAGAAGAGGGCAACCGAGACTTAAACGGCAGTACCACCCGGGGCCAGCGACAACGACCCCCTGCCAACAATGACACTGTGGCGGGGATAGATGATGATAGGCACAAAAACCTTGGCATAGAGCGAACACACTCATATATACTCTATACTACTATTATGTATGCGCTTTCTAAAAGTCCATTCTTCCCGACGCAATCCAATCCGAGCCTTTTGGCCAACACTGAATCTTCCCTCTCACCGCTCTTTCCATTGTTTCAACAACGATTAGCTCGCGTTTTCTTCACTTCGTGGTCTCACCCCCTGCCCGTCTCCCATCCCTACAAAATCCCCCTTGTCAGCAATGAATTTACTCTACTTGAAATAGCGTTGAAACCTCACAGGTTTCCCCTGCCGATCTTTTCATTGTTGCTATACACTTTTTTATTTTTGCTCCACAGAATGATTAGTACTTGGGTGTTAGGGTTTCACCTTCTTCCCCAAACACGCAGGAGTGGTTAAAAAAAATATTAAAAAAGTGTGAAAGTACACACATTTCAATTGTTGCCTAACTTTGAGCGAACCGGTTTCCTCTGACAACTTGGAAATTACCCCCCCTAAAACCATCAAGTGATCAAATCATATTTGACGCTTCCAACAATTACTGTTCTCATTATTGACAATTGCTATACTTCGTCACTAAATTATTACTCCTATTCATCTTAATCTTCTCGTCTGTAGAATCACTCGCTTCATAACAAAATCTTGAGCAATTTTGATTGTTGTGCAGTTGGCACGAACGTTCGAAACGAACGAACGAAAGTTGGCACTGAAGATTAGTCTAGTTTACCCGTCTAATCTAAGAATGGTCTTTTTTAGACTGGCGTAAGATCTGAAGTGTTGCGCTGTGAAACAAACTCCGAAGAGGGAACGTCAAACTCCAAATTGGAGCCCAATTTTACGTATTTTTTTATGGTAGCGATTTTCAACTCGTTATACCCGTTTTTTTGGCTTGACATTTTCGATCCCCAATCGCTGATTAACCATACGTTTCTCAACTCGTAGGACTATTTGGGACTGTTAGGTTAGAGTTCTACAATGAACACCCGACATTTTCGACAATGAACTTTTTTGCCAACCTCAAGGCGAACCACTTGCTTCTTTTTCATTGTTACCACGTCTGGAACGCTTAAAGAATGATACCGAAAAAAAAGGCTCGCGTCCGGGGGCAGTTCGACCTTTTCTTTTCGTTAATGGAACTGGATTACAAGGGTCCAACCAGGGCACTGCCGCAATTTGACTGCGTGTCACACCTGAGGCAAATAAAAAGTTCCCCCTTGGCCTTAACTGTAGCAGCAACAGGTAACACACACTACCCAACACATAAGCTGCATACATGCCACGCGAGATCCGTTTCTTTAATGTATGGCACCTGGCTGTCTTGCGAAGAAGCCCCGAGAAACTCGTCCGGAGCACGACAGTCATTATCCTATTTAGCATAAAGAACTCTTAACTTGATTACCAGCTAAAAAAACATAACTTGGAACTGGACTTTTCGAGCTATACTATCATTTCGCAACCGCGCGAGACTTCTGAATAAGGTGAATTTTTTCTTGGCGTCTCACTTTTTTTTTGCTCCCACAAAAAAGTTTTTCGGTTTGGCTTTTTCGCATTGCACATACCGCGCCATTATCATGGGGGCACAAGGCAAACTGCCTCTGCGAACACAACATTTTATGTGTTCTGCCCTGGGAGAAAAGTCCTCTCTCTCTCTTGTGTATAATTAGACCGGTAAAGTCCCCCTTTAGTGCAACACTGTTTTGTTCCCGTCCAAAGCTCTGCGCACAGTGCTCCGGAGTTATGGAACTATTAAAAAAAAAGAAAAAGTATAGCTAAGTCGAGTTTGTGCTGGAAATGTGTAGAGATAATAGCATCGGGATAATGACAGCATCTAAGACCCCGTTCTTTCGACCTTTTTGACGCCACTTCCCTCGCTTGTGGGGCTTTGCAACACTTGACCGAACAAACTCACCTTAAAAAAAAACATAACATTCTTGAATCAACTTTCTAGACCAATAAGCATCGCGTAATATAGTCTTTGAAACCCTCAGCCATGCTTTCCAAAAGCGATTCGGATCATTTCCGTATACCGCGTTTTTACTTTCTTTCACCCCCCCCCCATTTTCGAAACATCCAAAGTCCATTTCAGCTCATTTCGTATGCAATGCCCAAACTGTCAGACGCAGAATACTGAATAGCGAAACACATAAACCCTGACATAATTTCTCAACGTTCCTGATCTTCTCCCTCAGATTAGGATCCTCTGGAGATAATACTAGCTAACAGTAAAAAAAAATACTTGCCAAGGCGAACAGTGCTTTTGGCTACAAATTTTGTTGGCCAGTACATATACTGTAACCGTAGTGGCCAACCAAGTTTTTTCTATTTTTCTTGTATATGATGTATAAGAAAAATAGGAGGAATTCAAATGTAGACGTGCGTTCAAGTCACCGGTAGCAAAACATGCGATTTCATTTTTTTTATTGTTCTCGGGAGTAGTCAATCGGAAAGTTTGGGCTTGAGATAACGCACTTTAGGCCATTTTAGGGATTAAAAAAAGCCCGACATCCGCTGAGATACGCGTGGGGCAGCGCACAACCGAATACGACAGATTGCATACCAAAGCTTGCAGGCCCCCCCAAACGCCACGACAAATCATTAGCCCCAAAAAAAGGGAAGCATGCAGGCCGAAATTCTTCCGTCCTACCGTCTCCATATCAAAACTAGCCGCTCTAGAACCCCCAAGAAAACCTGTTTCCACTACGACTTTCACGACCACGAGTGATACGATAAGTAACGCATGACGGCATGTCCGGCCAGATCATGAGGACGATGATGGCCTTTACCAGCATTGCAACTTGCTGCCAGTCACGTGTCGCCAACACAAAAAACTCGCTCGCTCCCCTCTCAAGCCCCTCAACATGCCAACATGGACAATATCTCCATCTTGAAACATATTTGCCAGTCTTAGAGAAAACGAGTCGCTGTATATGCATCCCCAAACCATCCGAATCTATCTGTGTTGTTCTACCTTTCCTTCCACTTGTACAGAATTGCTTGAGAATTGCGCCACAAAAGCAGTTCAACACAAAATCCCAGCGATACTTCATTATTTCATTTCCTACTGTGTTAAGCTCTTCTTTATAACATTCTCGAGTCATGTTTGATACTTTTACAAGGAAATTACAGTCTTTAAACTCGCAACTGTAAGGTTTCGCAGTTTTTGCGGATAATTACCAAGCTCAAGCTGCACATACAGCTAAGCGTGACCTCATACCGGCCAACGATAGAGCAAAGGAGCCAAAGAGCACAGACTAGAGTATCGGAAAGAGGAAAAAAGGAGCGCAGTGCATTCCAGTCACCACAAACAGCACATTAGTCCCTACGATTCGCATTAAAACTCGCCCGTGAACGTTCCAAAGCAAACTAATTTTCAAACTTTCCGGTTGGCCGTGTGCTAATAACACGCATTTTATGTTTTTTTCTATTCTAAGAGAATGAAATCTTCAACTTTCGGGGGGTAATAACACGCATTTCGGAGTTTTTTCTATTTCCTGAAAACGTAAATCTGTCTTCGTGAGCATCTTCACACCAGTGAATTATCTTAGGATCTTTCTCCGGTACAAGAAGGGTCTTAATCATATAGGTTATCTTTCCTTTTAATTACAGTAAACCGAATTTCATAGAAGAATCTTTTTTTAGAAATTTGGTCTTATTGTCCTTTATTTCAGAATGATTTGCTGTTTGTTACTTTCTTTCTTTCTCTGTTGTTTTGCGTTGCTCCTGTGGTGTGTGCCTTTCGTGCCACACTAAACCAAAATGAAAAGGTGTTTATATGCAAGACTCTGTAACGCCATTCCTTTTCTCCTGGCGCTCTCGGGTTTCTCTGCCTGGTGTATTTATTTCTCTGTAATTCCAACTGACTATAGATCCTATCTCCTCTCTCCGCCGAACGATTTCGGGACCCCGCCACGCTCTGGAAGTATACGTCTCTCACACACACACACATATACATCCCCACATCTCCACACATCCCCACACATCTCATGCATAATTCACGTCCCCCGAAGTGCAACAAATACAGCAGCTACAACCTGTACGGTCACCTGCGGACCTTACACGCTATAGACACACCTAAGAGATCTAACAATGGTAGCAAATGCGATTCTCCCAAAGACACACGCATTCTAGTTCATTACCATCCTCCTTAAAAAAGAGAAATAAAAAAAGTTTTTCGCCCCCCGGAAAGGAAAAAGTCAAAAACCTTCTTCAAAAAACCTGATTCTTTCCTCAGGTAGACCACTTTTTTCGAATGTCGCAGACCTGATACTATTCCCCAACACAGGTGACCTATGACAGTCCATTACTAAAAAGAGACCAGTTTCTTTTTGTGTTTCATTTTTATTTTTTATTTTTTTTTAGCTTTTTCCCTTTTTTCCCCAAGACTATACTGCTACCATTGGTAAGAAACCGACAGCTTGCATAAACACTAAGGGGTCTTAGCTCATTAAAGTCGCTCTCCAGTCCAGTCCAGCAAAAACTCGCGAGTCCAGGTACCACAGCGTATATTAGAAGTCCCTCAAAACTTTCTGGAAACAAAAAAAGACGGAGAAAATCTGAAAAACCCAGAGAAGAATAGAAAGAGAGGGAGCAATAATGGACATTCCTCAACGGGGAAGATGTGGCACACACACATATACACACTCATGCATAGACACATACGCACCGAAACAGAACCCAAGTTTTTCATCAGTGTCTTGTCTCGAAGATCCCAGAAATGCCACCAAAAGTAGGGTAGCCCTTGCTTTTGAAGCTCTATGGCCCTCTAAAACCATGAGACGAAACCTTAAAAGCCGAGAGATGAGTCTGGGAGATTATTTAAGGATTCACATGTTCACATTTCTGCAGTCACACGATTATAACTTTTCGTTTGGGGGCACTTTTCTTCCCTCTCCCCAAAGCCCCCCCCCCCGATTGGGCAGTCTGATTATATAAAACTTGACCACCGAGAGGAAAAGCCGAATATGGGCTTGGCTTCTTCTTCGTCTTCTTCTCATGGTTTCTCTCTCAAAGAGTCCATCATTTACATGCTGACCTAAGCCCAAATGCGCATCCTAAAAACGCAATGCTCCCCCAAAGTATATTATGATGGAGAGGGCAGATTGTGCGGTTTTTAGTGAACGACTTCAGGAAGCATCACGGGGCTTACAGCAAAAAGGGGCGGGTTTCATAACTTTGACAGGTTTAAATCTTTTAACGATGTCTTACTCGTGCTGGCCACTTTTTGGCCCCAGCCAAAAAAGACTGATTAGCACGTGGAGCGTACATTAGCCCACGCTAGAGCACGCTTGAGACTGACTACATTAGCATTATGCACAACCAACACAGTCTAACAACACACAAACTCGGTACGGCTTAAGAAAAAAAATCGGAAAATAATAATAATAAATAAATAAACAAAAGTAAAGCCCCCCAAAACTTGTATAATACAGGCGCCATAAGTTTCGCTTATACCCAAAAGCTGTCGATAAAAATCAGGGAGCTTCCACGTCTTGACTTTCTGTTCCCCCAAAGATACCGACGCAATGGATTGGATCAAGCCTTGCGTGTGCCTTGTAAGTGCATCTCCGCTCCTTCATTATCTTTCTTGCCGAATCAATTAGCATAAGACGTCCGACCGTATGTCAGCCCCATATTTTTCACTTCATGTGCCTTTTCTAACTCTTCTTTTTATTTTTTTTAAACGCATATGGAGCACTACAACAGTATATCAGACCACCGAATAGAGCAATAAAATTTGAAGCTATTTTCTATTGTAGGGAAAATTTGTACAAAGGCTTTCATAGAAACTTTTATTAAAACTGTATGCCCGAAAGTCGTTTCTAATTTTTTAAAAATTTCCTGACTTCAAAAGGTAGCCAGTAACATGAAACCGAGGCTTAGGCCCACGTCGGTATAAATTAGAAAAACGACTAGTTATTGACCTTCTTCTAGTTCAAAATAAATGAAAAATTATTAAACGAATAGTACAACAAGAAAAAACCATCTAAGTCACACAACACTGTCATAGCTATTTGACGATTTTGCTTATTTTTTTTTTGTAAAGTTTTCACGAAGATTGAATCAGAAATTTAAACTTTCTTTTTGTAAGCGTTTTGGAAAAAATAATTAAGCACCACTTAAGGCTCCCGTATACCTTAGTTTATTGATGGGAGAAAGTCACAGATGGCACTGCTGTTTGTTATTATTTTGCTAAAGCTTTGAGTAAGAAAGTAAGAAAAGAAATAGACTGCTAATTGCCGGCAAAGTTTCTACGCTTATTCTGCTTCTGAAAAGTACAATTTGTCACCGCAATTTGCTGTAGCAGCACAATGTCCCAAATCAAGTTTTCAAACTTTCGGAACAAGATTTCTCGAAATAGGCTTGTCAGATTTGAAAGCAATCTAACGACAGTTTTCTTTTATTGGCAGCTAGTGCATAATCAAAGGACATATTCTTAGGTAGCGTATTTCTTCTGGTTGCAAACATCACTTGCATATTGCTAATTTATTACTCAATGGAAAAAAAAATTGCATTGATTGTATAGTACCTGTTACTCAAGCTTACCGTCAAAGAATTTTTTCATTAAATGCACTGGTTTTCTCAAAAATTGTTCCCAAATTCTTCATGCTAATCGCTATACCGAGCTGAAATATACTACGGGAGCCTTAATCTTCTGCTCCATGTAAGCTTTCATGGATCATTTAAGGTACCTGTAGCGTTACCTCAATGCTAGTGAATGTTCAATTCCCCCAAAAATCGTTCTGAAATCTATAGCACCTTGAGAATGTTGGTCAATTTGAGAATTGTGCAAATGTCTAGATGCGTGTTGAGACTTGTGTCTTGTGAGAAAACTTGGAAGAAATCCTAAAAAAAGTTGTTCTAAAAGTAACACCTGGTTTGGCTGCCATTGGGCACTTTAGCAGATCAGGTGAACGTCTGAAATTTGCATTGTTGGATACGAAAGACATGAATATCGTTGTCTGATCCACACTTCCCACGAAGCTGTGATTACCGATACTATCATTCACTCCAATTACGAAAAAAAGGCTGTCATGAAGAAAAAAAAGTCTTTCGGCATAATGCATTAAACATGGGTTATTCAAATGAACGAACAAGACATCAACCTTTAAGACTCTCAACTTTTGGAGTTTAACCATTTGCAATGCATCGCTGCCCATGGTTTAACTCCCTATTTTCTCTCAAGACTGACATTATTTTCTTTCCAATGTTTTTTTTTCTCGAATGTTTTTTTTTCACGAGCAAATTCCCCTGACGGAAGTCATGCTTCTCTGTTCCTTTTAATTGGGCTAACAGTACAACACGTGGCTTGTTGTTAGCCTGGAATGCTTTTGCCCGCTTTGCCTGATACACATCGCTCTTCTCGGACATATACAAAACTCGTAATTTTTTTGGTTCATTTCTTCTTCTTTTTTTCACCTCTTGCTCCAGAAGACAAAAACATATTTCTCGGTCCGGGCGTTTCAACGTTTTCTTGAATCAAGTCTAACAACTAGATCTTACTGAAAAAACGAAGAAGAAAAACAACAACTTTGATTTCAGTTTCCTTTAGGCCCTCTCTAAGGTCACTTGAGAACACGTGCTGCAAGGCTTTTAGTTGTCCTTCCTGTTGCTAATTACAAGGGCTGGTTTGAGGGTTTGTCGTCGCTGAAATATTCACCTGCTCTTATAACGAATCAGCTAAGGTGAATTAAACCGGTTTTTGGGGACAGCGTCTTGGACTTATTGTTTTTTTTTTCGTTTTGTTTAAAAGCTCGTAAGAAGTTCCGAAAATTTTATACCAAGCCATAAAAAAGAGGCCAGCTATGCATATTTGGATCATTAAAGCTCATATAACCCAATTCTTTTTTGTTTCCCTGCAATGTTAACATGTAAAAGAAAAAAAGCTGAAAAATGGTGATACTTGGGACTGATAGGGCCGCATATTGTAAAGGAAACGCAAAGGGGAGCAGTGCAGCTTATTTGACAGCTGTTTCAAAAGCAGAAGAGCGAGTTTGTGGGACGTGATGAGGACTTGCATACTAATGAGCCGTTTCTTTCTGTTTATTACAGGTGACAAACCCCATGCTTGCGAACTGTGCAACAAACGGTTCGCTTTAGCCTGCAATTTACGAGCCCATATGAAAACCCACGAAGGTAGGAAATTACGCTTTTATAACTTTCTTAGACTTAATACCTCTTACCGATCACTTCAGTCGCACCGAAAATTATTGAAACAACCCTCATTTGGTCAGAGATTACCTGTCTTTGAGTCTCGGAATTCGCATTCCGGCAGTTCTGACGCTCAAATAAACTGACAAAACAATACTACCCCAAATTGCAATGCCCCAAGCAAATTACTCTCTTCCAATATCTTCCAATAAACCACTTTAAAGCGACGGTCTCATACAGAACGTCAATCTCAACCTTACTCACTGAAAAGCTCGCCTTGACCTCTCGACTTTCTTTTCACTCTGAGTAAACGAACAAATCTAACTATAATTGTCGAATCTCGGTTAAGGTACTTTGATTATCTTAACAAATTAGTTCCAGTACGCAGTTTAGGCTCCCGTATACCTAAGCTTAGTGATGCGAAACAGTCCCAGATGGCACTGATGTTTGTTATTGTTTTGCCGAAGTCTTGCCTAAAGTAAAAAAATAATTAGTTCATTGCCAGCAAAGCGTGCAAAGTTTCTACGCTTGTTTTGATTCGGAGAAGTACAACTTGTCACCACAATTTACTGTAGCAGCACAATATCCCATTTCAAGTTGGCGACCTTTTGAAACTGCTTGTCAGATTTGAAAGTAATCTAAATAGAAAGTTTCTTTTTTTAGCAGCTAGTGCACAACCAAATGAGAGATTTTTTGATAACGTATTTCTCATAGTTGGAAGTTTCATTTGCATATTGCTAATTTATTACTCATTGGAAAAATGTGCAATGGTTGTGCACTACCTGTTAGCAAGCTCCAGATTACTATCAAAGCATTTTTTCCTTAAATGAACTGGTTTTCTCAAAAAGTTGTTCCGAAATTTCCCATTCGCCTCGACCGAGCTAAGGTATACAGGAGCTTTAATGTAAAAATGTCCTTTAAAGAACGTCCATCTCAACCTTACTCACTGAAAGTGCTCACCTTGACCTCTCGACTTCCTTTTCACTCTTTTCATTCTTTCAAACCAGAACAAATCTAACTATAATTATCGAATCTCGGTTAACGCACTTTGATTTAGTTGAAAATTTAGTTTCAGTACACACTTAATGTAAAAATGTGATTTAAAGTAGAAATTTGATCAAACGCACATTGATTTAGAATCACAATAGTTATTCTAGGTTTGATTTATGAAGTCGATGGGTACAAACCAATTGAAATCAATCACTTGATTCAATATTCACGCAACTGTTTCACTTGCCAGAAACTATAGATTTAAATCTCAGGAATCCTATTATGCAAATGTACGGTTCTTGAAAAAAAAAAGCCAGAACCACTTCTTTCATTTCGAATGGGAATGAATAATTATCCATGATTTTGAAACCTTTCGCTTTAAATATGAAATCATTAAAAAAATTAAACGAAGAGGACAGAAATTCTGTTGTACAAATTAGCGTTTCCAGTCCTCTCGCTAATGAGTGGGGGGAGATGAGCCTGGGTCTGAATTGTTTATTTGCATGCTACCCCTCCTCTAGCCCTGAAAACTGGCATTCCACAAGATTAAACCTCATTAACCCTTGAAATTAGTCTAGCATTTAAAAAGGAGCCAAAAGCCAATGCTCGAAATTGCTGTTTTGACACGCGGGTCTAAACGATGACGATGAATCGAGCCAGGCAGCCAGTTGTAATCTGTAATGATCCTAAATACTTGGGCCCAGGGAGATCTCCTTAGACACCCAATGCAATCTCATTACAAGCAATGGATCAAAACTCGTGTTGTTTTCCAAAGCAGCGAGTTCTTAATACAGCCAAAAGGCTTCCTTTTTACTTTTATTTAGCGCCTCCAGCGACTCCTGTCTCGCGTCTCTAGTATACGTTGTAAAAATTGGCCTTATAACCGCCTCAGTTCTCCCCCTCCCAACCGACACAACACTGTCATTACAAGATGCTTGGAGCCTTCTAATAATCGAAATGTTATACACCGAAAAGCGGGATGAAAAAGAGGTCTCGCATGGTTCCCCTCATCGTCTCCTTTTGGGGGCTGCATTATCGCCAGGTGCCTAACCATAAAGTACAAGGCAACCACCGAAATCTGCCCCCTGCATCTCAACTTTTGCCCGCGAGCTTCTATTACCCAGAAAACCCCCAAGAAATAGATAGAAAAGCGCCTCTTGCAGACGCAAACTGTCTTTTCCAGAAATCATAATGATCGTAATAAGGTAGAGAGCCCCAAATGGCCCTTTCCGTGTCTGTTTATGTAAATGGAGAAGAGTCAGTTCCAACTACCCGAGAATTGTCATTCTTTTCTTTCTGGCTTTGCAACTTTTTAAGTTTTTATCCCTCGGTAAGGGTTCATTTCACAGTGTATCATTTCTGTTCCAGGGAAAACCCTGATGCATTAAAAAAAATGTAATTTTTTTTTCTTTCACATTTATCCAGGGGAACCTCAGGAAGAATGTTTACGATGCGGCAAACATTTTTTGCTGGTCAACAACACTTCTTCCTCATCGACCGCCACGGAGGATCGCTATTGTCCCGAATGCTGTGGTTCGAGCCCAGGTGCGGATCCAGATGAATCCAAAGAAGACATTGACGTCGTGGAGGATAGTATCAGCGACCCGGAGCCTGACCCAGAAATTGATATCGATATAGATGAAAAATAATACTTTCCTTCCTAAAGAAAAAGAATAAAAAATAAAAATAAAAAAGGAATTACGAAAACACTTCCCAGTCTCCTTTTGTATCCCTTTTTGCCCATGGTTTCTTAACTTTGAACTCCGAACGACTCAACCGGTGCTGTTCTATATGTATCCTTCAAAGTTTGAATTCTGACACCAAAAAAACGCAACAATGAATATACTTACCGAGAACAATCCTCTGCAAGAAATATATACTAACGACGAACCCGATATTAAATCCGGAGTAGGCGATTTGAAGACGAGTTTTTAACGAAGAAGTGATATTATATTGATTGAAAAGTGACTATCGAGCGTGTTGTGTACTCCCCTTTATCCCCCCACCCATTTTAAATTCCTTCTTTGTGTAGATTTTTGCAATTTAAGAAATGATATTATGGAACAGTGGGGTTTCCTTTACCTATTGTTCACTTGTTATGAGAACGTGTGAAGGGGATTATGTGAATAAAATGGCAATAAAATGATCTATATGACTCAACCAGGAATACTTTAATAGTTCGATAATTCTTTAATAGTCTACGAAATATTAAATGTCATGGCTTTTTATAATCAGAAATATAAAGTTAAATGATGGAAGCTTGTTTTATTACACCGATTCATTATATTATCATTTAATAATTACACAGCTAGTTTCTAATGATACTGCGTTTCCAGAAGTAGTATTTTCCGTAAAAAGTTGCCGACCCAACAGAGGACGCCGCTTGAAGCGCTGCTCCGACTTCGCTGTGCAGATCCCGGCTTGTGCTTCTAAAGCTTGCCCAAGCCTGCCTATTTGACCCATAAGCGGCCACACCAAGTTTACCGAGTCGAAGTGGATAGTTTATGCCGGACTCTTGGCGTTACTCGGGCTTGCAAAAACAGTCCCTCTACAATGAATAGCAGGTAGGGAGCGACAGGCAGTGTCCCCAACCCGGATTCGTCGCGTTACTCCCGGCTTGGCTCCAACTTTTCCTTTACTCATTTCTTTCAATGCTCTTTTAGGCACAACCTGTGAATGCGTACTGTACAGTACACTACCGCGCGAGCACAAGGAATGTTTTTCATTTGCCCAACTTTCCAGCACACGTCATGTCGCCAACCGGTATCAACCCCAATTTATGTTCGAATCTTTTTTATATTTACTTTTTTTAAGTTTCTAATGATACTGCGTTTCCTGTAGTAGTTTTTTCCATAAAAAATTGCCGACCCGAAAGGCGACGCTACTCCGGCTTAGCTGTGCAGGTCCCGATTTGTGCCTTTAATGCTTGCCCAAGCCGGCCTAAAGGGCCTAAAAGCGTCCACGCCAAGTTTACCGAGTCAAAGTGGATGGTTCATGCCGGACTCTTGGCGTTGCTCCCGTTTGCCAAAACAGCCCCTTTACAATAAACAGCAGGTAGCGGCAGCCAGTGTCCCCAACCTGAATTCGTCGCGTTACTCCCGGCTTGACTCCAACTTTTCCTTTACTTACTTCTTTCAGTGCTCTTTTAGGCACCACTTGTGAATGGATACTGTGCAGTACACTACCGCGCGAGTACAAGGGATGCTTTTCATTTTCTCAACTTTCCGGTACACACCATGTCGTCAACCGGTCGTAACACCAATCCCTATTCTAACCTTTTTTATATTTCCTTTTCTTTTTTTACATTTAAAAAAAAAGTTTCTAATGATACCATGTTTCCAGTAGTAGTATTTTCCATGAAAAGTTGCCGACCAAAAAGGCGCCGCCGCTTGAAGCGCTACTCCGGCTTAACTGTGCTGATCCGGGCTTGCGCCTCTAAAGCTTTGCCTAATCTTGCCTAAATGGCCCATAAGCGTCCACCGAGTTAAAGTGGGTGGTTCATGCCGGACTATTGGCGTTACTCCCGGTTGCCCAAACGGTCCCTCTACAATGAATAGCAGGTAGTGGCAGCTAGCGTCCCCAACCCGGATTCGTCGCGTTACTCCCGGCTTGGCTCCAACTTTTCCTTTACATATTTCTTTCAATGCTCTTTTAGGCACCACTTGTGAATACGTACTGTGCAGTACACTACCGCGCGAGTACAAGGAATGCTTTTCATTTGCTCAACTTTCCAGTACACACCATGTCGCCAACCGGTCTCAACCCCAATTTCTATTCTAATCTTTTTTATATTTACCTTTTAAAAAAAACATGATTAAAATATGTCTGTCTGGTCTTAAGACTCTACTAAAAAACAACGTGTTAAATAACCCCTCAAAAAGCAAAACGAGAAGAGCTGATACCATTTGTCTTCCAGTCTGGCGCAATACAGGGCAACGCAAAAGTTCTATACTTCAAGTTATAACGGACAACAATGCATTTGGCCCTCCTAGCGCGCGAGTCCATTTACCTTTTTGCACCTGTACATGTGCTGCTGCAATGCGGCGCTGCTCTATATAAGTGAACACCGCCCAAGACACACAAAAACTCCTCACTTCCCCAACTATTCCTCTACACTTTTTCTTCAATGGGACCCCAGTCAGTAATCAGTTTTTTTTCTCTCGTCTTCACAATAAGAGCAACAATCCCGCAAGTCATGCCAGGCAATTAAAAACCCACCCTCGGTCCTGCTCGCAGGGCTTTTTGGCATCTTCGTGTTTTGTTTTCTGCTTTTCAAAAGGTGAGTATAGCATTTTCATTGCCAACAAAAATACCTGCAATAATGACTTTTTCTTTTTCATTGGCTAATGCTCTCGTTGGAGCGCTGGGCGTTTGGTTAACAATAGATCCCACAACCCTTGAAAAAGTCCCAACACGACCCTAACAATAGTTCCAATATACTCTCCGTACCCTGAAAGTAAAAATAACAAAATAAATTCGGAAAAAAGTTTCCATAATGTTAAAAAAGAAAAAAAACGCTCTGGCCCAGAACCGAAATTTCAACTCCAATAACTTTTCCATTCGGCTAATGTATGTTTTAGAGGGAAACATTGTTCCCTTCCCCCCGGTCAACAATAGCAACCACGTATTGGGAAAACACGATGGCGGGACAGTACTAAATTGTCCCACTATGACTTGGACCTTTCTCAACACAATAATGATAACACAAAAGCCAGCGCTTCACCCGGGAACCATTACCCAAATTACCCCGAGCCAAAGCCGTATTTTCCGCGTTGATCAATAAAACTCTCCGATATATACGACTATGCTAACAGCTTTTTCCGCCCAACCGAAAAGGTCCAACAAAAAACCTAGACAATGACCACCGTCCATCCATGACCCCTTGCGGCCATACTGATGTCAATCACGTATCTTCTTATATACATATTCTGTGTGCTCTAAAACTCGGAGAATTCTTCCTCTAAAAGAAAACGAAGAAAAAAATAATACCAAATAAAAACGGTGAAAAAATCAGAGAAAATCAGACAAGACACATAAAACATCTGATGACCTCACATTTCCGGTGGGCGGCTTTTCTTTTACTCGGTTACAATTCAGCGTTACAACTCTCCTTAAACTCATGTCTTTCGAAGGAACCGAGTTTTTTCTCTTTTTTTATCAATTTTTTGCCTACTCATAAAGAGATCGGACCGAATCGATAAAAGTTACCTGCATTCAGTCACATAACCCTCGAACCCATATCTGCGCGCCCTTGTATTAAATGAAAATACAAACAAAAATAATTTTAAAAAATGCGTACTAAAAAATGTATCTTAAAGTTAAGGTGTGAATAAATTATTGAAATATTTCAAGTAATTTCACCACCAATGAAATTACATCGAAGGAAAGCCTAAATTACGGCAGAAATACCCGATTTCCTAGTAAAATATCTCGCAGACGTTACTCTATCTTCCCGTGACAAGATTTTTGTGTTTTTTCAAAAAAAGATAACCACAACATGAAAGAAAAGTCGTGTGTGGTCGGTCTATTTTTTTTATTGAGCCAACGGACCACACGTATAGCACGGTTATTAATGAGTCTGCGTCATTAAAGGTCATACCAGAGGCGACCGTATCGACAAAACAAAAGCACCTTCCTCGAAATGCACCACTACCCCCTATTCTCCCCAACAGAAAGCCAAAAAAAGGAAAGAAAGATTGGAAAAGATGGGTCTGGGATTGTCCTACACGAAATAGTCTCACATTTTAGGTTAAGAAACTAAAAAGGCATTACACGTGGAACTCGGAAAGCTAATACATCAATGAGGCCGTTATATGGACGCACTCCACCGTAACATGACCAAAAGTCAAGCCTTTTATAGGACTTATTTCCCCCCATTTACACTTCCTCCCTAGAAATTTCGTTAAAAAAAACGGAATACACTAACAAACTCTGTGAATCAAGTTAAATTCTGGTGAATTAATTAATTTAATTTAATTTATTTAACAGGAAGTTCAACGAATACAATATAATAGTAAATGATACAGTAATTGTAATAAATAAAATGTAAAAGTAAGTAAACTAAATAAGTGGCAATAGAAATTATAATTAATAAATACAAATAATAATACAAATGAAATTATAAGCGAGCCTACTGCCTCTACCTTCCACTTATTTCCTCCCTTCTTAACCTCCCCTGTAAATAGCCCCAATCGACAAAAGTTATGTAAAAATCAAAGTCGACCAATAAATAGACTGCCAAAAGGCAGTTGCCCACGCGTGTTAAATTATGGAAAAAGATACAAATAATAAGTGCAAGAAACCTTGTATTTCCAGTAATATAACATTATTTGTACCAATTATTTGTAAAAAAAAAAAGATTAAGATGGGAAAACCAATGTCTTGGTTAATTGGGAAATCACTTAAATCAAAGACACTGATACCTTTCATAGCAAAGGTTGCTGAAAAATTGGGATACACGTTTCCCTATTGAGCTATCAAAGCCGTGGTGTTTTGCATTCTTTGTCGATTTATTTTTTCTTTGGTTTGGAAAAAAAGTGAAAAAATATTGGCTCTAATCTTCAACTCCGCCTACCAACTCCTCCCCTCTGCTAGATTTGCATACGAGCGTAGCAGTGATTTATGTTATCGTATGATCAGAAGAGAAAGCTCGGCAGGCTTTAGGAGCTTGTGTAAACTTTGCAACCACCCAATTTCTTTTCTTCGTCATGTTTCCATGCCCCAATACAGAACCTTATCTCTCATCTCATATTTACTTATTGAGCGATCAAACGAGCCTTTCCCTTCGACTATAGAAAATAGACAATCTTTGGAGAAGAAACTCCTTTAGTCCACTCCACTCCATTCCACTCCACATCAACCCCCTTACCCCTTTTTTATTTTCCTTTTTATATATCCGAGCTCTATAAAAGTCATATAACGGGTAAGTTAGTTATTTTCATACGAGTCAGGTAAAAAATACAGGTGTTTAACGAAAAATCACTCACCCTTTTCCCCCAAAAAACACCGTTAAATCTACTTGTGGCTACTTTTTCAATGGGGGGTGAGGCAATTGGGGGAGCTCTGCAGAACCGGAATACGAATGGAACTCATCCAACGCTAAACGCAGGAAGTTACCTGGTCAGTCAACCCCCTCCCTACGTTTTTTTCTATTGTGTTTTCTATCTTTCCCTTATTTTTATTCTTTTTTGCCCCTTGAAAAACAAAAAAATAAAAAAGAACGGGGGTTGGTTTTGGGGGAGTTGAGAGGAAGTGCTAATTTAGGGGTGCGGAACAATTAAAGTCCCAGGCCGAGCCGTAACTAAGTTTTCTACTTGCTTTTTACTTCACATAATTACATACTCCACCGCAGCTTCCTTACATGGTAGACGATGTAGCTTATGGGATATTTTTCCTTTTTTTGTTTCCCTCACCTTTTCCCTCCCAAGGAGCAGAAAAACAAGGGTAGGTTTCTTTTTTTCCCCTACGTTAGTTCTTCTTATAAAACTCGTTCGTCCTTAACAAGCGAAAGAAGCTAATCTAGTTTCTTGCCCCATCTCTATAGACATTCAAAATACTGTATAACGATACAAGTTTCCCCCTTACATTCTTAAAATGGAAGAAACAAGGTTCGGATATTTTCAGCAAAAAAACCTTTAACGAAGGATCTCACGAATACTCAAATATATTAAAAAAAATCTTGGAAGAAGAGTTAAGATCCCGCATGAATTCTTTCTTGTGCGGTAGTACTTTTATCAATACTTCCACATCCAAATATTTTCGTTGGCTCGTCTCCTGTCAAGAAAAAACTTAAGAGGTTTTTACAGACTGTTGCACCATCACATCAGTACACCTGCTAATTCCTCATTGTTTCCAAACCGGATCGAAAGCTTCATCCTTATACTCGTATGATTCCCCCTAGCGTCGTTTCTTTATATATATAATAAAATAAATTTACAAAAATTTTGCGAAATTAACACCCAAAACGTTATTAAAATAAACCACAATTTTCTTAGTCTTAATATTTCAACGATATTTTATGGTTCCATTGAGTAGCACTTTCGTGTTTTTTTCGATTAGTTACTGGTTTCAATTGAACAAGTCGTAAACTTAAGCCAATGCAATGGAAAATAATGATAAACGGGAAAATATTAAATAAACAAAATATTCTTCCCTTGAATATTAGACGAGTTGACACTAAATTTCACACAAAAAATGTATAGCATTTGAAGTCTACTTCAATATGTGAAGTAGACAAGGACGACCCGACAAAAAGACTCCGTGTACCCGACACAGGACGCTGGGCCCCGACGCAAGGACGCCGGGCCCCAACAGAAGGACGCCTAACCTATTCTAGCCTAACCTAACCAAACCTAACCTTGTGACGTCTTTTTAATACGGCTTAAGCACTTTCTAATCTCGTTGGCGGTTAACCAACGAGCAGAGACTTTTTAAATTCGACATCATATTGTGCCCTTAAAAGATTATGGACCTGGCGTCCTTATGTCGGGACCTGGCGTCCTTGTGTCGGGGCCCGGCTTCCGTTTGTCGAGTACACGGAGTCCTTTTGTCGAGTCGTCCTTGTGTCCCGCTGCCTTCAATATTCCTTACTTTCTAATATTTTTACCACAACAGAGATGCAATACGAAATCGTTCAGTGTTTCTTGGAAAATGGAAACAGCGCAAAAATGCGCTGTATTTTTTTCCCTTTAATAACGGTATATAATTTATAAAAAGTTTCCGTAAATTAACACTAAAACATAACAAATTAAATTACATTACGATTTAGTGTCATATTTTTACGTATATTTTATTTGACATATTTTATTTGTAATAGTACAGCTTTTACCAATAAATTACCTTCGAATTCCGTTTCTATATTCTAATATTTGAATTTTTATTGGAATTTTACCATTTCATTATTGACATAGATGGTAACCAGCAGGTACCAGATTTTTTTCGGCTGTGAACAGACAACTCAACTTCTTCTCGTTCTTAGCCCATTTACATCCAGCCTCCTTAAATGTAGTTACGTCTTTTTCTTCTTGTTCAAACGTCCTAATTTTTTCCCCGCAAAGTTAACACGTTACAGAAACATGTAAAACAACCGGATAGAAAGCACCAATTCACGTACGCCATAACCGGTCACTTTTTCTGTTCGATATAACGTTTTTGTGACCTCGCACACAGCGAAAGAGTCTGTTGGCTCATCCGTTGAGTAACAAAAAACTGGCTCCATTCTAACTATCCTGCTCTGTATGACATCTCGTGCCCTGTTTTTTTTCTTTTTTTACATATACATCTTATTCACAAAATATTAAGAGCCTTTGCTGCTGCACAGGATGAGGAAGCAGCAAAACAAGCCGAGGACAAATGAGCCAGTCAAGTAGAACGAACAAGTTTTTCCACATTGCTATATAACACTCTTTCTGAAGAAGGAAATTTGGCATTCGTCTAAATCTTCGATAGAATCGGTAACCAAACCCGATCACACACACAATTGAATGGCAATGACACCGCTGTGAGATTTGCTTCAAACCTTAAAGCACTTTGTGGCCTCCGGATGAATCCTTTCCCGTCGTATAGTCCTTTTGCTCATAAAGATGCTATCAAGAACCTAGCCACCGAATCCAATATCACTATTGCTCCCCCCTACAACCTTTCAAAGGTTCAAAGTCTTGCAACTCTTTCTCAACTCCAGAAGGTAAAGCCAACAACACGGAAGCAAAGTTATGGAAATTTATGCCAACAGTTTTATATTTCGATTAACGAAAAAAAAGGAATTACATCTCATTTTGCATAACTTCAACTAAATTCTCAAAAGAGAAAAAAAGTACTTGGAATATGTTCAGAGAACACGTCGCGGTAGACTCCTGAGTATACATAGGTGGGTTATAAGGGCGATAAGCCAAAGTATACACTTTGTTATCTTGGTGCGGTAATAAACGTATAGCTCGACTAGTGGTTGAAAGGGTAAGATTATGGCAAAAGTTTGGTCACTATCGAAAATCTCAAAGTACCGGGTTTATACGGTGGAAGAAATCCGGAATCTCTAAGCTCCTTGTCGTTAAGGTTGCCAGAGCATTATCTTTTCGTGTCGTGTGTTTTAAAGACGGCTCGTTAAAACGACTTGTGCAGGATTCTCGGTATAATAGAGCATGGAAAAGTAGCGAACCTTGTTAAACGACGTTTTAATGAACCTAAACAAAAAAAGAAAGACTGTCACCCTAGCCAGGCTCTGACTTTCTGACTTTTGGCGAACACTGGACGGTAGAATAATGCGTTTCTTTGAACCTCCGCATTCAAGATGACATAAGATTCAATTCATGAAATTCTTTCCTCCATTACGCGGAAGGTAAGAATAAAACTTTAAACGAAAATTTCCTCCTTTTGGAGCATTTTTAAAGTACGGCAAAACATTTTTCTTTAAGTGTTCAATGCATTTCATTGGTTCGAAAATTTTTAGTTTAGTTTCTTTACTTTAAAGTGATATTACACTAGATTAGGTCCTATTATAAAAAAATATTGCGAACTTAATTACGCGTTATATATAATGCAACACGTATTAATTACAACCCTACCCATTAAGTATACATTAAACATTTTAGCTATGCATTATACATTTACATGATATACACTACACATTAAACATTAAACTTGAGGCATTATAAATTAGGCATATATTACGTACAATGACTATATACATTAGATTATACGCTATTTCGTTATTACTTAAAAAGGAGCCTTTAAACACCTTTAAAGTAAGGAAAACTTATGTTGGAAATATAAACAATAGTAATGGCAATAATTCAAAAGAAAAAATGTCGAATTTTAAATACAATATTTTAACTATTAATGTTTAGTTTAGGATTTTAAAATGGTGGGAAAACTAATTGTCTATTTTCTTAAGGAAAAACATCCAATCCATCTTCTTTTAGGACGTCAATTGGCACCGTATGGAATAGATAGGCTAATAACAATGAACTATCACCTGCGAGATTGAGAACCTTTTTCACATCGAAAACTGCGCGCTTCAACACTTACCAACCCACAACGCAGACAAATCGCATCAACCCTTCAAAACTCTTGAAGGGAGATTTTGGGACGATCCGAGGGAAGCATATCGGATCCCACCTGCTGAGTGCGTTATGAGGTTATTACCTCCATACTGTGCAGCATCACACCTGGAGAGAGAAGAATCTCGATTCTCCAACTCAAATGTGAGCCACTTTAACACCCCGAGCAGGGAGAAGGGTGTGGCACATTATGTTTGCCCTCTTAGTAGCCCAAGCTTTTAAAGAAACTTGAGGCATTTTCTTTTCACACGAATATTAATTGACCTAAAACAAAACTTAACACCCTCAAGGGCGTGGCCTTTACTTTTGATATCTTTCCGAGCAGGGATCCCGTCAAGGAAAATTTCAAATTAAAAAACTGCGCTAATGTGGAGCAAAACACAATAGAGTTGAGCCTATTTATACGATAAGCCATGGTTTATCGTATAAATAGACTGCAGTCCGCGACCCTGACCTTGAACTTGGCATAGTATTACCATAACGAAAACTGGGATATCAAGTACCTTGCAACGCCTGGAGGCGATATTGGTGGACTTAAGTTAGTGTACTGCGTGTTTCGAAGGGCTCGTAAATGTACGAATATGGGAAGAAAGGAGCATTTGAACGTGTCAAATATACCGCGAGGCCAAAAATGGACAAATTACCCCTGGAACATAGGCAATAGGTAAGGAAAAACAATCCAGCGTGGGTCAGGTAGTAAACACAGGTGGGTTTTCGGCCCACGAGGGTTCCAGAACTTCACTTTACACTTCATTAAAAAATCAAATCATTGCTGGGGTTAAGTTTTAAGTGTTCCATGCAGGGAGTGAGGAAACGCCAAAATTGAACTTTTTTGGCTAATTTGTTTTATTTTTTAGTGTCTCGGAAATGCTTTCGTTTTGAGATTTTGGGTAGTAATTTTATTAGATTCCATGCTGGGTAAATAAAGGGGTAGGAATACATGGTTATTGTATGCAGATGACTAAAACCAGTGACGATAATCATAATTTTCAGTTCGTGAATTCTGGCCCATTTGTCCCTGACGTCCGCCAAGGCACGCTTAATCCCGCCAGTTTCAAATGCAAGCAAGCGCACCCTCTGGGTGGCGCGCCATTCAAACTGGATCAAATGTGTAAGGGACTGTATTAAAAAGCCGTTTTCCCTATTTCAAATTGCGATCGCTGATTTATAACATACAGCACCAATAAATAACGCTGCCTTTCGACTAGAATAACTACTTAATACAGTGAGGTCAAGTCAGGTCACGTACTACTTGCCTATTCTACGAGAACTCAGTGGACACAACCCATAAATCTCACGGCGAGACCCTTTTTCGTGCTATTCTTGTTGCTTTAAAAGTTGGAAGAAGGGAAAGGGATAGTTTGCTCTAGGTTAAGTGCGTGTTGACGAACAGTTCCTTGCCTTATGCGTTAAGGAATGGCCCCTGAAGTCGTTAGTATGCGCAGTTCGTCCAGCTACTGCCTTGCCTCTACCATACAAAGGACGTCTAATGATGCCTTGATTAGGGAATTTTATGCATGCTGCCCCAGAAGCCGTGGTCACGGTTACTCAAGTTTTCTTTTCGTGTGCGCATAAAAGCCAAGGTTCAAAAAGCTTCGAACTCAGTACGCTGGTTCAGTTACCGGACCCATTTTCAATCTCCCAAGTAGCGTTTGGCTTGGTTCGCCATACGGGACCCCTGCCATGCTTGTTTTGAGTGTCCACTAAAAGAAAGAATTACGTTAGGATGTTGCACGGCAATGAATACTGAACAAGATGCCTTATTCATTCATTAGATGCATAAGAGGCAGGCGGGAGACGACGTCTTCATCTATAAGCTAATCATTTTTCTGCTGGCTTCCTTCTCTCTATACTTTTTCTCACTCCCAAACCATGACCATAAAATTATCTTTGCATCCACACTGCCATATCTTTCAACTTGAGATTCACAGCAGAACTTCCTCCTACGGTTTTGGCAATTTACAATAACGGCTTCAACTTCGGTTCTTATATATTACATGTAACACCATAATTTTACAATTTAAATGGCAAAGTTTTCTAATATTTACTTCTTTTACTGCATAAAATTGAAAACAATGACACGATCAATGAAAACTTCTTTGGCTATCGAACATCACTTTTGTTTCCTCCATATTTTGTATTCTTCAAAAAGGGGCCAAATAACTATGTTATGCACAACCCAAAAAACGACCTATAAATTACTTTAAAAAAGTCGCAAATAAAAAATTGGAGGAAGGAGAAAATGAATATAGTCTCAACAAGTTTGTCATGGATTGAAAGAGTTATGAAGGGAATTTCTAAAAAGAATGTAAAGCTACATCACACAAAAGTTTCCTTTTCAATTTCAAAAGTCCTAAAAGTTTTAACCACAATACTTTCGGAAGCTTGAGAAATCTTAAGAAACTTGTACAAAATGTACAATCCCAACCGCGTCACCTTTTTTTGCCACCCTAAATCCTATGTAACTGCAATGAATTTTGCGCTCGCTGACTGTACAAAAACGGGTATTTTTCTCCTCTAAAATGGTATGAAGCTATGAACACACGCCGCAATGACACACCTTACTGCCAAGTCAACGTGTCTGCTATTTGGAAACCGAAAAAAAGTCACGCAAATATTGCTACCGAACACGGGAAACCCAAACCGACTAAAAAAAACAATGAATTTTGATGGTAGTCTAGAACGGAAACACGGCAATAATGAAGGAGTTATTGAACATAGAGTCACGGTTAGAAATCATATTTAGTTTCTTCGCCAAAACTCAAGAAACTTGCTTTGGTATAGATATCGCTAACAGACGGAGCAATATGGACCTCCGTAATGAGTTAATTGGCCAGGGAAAACGCCCTCCGTCTCTATACCTATACAAAAAGACCAACAGTATAAGCAAAGACAGATTACAACGTTCCAAACAAACGGAAATTAAAGGAAGTGCTTACCATCTTTAGCAATAAAAATGAGCTGCTAATAACGCTGCCGAGATTAGCGTCAAAGAAACACGGGCGACTTGTCCAGTTCCTGTCTCCAAAATGGGAGCTGGCGTTGGAACCACTCTCTTGGTCCTGTCAGATTTCTCGGGTGAAAAATCACTGTATCCGCCTGCTGTCCTGGCTGCGACTCGGACGTTATACAAGGTATCTCGTAACAAACCGGTCAGTAAGTAACCCTTGCCGTCAGTCTCTGCAATAAATAAGAAGTGTTAACCAACATGAACAAACAACAAAAAAACTATCCTTAAGAAATGCGAAGTTTAGAAAGGAGCGAGTAAGTGTAGCAATTTACATTTCTTTCTAAAGCAAAAAATATATAAAACGGACGTAATATCATACAAGGGGATACTTTTGCCACAGTTTATAGAATTTTAAAAGACCCTTATAACGCCAAATGAACGCAATGAAATTTACAACGTACGCCTATCGAGGAGTCTTCAATCCTTGAAAGGTAGCTCTGAATTAATGGTCATACAAAGTGACCATATGTACCAAATATGTTTTTTAAACGTTCGATAAGTACGATAATCCACGAGTTATGTAGAGTTTTAATTGGAGTATAAAATACCCCGGTGTTTACGTTCGTCTTCAAACTTGTTTTCATAAAAGCGATTTTGGGAAGATTTGCTTGGCGTTTAATGGGGTTCCAATTTGTAGGTTTTCTTTCTTTGTATTACCTTTATCGAACTCGACTTCCTGTGCAGCTGTCCAATCCTGTTCCGGCAGTTTGTACTGCACTTTGTAGCCTGTGATTTCCATCATACCTTGCGCATTGGAATTAGGACCTTGGTCTGCCTGTTCGAGCATTTCTGCTTCACTCATTTCCAGCACCATGCTGTCTGGGCGTGCCACCTGTGTGCGTACAAGAATACCGATCCTTATCTCTATATTCATCTCGTACCTACTCTTGCTCGCATGTTGTTCGACTAACACGACTAACATTCACCAACTGGCAAAAACTCTTCATAAATAGAAAATCTTACTTTAATGCGAAACGTGGGAATAGCTGGTTTAGCCGCTTTTTCTAGCACAATTACCCGTTCCAGGGTTCCAAACTGATTAGTCGCCTTGCACACGAAGGCTCCAAACACGGATTCGTCGTACACGTGAACCTGAAATTTACCCATAAAGCAATAAATAAAAACTCCATTATTATCGCCAATTAAACGCATTTTCTGTTTTCAAAGCGGACTTCCCTGGATTTTACAATTCAAACTTAATAACCTTAGCCTATAAAAGACGATGAAGTGTTTTCAGCGCCCTGGGCGGAACTACTCTGAATTATGGGTACAATTATGTAACTTATTTAAATATCAAAGTACACAGTAAGCTTCAAAAGTACAAAGAAATAATGCAAAAATCTAATGGAATCTAGTTCTTTTTTTTAATTAAATAGTACGTTTAGAGAAAGTAAAATAAATTTCGATTTCTTTACCGTTCATGTTCGGGAAATTAGTCTAGCTAATAAAAACAGTTTTGAAAGCGATAGCGGCAGTACCTGTAAAGTACTTTCGTGCTCGGAACTAAAAATCTGGGTGTCCTCATTTGGCTCGACGATGTCATTGTCTTTCATCCAAGTAAAGTTGGCACCAGGTTCGGCTACTGCAGAGCAAGTAATGTTGACGTGGCCGCCCACAAAGCCGTATGCTTCTTTGGCCTGCGTCGAAGGCCAATGAGGCTTATCTACGTAAGAGTAAAAGCCAGAAAGTTGAGCGCTTTATGAAAGGAAGAGAAAAAGTAATTTAAAAAGAAACACTTGAACCCAAAAAAGCGCTTGGCCCTGGGCCGAGAAAGGTCAATGCGAACTTCAAATTTTAAAGTAGTTCTAACTCTGGCGCGTACCCGCAGCCGGGACTCGGGATCAATAAAGTGCAGCAGATACCCAGGATAACTTGAGATACAACCCAACTCAAGAGGAGAAAAGAAGTAGAACTTACGTTGAACTTTGAGCATGACGAGTTTCTCTTTGAAATCGGTGAGTAAGGAAGTGTACTGCGTTGCTTTGCACAGGTAACCTCCTCCATCTTCCAAACTGACATTGGAAATGATCAGCCCATCACCACTGGCTACATGTCTGGGCGCTATAAAACCAAAGAATTATTGTGTTTTAATAAGTAAACTTGTCAGTATAAATTATTGGTGGAGAAATAAAGTATCGTGGAGCATGAATGAGCTGGCAAGGATCCTCGAAAAGGATCGAAGATGGGCGGGGGCGAGGTTTCGACTTTGGACTCACGAGAATACATTATAAGAAGGGGGCAAATACTTACAGGATCGTAAAGATTTGCCTTTGATTCGCCAAGAAACGGAAGGTTTAGGATCCCCACCCACTTTGCAACGGATCGTGAAGTTCTTGCCTTCAGGAGCGTGCTGAATCTCGGGCGTCTCCTCGAATGAAATAGGCTCTATTCACGGCAAAAAAAAAGAAAAAAAATAGAAAAAGGACAATAGACAATAAAGCCGGCCAATAATAAAAACCTCGAGGCGCTTTAGCCAAAGAGGAGCGAAGCTATTATTAGGTACCAGACTTACTATAGACGACGAGTGAGAAAGTAGCTTTCACTTCCTGGCCATCTACTTGGGCAAGACATGTGTAATCGCCTTTATCTTTCAACCGAGCTTTTTCAAAGACCAAGTCCAGGCCTAAATCCCCTTTGGTATCCTCCACGTGGACCCTAGAGAGTTGGCGGGAAATAAATAAATTTGCAAGTTTAGAAACATGTCTAACGCACAGTGTAATGCTTCATAAGCTACACAATATATCAATCATTGACCCCTCAAAACATAATGAGTCATTCGGAGCTACTAGAAGTAAACTTGCATGTTTGTGTTTAGCCCAGGCATTAAAGTCACTCGTTGCGGAGCAACACATCCGTCGCAGGACGTTGCATGCAGCAGCGCGGTACGCTGCTGGCAAACAACGTTGACTCTTAATTGCTCAGGGTTGTTTATGGACAGAACGAGTTGTCTAAAGTATCATTGTGCTCGTTCTTTCCAGGCGGAATTATTCAAAACATGCAACTGTTTTGAATAATTGATGCAGAATTGTTGGGTAAAACCCGAGAAAAATCAAGGAAAAAACAGGGCTACGTACCTTCCTGATGTTTCTAGAATAATTTCGCCGCCAGCTCGCATCCATTTCATCTGCTCAGAGTTATTGGCACGACATGAGACGAAATAGCTCTGGTTAACGAAAACGGCCACTTCCTTTCTATCCGGCTTTAACAATATCCTCTGGCTCTCTGTCCATCCTATCAAATACAAGAAAGAGACGCTTATCTTTTCCATTCCTATCCCCAACATAATTTCGTTACAAAGAGTCTACTACTACTACACAGCCCTCTTCCCGTCAAATGGAATAGCACCAGCATGCGGAAGTTAGTTTGCATCAAATTGATTTAAGATTTTTGCTCCTTTGTAAGTTCCGGACGAGGGTTATAGGGATGCTGCTGTCCGCTTGACGCTACTATGTATATCCTCGTTTCTTTTTGGAAGAGTAGTGTGGCGCTTTAGAAGGTTTTTACCCTCACCCCTCCCATCCCCCTTCTGTGGCTGGAAGGACGCTCGGAGAAGCTTTTCCTTGCTCCCTCCATAAAATCAATACAATGGTCGGGGGCCGCGCCGTCAACATTTGCGCTTCACTAAAACTGAAAGGAAGAGAAGATCGCGGAGCTTTAAGAGCTGGGGGGAGATCAACAACACACCGTGACGTCATCCTTGAACCGAGCAGCTCGTCCGAATCAACCCGAAACCCCTGTACGCGAATTATGGAATCCGCTTATTCTAACTTCGTTACAGCCGAGTTCATAGTACATCACCCCTTACTGTCCTTAGGCTTTAATCTCGCTTGTTACCTCGTTAGATCGTTACTAGACGAGCAAACCCCTACAATAACCCTCTATAGCCCCATGTCGACCCCCTTTGTACTTCTGCTGTAAGTAATTCGCCCGGTATTACTGCCTTGAATACAGGGCATTACGGGGAATCCAGTTTTTGTGTAATTTCCAAGAAATCCAATATGCAGCCCCTGCGGCTTTATCGAATTATTCCCCGTTGCGGGCAAATTTGTTTCCCGATTTTTTTCGGTAAAACTAAAACTAAAAAATAAATCCATTGAACTGCGCTCAAGCCTGGATTGATTAATCGAGCGTTGCATGGCAGTTTTGTATAAATGAACGGAGCAAACTCGTCTAACTCATTTCTTGAAAAAAAACTAAATATTTTTTAAAGTTTTGCGCTTCTTTTATAAGGTTTTGTCGACCCGAGGATGGCAATAAAAATTAAGACCTAGTTCGGGTTGAAGGAAGGATGCGGCATGTGTGATACAGAGATCAATGCTGGTGGGCGTGGAGAGCGTTCTTTTTTACGCGATGGACTCGGAAAGTTGGTGGGCCCCATTAAGTGCGATGCCGAAAACAGCTTCCTTTTAACTCTTTTCGTTTTTAATGCTCATGAGGGCTTGAACGGAAGATAAAGTAAAAAAGGGAGCTAAGCTAAAGAAAGGAGTCATCAAGCCCCTTTAACTGCGGCTATGCCACCAGATGGCTTTACCCCCTGGTCATTTTCCCGCTCTTCCCTACCATAAACAAAACCGAAGAAAAAACAAAAAACAATATTGAATAAAACAACATCCCGGAACGCTTCCAATAATTCCATACACTCAGGTTTCTCCACTCTCTGTTGGAACCATTATCCTATGTTCAGGAGTGTTCCTAATTACAATCCTTTCTACTTTTGTAGGAAAAATAGCGCTTTCATATATATACAATATATAAAATACCTTGTTTTCCCAAGATTATAACGCGTAAAAGCAAATTATTTAATACAAAAATGACGTTCGTTGAAAACTTCAGAAAACAAAACATTACGCAAAAAGGGTGTAAACACTATATTAGCCTATAGAAAAATTGGGAAGGGTCTTGGGTGCCGCGGGCGTAATTACTCCAGTTATACAATACCTAGTTATCACAAAGGGCAACCTTTTAAGAGATCAGTGAGAGAATCTTTAGGAGTTAAAGGATAGCATTATTTTTTTTGTGAACTCTTTTTTAATTAAATATACTGGGTTTTACTGTTTACACAACGAATATTTTGAGGCTGCGCATTGCGTACGTTTTCGGCAAACTTATTAAAGCTATTCTGAGGAAGTTCAGCTGGAAACCCAGTACATCAGCCCTTTTTTGGAAACGGGATCTGACGAGATTTAATAGAAACAGGCCTTGTAAAGACTTAATTAACCACTTTTGCATAAGGTATGTTGGCTTTGAGAGCTTCAAACGGCTCAAATATTGCTCCGATGGCAGAATCTCCTCAAGTTGAGCTTTTCCCCAGCTTTGGGAAGGCGAAAAGAAATAGAAATCCTTGGATTTGTGCCTGCTAATAAAAGTGACAAGGGATGCGACACATAGCCTGGGCTTTTTACTTTTTTTTGTCGGTACATTTCTGGAGGTTTCCAAGACCTTCAGAAATGCAGAACCTGGGCAACACAAGAGGGCGACGCCAAAGAAGCTGGGCATATAAGCTGCAGAGGGAGTATCGATCGACTTTGGGTGCTGAGCGATGTAAGTTTTATTCTCGGGTTTTGGGTCTTGGTCGATCCCCATATGAACCCCTGCGTTCTAGAAAACAGGACACAAGAAATAGAAGAAAGTGAAAAAAGTTCTAGCATAGCGCTTTTCCGGGAATTTATCTATAAAGCCTATTGGACGTCTACATAAGCTACGTTGCTCTAAATTGGGTTTACACTCCGCAAGCTGGAAAACGCTGACTTCCCACGCTTTATAACCGTGATGACGTCTTCTTTTAAATTTCAACCTTAATTAGGAGATATATGTGTGTGTGTGTGCCCATAGAGATCCACTCGACACATTGATGTTGCACCCTCGTGTTTCTTCAAGGAAAAAACAACCATGCAGAAGATCTCAAGACCTTTACACAAAGCAATCTCCACCCTCGTTTACGACGGAATCGTTGATTCGGTCCGATTTTCCTCGTCTACCCGTTGCCCAAATAGTTATATTACTGGGCAGTACGCCAACAATCGTTTGTTAGTTTTCCTGTAGCACTCTCGAGTCGGTGCCAACGCATAAACGGCTCATTAGCCAGCTTCCTAAGTACACTCTCATAGGATATAACTAACGAATTACTAGCTTAACCACGCAATTTCTTCTCCTTCAAAAGGAAAATTTTGTTTCCCATCAGGTTTGTAGTGCTAGAAAACGAACCAAACAACATTTGCATAGCGAAGAAGCTTTACACGAACCTCTCCTTATACTTCCTTTCGGAAGTCTCTTGTCAACAGAACACTTTCCGGAATGAAAGTATATCCTCCAATGAAAAACAACAGGAAAAAGTGTCAGAAAGTCACAGAAATATACATAAAATAAGAACACGAAAAAAACATGTTTTTGGAGTATCTCGCTGGGGGGAACCGGGAACGTGAAGCTGTTTTAAATTAGAAAAGTCAATACACTCAAACATTTCACTTTCATTACAAAAAAGTTCAAGACTTCTTATCGGGTTTCAGAAAAGGCTTCCTATTTCTGCTCCTTTTCCGAGAACATCGCCGTATTGCAAGTGGAGTTATTTGGAAAGAGGAGCAACAATTGATGATATGAAGCGATACTGCAAGGACATAAAAAAATGATCGATATACTGCCAATACTCTGTCGTGGTGCTGACGGTGCACAATGGAAACGAAGAAAAAGAGGAACAAGAAGCAAAAGACCAGACAGATCGCGTAATCAAGAGGAAAAGAATAACGAGGGGAAGCTGCCGAGGTTGGCCCACGACAATAATAGTCATAATAATCAAATCCCCCCACCCCTGACATCCTGCATTGCGTGCGCTCCTAAAAGCAGCTTGGTTACTCATGTGTCACTTAAACAAGCTCGCCGGACTCGGGACTCGCAAGTTCCACGTCTATGACTGCATGACATAGCCCAACAATACAGCTATCATGGTAGCAAAAACTGAGAGGAGGGGGAACTCGAAAGTAAATGACCTCCACAGAAAACAGGATTACAGGAATAAAATAAATTAATTTTTGGAAGTAAACCTAAAAGCAAATTACACATCTAGACTCGTTGGAGTCACTTGAGGTGGAGTGCGGGTTACATTTACCAATAGCGACAGCTGTTTATACTGGGAAGCTGTATCTGATTTCAAAGGTTGGGGCTAGAAATCCTAAACTGAGCTCGCTCCTAAAAAGGATAATCGTTTAGCGATACAGGAAACGTTTAGCGAATAATGCTAGTTTGGAAGTATGATAGTTTGACTACCTTAGATGAAAAATTCCTGGAATCAGAATCATTAGGTTCGCTTCCTAGAAGCGAACGATTCATCAATTGAACATTCCAATTACATTTCTGCAACTATTGTAATTTGACTAGTTGACTAATGAGCTAGATATACTATCAGATACAGAACAATAACTTGGAAGCGGTGATTGAGTCCAACGAAGCCCTTTCAGAGAATCCGCCTGGGACTTACTAGTACGTTGCAAAAGGTCTCGAGGTACCTGGTACCTATTATATGCCATTACAGAATTCTAAAGTTGCAATATTACAATACAAATGCAGAAATTCAGAGGTATTTTACTAACGAACTTGCAAAATTACCAATAAATATGGTAAACGGCGTTACAATTAGGATATACTGTGACTGCCACAAGAAACTATGTATACGACGTTCGTTAGGAAAACAAGAAAATCTAAATTCTAAAAAATAGTGAGAAACTTTGTGTTCGCTTTACTTCTGGCAAGCACCAACTTGATTGAGTTTCGCAATAAGAACTGAAATCAGTGCTACGCTTTGTAAAAAATTGGTTGATTTTTTCTTTGCTTTACTTTGTACGTCGGCGAATTAGGACCTGGTCAAGTGTCGGAAATAAGACGTGCCCAGCGTTGTTCACAGCTAGTTGCCAATGGTTTTGCTCACAGGTCATTTGGGGTTACTGAGTAGCACGAGTTACCACGCGATGTGGGGTAGCTACACAACCCACGTACTATGTATCGAAGAGTCACGCTAATCAATACTGCGCTTATTCAGCTATGTGTTCGCCCCGCAGAAAGACAACTACGGCATCTTAAACCGAGTAAAAAAAAAGAAAGAAAAAATCCTCAGTTTCCGTTAATCTGTCATGCGCCAGACCAACAGAATGTGTTAAGCTTTCTTTTATACCTGCCAAGCCAACTTTTCTTCCCTTAATTAAATTTCCTCCAGCAATAAACTGAACAGTCACCGGCAAAATTGCTTTTTCTATCAAATGTGATCAAGAAATTACCAATCCTTTCGAAATTTTAAAAGTTAAAAGCTCATCAAGCCATTTTCAATTGTGGAGACAAACCCTTTTACCCCCAAGGAGTGAAATAGGATATATACCCATATAGACACATTGTCCTGTGCTTCTTTGGAGCCATCCTTTGCATCGAACATCAAGAATGTCAGAAATGGAAGAAAGTGTCCAAACTGGTTAGAACGCGGGAAACGCAAGAAAGCAGGTGGCTCTCGTCCCAGAACCGTGACAAACGACCAAATCAGTATAGGCTCAAGTGACAAAGTTACACGCTAGCGGCTCTATCTACACACAGGACACAGAGCAGTCCTCCCCCAACGAGCTGTATAAATATGAAAGGGCCAAGACAGAACATACGAAGGGGCTGAAGAAAGATGACGAGACACTTCATTTCCCACCATATGCGAGGGTCTCATCTGTTCTGTTAACATTCCAATTAAGTAACTTCCCTTGGCCTTAACACAAAACTTGGCGAATACGGGGGACAGAGAGGACTGAGGAAACAAGACACACAAGTTGTACAAGAAATAAAGATAAATGACCCCAAAATTAAAAAAAACTAACCTGCAAAGTATACCGCCACTAGTAAAATGAAAATTTGCGCGGAAATTATCCTTGAGAACATTTTTTCTCAATTACAAGCGAGTTTTTTCTTTTCTTTTTGAATGAGGGCCAAAAACGAAAGAAATCACTCCAATTTCACCCAATTGTTTGCAGTTTTGCAATGAAATGCCACAGTTCAACCAATGCAGCTTGGATATCACACATGGATCTCGTTATTTCCCGCTGTTATTTTTATTCTTTTTAATTAACACCAAGTAACACTGCAATTAAGAGTAATTAATCCTGAAAGTGTGGAAAAAGAGAGATGGCGTGGGAGTTTAGAGTTTCAATGAAAGGAGCTGCGATCAATGTCAGCTACGACCACTGACTAAAACGCAGCGGGGGGAGGCAGGGGGACGAGACTCGAGTGTATACGACAGAATTCGGCGTCGATGGCGTCGGCGCCGTTTGATACGGACGCCATCGCACCACGAATAAGAGACGCAGAAGAAGTGACGAAGTACAACGATATCCGTAGGTCGCGTGAGAGGAGAAGGAGATGGAGGGAAAAGAACAAGCCATGTGTGTCATTATTGGTCACGATATACCCACTGTCAGAGAAATAAAAACGAGACTCGAAACTTCCATGGTGCACTTGTACGCACGCATATGTGATCCACATTAAAGGGTTGAAAAAAACAAAGGACCGAAAACTCATAAGACGTCCAAATTATGAACGCTCATTTCCAGAACGTTCAATATTGCGCTAGGATATAGGTTGTTTTCCTTTTTAATTACCCAAATATCAATATCTCCTGGTTGTCCCAGCGACGAAAGCCAGACAGCTTCCCTTCTTTAATATCTTATTACCACAACTTTGACAGATCAGCAGTGGTAGTTTTCTCTGTCTTACCCAGCAGACATTCCCTCTTTATTATGACAGAGTAAAACTTTTCTGCCACCTGCTATCTTTTATTTGCCAATAAAGGAATTGTAAATAAAATAAAACTGTAATATTACAATATAAATGTCGAACTTGCAGGCGATTTAGTGCTCAAACTTTAAAATTATTCATGTCATATTGTAAGAAGTATTGTACTTAAGAGAATGGAAAGTCATGATATACGACGACAATAGATAAAGTATTTAATACATTTCCATCAGAAATTTATTATTATTGCTTTATTCACATATGCTCGATAGCGATTTACCAAACTCAGAAACTCCGGTAAAGAAAAACAATGGTACGTAGGCTACTGTACCTTAAGGGAAAGTGTAGATAAAATATATTGTCTTGACGCCAGCGTGACGGATTTTTTTCTACAGTTTTTATTAACCTGTAAAATGAATACGGAAGAACTACGATTCACATAGCTGGGTCCGAATCACTGTGGTAGCAAACGGAACTGTCACGAGTCGTTAAATCTTGAATACAAATTGCTAAAAATGCAAGCGAAGGAACCAGCTCGAGAAAAGGAAACGGCTAGAATTTTAAAAAGCATCTACATAGTGAATTTGTAAAGGATAAGTTCTCTGCAAGGAAAAAGGGATATGAAGGTGATACAGGAAGATATGAATTTGAAATCAAACCAAAAATGTTATCGCTTACAAAATGTTATCGCTTACAATGCACACAACTAGCGCGGGAACGATAGTTAGGTTAGCTTTTGTATCGGAACCAAAAAGGTCTTCGTTTCGAAGGATCTCTGGGTAGTTAACGTAATAATATGCCAAAATGGCGCAACTTTCAGTAGCCAAAAATCAAAGCCAAGATCTAGGTTTCCATTCTGTAATTGATAATACCCGATGTCTCGGGCCTCCGTCACGGATTTCACAGGCCCAACACTGAGCCCATTCATGTCATTCATCTAAACTGACAAAGTCCATGACGCCCTCGAACGATAAAAAGTGGCCAAAAAGCAGTTCCAATGCTTTCAAACTTGGGAAAAAGCTTAATTTTCATAACTTCTTTTACGACCTCGTCATCAATGTTGCAACTCAACTTGATGTTTTCCAGTTCCTGGGAAAACAACAACAACCTTATCAAGTTTTTACAAGGGAATATAAACCCTACAACTAGGTGTTGCAAATGCAACAGGTCGATAGGTTCGGCCAATATTTCTGGCAAAACTTAGCTCATACGAAGTAATAAGGACTTCAAATGATTGCAAGTTTCAGTATAGGCTAAGAATTTCCTCAATATGCAGGGCTATTATACTTCCAATATGCAAGGTCTCCAGGTGCTGATTGATATGTAGAACGGACACAAATCCGTTCGAAAATGTAACCTTCAATTTGTAACTTATTGGTTTTCAATTTGTTCAAAATGTAACCGGCAATTCGGAAATCCCTGAGACGTGTGATCTTGCTCAAACGAGTCGTGCATATTCCATAGGCAACAGAAAGGGCAATTTATACTAGTTTGTGGGCTGTATTGCATAATGTTTCAAGTTTGCGAATGATAGCTAATAAAATATAAGATAAACAAAAACGTAACTTATATTTCTCGGAACGCTAGATTTCTTCGAGAAAATGGAGGTCACGCCTCCACGCGAAATACTCAGATATTAGTCACGTGAGGTGATGGCATGACTTACGTGTCAACAAACAATACTTTTAAAGTGTTAGAATAATTAAATAGAAATATAACGAACGTAATAAGTTATATAGGTGCTTTTTCCCTAACGCGATTCTGGTCTGATTTAGTGGCATTATTGACTTGTTAATTAAAAACACCGTATCAACATGAGTGGAGAGAACGATATTTTGTTGCAAAGTTTGCTTGGCGAACAAACCTGGAAAGGTAAGAAGTCTTATCCAAAGCTACACTTGTCTTTACAGAGTATTGGAACTAAAAGGATTTTCTAGAAATAAGTACAAATGACGTGGCACAAAAATATTTCAAAGATATGGGATCATTTGGAGTAGAAAAATTCGGTACGTTGTAAATATTGAACCGACAATCGTTTTCCAATTTTCCATTAATTTTTCGATTATCTAGTTAGGGAGCCTGAGCGAATTAGCGAAGAAGAAAGGTTTTTAAGACAAAGAGCCCAAGAGTTAGCTTACGAAAACTACACAACGTTTATCCAAGCCGCTAACTGTTCTAAGGGCATTCTTCAAAACGTAGGCATTCTTGTTCCTTTATCTATGCGAATTTAAATTTCTACCTTTTATTCTTATTAGTTCAGCAATGTGGAAGATACAGTGGGCCGTTTGCAGGAGCATTTGAAACTAATGAACGAACAATGCCACCAGTTCTCCAAAAAAGCTCAAGAACTTGGCGGAACGCGTCGTATGACGTCGCTAACATTATCCAAGCACACTCAGCTGCTAGAAATCTTGGAATTACCCCAGTTAATGGACACTTGTGTTCGCAACAACTATTGGGAAGACGCCTTGGAGTTGGCGGCCTATGTGAACCGTTTAGAACGCAAATTAGGCTACATTCCTCTCATCAAAGTAAGCGAAAATCCATTAACGACATAAAATACCCAAAAAAAAAATTCTTTCGCTTGCAGAGTATTGCTAAAGATGTTCAAGACTGCTCCCGGTTTATGCTGGTCCAACTAATTAACCAGTTACGCACGAATCTGCCGTTGCCGCAGTGTCTGAAGCTTATGGGCTACCTTCGTAGAATGGGCGTGTTTAGCGAAGAAGAATTACGTTTAAAATTCCTCCAAGCTCGCGATTCGTGGCTAAACTCAACCTTAGAAACTATTCCACGAGACGATGGTAAATTTTCCTTAGACTGTAAGAGATTTTTCACCTAATTCTGACATTTTAGCTCACCAACATATTATGAAGACAATCGAAGTTAGTAGAGTTAACCTCTTCGACATAGTAACTCAGTACAAAGCCAGTTTTAATGATGAAGATCCCTTATTGATGGTTGGAGATGAAGGTTTAAATCAAACTGCCATTTTTCATGGTTGGATTATCCAAAAGGTTCGTTAAGGCAATTTACTTCAGTCTATTACGTATCGATTCTTTTTAAATTTTTTTCTTGGAATTTCCGAAGGAGCCATTGTTTCTCCTGGTTCATAAGTTATAGAATGACTTTCTGTTTGCTAGGTGAGCAAGTTCATGGCTACATTAAGCGCCGATTTGGAAAACATCCCGACCAGTTCCCTCGAATCCGTTTTGGCCCAGTGTATGTACTTTGGCCTAAGTTTGGGTCGCATTGGAGCGGATTTCCGGGGTTTGTTAACTCCCGTCTTTTCCCAGCTTTGTCTTTCGCGTTTCCGAGAACACGTTAAGCAAGTAGAAGCCAAGTTTATGGAAACCATGTCTAACTTTACGCTCTCCAAGTCCGTTCTTCCGATCAACCCTTCCCTTCAGACCGTAACTCCATTTATCTTATTCGAAATTTCTTAAATTTCCAATTTTATTATGCTTAAAGGAACAATTGCAACCACCCTACGGATTGCTGGAATTTCATCCGCTGGCTGAGCTGTGCAATGGATTTATTGAATCCTTCAACGATCTCCGGCTCTGTGCTCCGTTTACAATTCTCCAAGATGTGACCCTTTGCGTGCAAGAAACGCTCGCCAAAGTCGCTTGGATCCTTCACGAGTATCATCGACATGAAGAGCCGGGTTTTACGCCTAACGAGAAGGAGCAATTTGCTAAATTGTGCCAGCTCTTCGCACAAGACTTGCTCCAATACCTCCAGACCCTCTTGCACACCATCTTTCCGCTGACTCAGCTGTCAAACCACACGGGTCAAACTATCGCCGAATTAGAAAAACAGGTTAAAAAAAAAAAAAAAAAAAAATCCGTTAATGAAAAACTAATAATGTGTTGTTTGCTTTTTAGGGAGTGTCATGGATTTCCCGAGAAATAGTGTTGGAGCACATACAGCACTTGCTCCCGTCTCCACCACCATTGTCTTCAGACGTGTCAGCCGAGAATGACAGTTATATCCCAGTTATGGCTATTCAAGAAGCTGCGCTGGACAGAGACCAGAATGCTATCGATAAGGGAGAATCTGAAGGGAATTTAACACCGGAAACAAATGGTTCCGAAACAAACATAGACGACACTGCAACTAATGCAACTGAAGAGTTAGAAGAAAGCGAACATTTGCCAGATTTAAAAGAAAACCCTGTAATAGAGTCATCACTGATTGAGTGAAAATATATAATTCGTTCAAATATTCAAAGTGCAGTTGGTACAGTTTCGGTGAAATGTGTTTCTGAGTATTGCGTGCAAGGGTATTGATTCATGAATACAATTCTCTACCCACGTTTTCGTATTTGGAAATGTAGCCTTTTCTAAGAGTCTTTGTAAGAAGTTGTAGGACGATTCGTCTCCTCTGAGTTGTTTATAAGTGTGAAATACTCGGATTTCGGGTCCATAATGACGGGATCTGCGGGATCCCACGCCGAGCGCTTTACGGACAATCCCGATACGCTGCTCAACCCACTAGTGCCCATGGAAAACGGGTAGTTGCTTTGCAGGCCCAATCCTAATCCCGTGGCGGAGCCGGAAGACAAGAATTGGTTGGTCAACAGGGGATTGTTGTAAAGGGAGTTGGTCATCGAGTACGGGTTCGAGTTCAACATTAGATTGTTGTACGAATTCATTAAAGGGTTTTGTTGTTGCTGTTGTTGTAAGAGCAAGCTGAGATCGTTATTCACTCCGTATAAACCGTTGCGGCTGAAAATGCTTTGGAGGGGATTGTTGAGGTTGTTTTGGAAGGGATTGTTGAGGTTGTTTTGGAAGGGATTGTTGAGGTTGTTTAAGTTCAGGCCTCCCGATTGCAATAAACGCATGTAGAGCATGTTATTGTTGGGATTATTGGAACTTAGCTGGTTAAATAGCAAAGGGTTTAAGCCAGAGGTTAGTGTTGAGCCTAAGGAACCAGTATTCCATTGTTGTTGGGACAATGGGTTGAAATGCTGTTGTCCCATCCAATTTTTGCTTCCCAGCCAATTTTGAGATTGAGTGCCGCTCAAGAGCGGGTTGGTGAAGGAGAATTGAGAAGTCAGGGGATTCAACGAATTTAGATTCGTACCATAGGTTCCCGCCGTTCCGATACCATTGTTGCCAAAAGCGAAATTATCTTGGGGAGGAACACTGCGCTTTGCAGCATTGCTAGTAGCCTCAGCGATCTTGTCTTCCAAGATGAAGTCATCCGGAATCGGTTTGGCGTAAACCAAGATTGGTTTCAAGGTAGAAGCAGCTAAAAGCTGTCCCAAGCAAAGGAAGATGACCTAAAGCGCAGCAATGTTAACTTTTAAGATAGTTTCACATAGAAACTTAGATACCGAGAAAATTTGCTTGGAATTTTCTTAAACGTTTGGAAAATAAATGTTACTTAATGCTTACCGCCATTTGAGTCTTCATCGTAAAACTAAGTTTCTCGGTTTGTCACTTGGAAAGTTATGTCTGAAATTCGGAACCCTACGCATGGTTTATATACCAAACTTTGAATGTTAAAGGTCAAATGTCATTCCAGTGTACCGGATGGGTTACTGTTTCCCAAGTTTGCCGTAATGTCTATTAATAATAATAAAGAAGTGGAAAAAGGGTTTATGTTTCGTGGAGCAAAACGAAAAGGAGTTCATAATTGAAGGGTTGTAGGGATTGTTGTAGAGCAAGCTTCCGGAAGTATCCTTGACTTTTGCTCTTAACGACCCACTTTCTCTGACCAAAAAGAGTTCTTGAGCACAAGTTTCCTGTTCGTTTGTGTAATTTTTGTGATTCTGCATAATTTTACTTTCACTGGAACTCGGAAAATTTTCCGTTTTCCTGAACTAAAGACAGCGAGACCTATAAGAGTCGAATCTTTTGGACCTTTAAGTCAGTCAAGCTTTCAGTTTGAACAACAGCGATCATGAAGACCTTCCAAGTAAGTTTCAATCTAGTTTTCTTAAACTTAAACAAACAAAAATATAACTTTGCGTTCTTTCACAGGTAATTTTCAGCCTCGTTTGCTGCTATGTCGCTTGTGCGCATGCGGAAAAGGACGACTCTTCGTTATCGGCTTCTGCCAGTCAGCAGAATTACTTAGGACGTTCTTTGGGAGGATTCCAAGGAGGGCTGGACGGTTACGGAGGAGGCTACGGCGGCCTCGGTGGAGGCTACGGAGGCATTGGAGGAGCCTACGGCGGCAACAATGGTTATTTTAATAATGATTACAACAATGGATATGGTTCAAACTACGGCTCACGCTACAGCCCTCTCCTCTCCGTGGGGTACGGGAACGGATATGGCAACTATGGCTCAGCAGCAGGTTATGGCGGCCAACAATATAATGGTGGGCAACAATATGGTTCCGGATACTACCCTGCTGGCGGCGCTTTTGCGGGCTCGTATGGCGGGTACAATGGGTACAGTGGGATCGGCGGGGGATATGGCAACAATGCTTACTATCCCTCAACAATTGGGTCAGCAGCCTATCCAGGCGCCTATGGGGGCAACTCGTACAATGCGTACGGGGGCAACTCCGTTTACCGTGGATACTGAAGAGCGCGGTAAGAGTGGTAGCTCAACGGCGGAATGGGGGGCTGGGATCAGTCCTCAGGGCTGGAGATATTTGGAATACTGCGGAGTGATCTTTGCTTGTAGTGTATGCGCGTTCCTTGTTTGCTTCCTATTTCTCAAGTTCAAGATGTTATAATACATTACCATTGCATCCCATATCAAGAATTTTACCCCGACTTTATTATTACTTGTATTCTAGCACATACTGGATGCTAGAGGCTACATACGAATTGAATCTTGAACTTTCTTATTGTTAGCCATGTAAACGGTGTGGGAAGATATACATATTTCACAGATTACAAGGGGATTACACTAGTTTAGGACTTGGTAGTTTTAGAGTTTTTTGGTCGTAAAGAATATCAGAATATTGAGCCCAAGTTCCGTGTCTAAATTCTAAGAGTAGTCGAACTTTTCATAAGTTTCTTTTTATTTTGATGTAATACTTATTTAACTATAAAAAGTTCCAAGTTTCTAAGCAAACGGTAGTAGCTTGCATCCTATTGCAAGAAAGACGAACATTTGAAAGTTATTTATTTTTAATTGGAAGCAAGAAGTTATGTCAAACAATCTGTAATTGATACGGATTGATGGTATACTGCTGGTTTGATGGTATATACCATCAAAACTAACAAAAAACACACGTATTTGACTTTACACTACCGAGACTATGCTTGAGACTATATGTCGAAAGCCTGCTGACGATACAGGCAAACAAGAAATCCAATGTTTTTTGGCTTGCAAGGTGGAGTGAATCGATCTTTTCAATGTGAAGCCTACGTTTTATGTCAAGGAACTGGCAAAGCTCTCCGACAGTTTACGAAATAGACATCGAACTTTTTCAATCTCTCAAGCTAAGTTACACTATAGAGGCCTGTGTGCAACTTCCAGAAAAATCGAACGCTTTTGTGCTTTCGAGCTATAAATCAAACTTTTTTTTTCATGGAATACAATCGAGTTCGAAGTTTGAATACACGTTGAACATAAACATGAACGTCAATTTTTAAAGATTGTATGAGCTAACGTTGGCGTTAGTCAAAGAAGCCATGTGTCTTATTGTTGAAGAATGAATTTCTCTAAAACATTTCCGTCAGCCTTTTGACTTTTCCACTGCATAGTAGTGGCCTATTGCTTAGTTCAATTTTGGTTCGTCACCTCGGAAACGTATTTTCGTTTATTTTTTCGAATTAAACGGGTAAAGTGAAAGTATTTGTAAGTATAATTTTGTATAAAGAAACTTACACTTTTACCGACTAAAATGCAAGACTTAAAGAACAGGATCCTATTATTTGTTGACATGAGCAACAAGGTCTCAAGATTTGAAATATGCGGAAAACAAGGCAGTAGTGAAACTGAAGCTTCCTGTCCATTTTTTCCGCATTTCACTTTTCATTTCAACTTTCTCTGCCGGGTCAAAGTTGCCGCCTTTTAACATGCCGCATAACACTAGTATTTAGGCAAGCTTGTAACTTTGCATATTCTGTATGGGTAAGCCATTTAGTTGTTCCAGCTTTTACTTATAACGGGAAAAGCAAGCGAAAGATTAGGGATTCATTTCAAGTATAAAAGCTCCTAGTCGTCTAAGAAAATTTACATTGCCTTCGGTACCGTTCCAGCTCAACGATGTTTCTTTTAAAGGTACAATTAATACATTTTGTTACATTTATTACGAACTCCCACAACAAGTTTAAACTGATCGCATTCTCTTTGCATATTTTAGATTTTGGCTACCGCTTTGCTAGTTGCCTCAGCAATAACTGCTGATGTTACTGCAAGTTCGACTCGACCATTGGACCCGACTCGTTTAGCTGACAACAAAGAACCCTCGAAGAGAGAAACAGGGTACAGCGACACACACGCATCGTCTTCGTTTATCAAAGGTGGAACATTTGGCGCTGGTTCCAACAGCTATGGAGCCGGAGCCTCCTATGGCAGTACTAACTACAATAGCGGGTACGGCAACGATGGGTATAGACCCTCCGCTAACTCTTACGGGTCAGGATACGGCAATTACGGAACTGGAGATTCCTACGACAGCACAAGCTACGGCGGGTACGGTAACAATGCATACAAGTACTCTGGCAATTCGTACGGGTCAGGAAAAGGCTCATACGGCGCTACAAACTACAACAATGGGTACGCCGGAGGTTCGTACGGGGCAGGAAAAGGATCCTACGGCGCTACAAATTACAATAATGGGTACGCCGGTAGTTCATACGGAACAGGATACAGCAGTTATGGGAGCTCGGGCAATTCCTACGGATCGGGGTACAACACGTACGCACCGAGACCGACGTATTACAATCGACCATCGTTCCAAACTCCTCAATTTCGCGACCCCAAATTCCTGAAAATCAAGTTCAACAAGCAGAAAGGAGGATCCTATCCTGTAGCACCGGCCTACAATAACTACCAGTCGGGGTACAATTATGGCAACGGCTACGGTAACTACGGTTCCAGCTATGGAAACGTCAATTGTAATAATCCCTCATACCCACTAAGACCGAGTTATGGTAATTTTGGTTTAACTGGTGGAGCTTATGGCGTTGGATCTCTGTATGGAGACAACTCGTACGGTAATACTTACGGCTATGGAATCGCTGGTACGGGTTTTACTGGACCATTGGGGCATTTGGGCGGATGGTACCCAACGTATGGAGCTTACGGAGGCAGATTAGTTAATGATTTAATACCCTACACAGGGCCTCCTTCTAATGGTTATGCTGATGCTCTTTATAAAAGAGCGGCCAAGAATTAAGTGATTAACTTTATGCTTTCGAGCATGTTGATCATGTTATATATTATATGCAAGTTTTTAGTATTTCGAAGAGTTTAAATACAATACGAATTATACGCCTAATAAAGAGAAACCTAACTTGTCTGGGGCAATGGCGGCGTTGGGAATATAAAGCCTATTTTCTTACCTTCATTACGAAGAAATTTGGAAAACACAGAAGGGCTGGCTTCACTCCCAGTCCCACTGACTAAATAGTTTTCGAGAGTCAGGATTTCTTAATAAGATAAGCTGGGAACTTATAGAAATAATAACAACTTTTTAGAATTTGCTGCCGTCAAAAACTTGTGCTTGCATTAACCGAAGTGCGATGTTGTTTCTAGCGTTTTTGACAGTATTTAGTCTATTTAGGCTAGTGGTGACATCTTCCTGAATCTTTTGGGAATTCGAAGAGTTCTGGAAATTGTTGTATAACACGTTATTTAAGAAATGTAATATATGTGTTATATAACAAACATGTTCACTGTGGTCGCTTAAAGTCTAACAATATAACTGATTCTAATAGGAATTTGCTTTCTTTTTACGCAATTTTGGGCGAATATTTATTTACAACTTTCGGAATTGCTAATCTTTGTACCACCGTTTAAGTTACGCACCAAAGGTACAGGAAGAAATGTCGCCACTTAATGAAAGTTTAAAATCTCTTAACATGCGGAGTAATATGCAATTTTTCTCTTTCATCCTTCTAAAGTCGGCTAAGGTATAGTCAGAGCTTGCCTTTTTAACGAAAAAAAGAAAGAATAGAAGACTATTCATTATCTGCATAAATAAGCTTCTTATTTCGCCGTAATAGAACAGGCAGTATTACAGGTTACCACCACAGGTCAACGTCAATGCAACATCACGCAACAATACCGAACTGAAAATGCCCTTACGGTTTGACCTACATGCTCTCTCAAAGGTTGACCTCGTCGTATTCAAATGTCTGTCAAGCGACAATATACCCGCTTGTCCCGAAGAAATGAAAGGCGTCCCTTGGTCGGAAACTTTCCCACTTCCTCTTAATCAAATTATACACCACATTTTCTATATCTAACCGTAGAACGGGAGCTTGATTGGACCCAACGAAAGGATAGGAAAACGATAAGTAAGTCAGTATTTCCTCCTAGACTCCCGACTTAAACATGCAAAACGCTTTTCTTTTCATAAAGGTAAAACCGGACAAGGATAAATGCTATGTATAAAAGCACAACCTTCATCCAAGATCCAGTATCAGTAGAGCTCACCCAGCTCCTAGCGCACTAATAATCCTTCTTCCTTCAAACATCAAAGAACCCAAGAAAAACATGTCTCTCTTGCAGGTAAACATTACCTTAATTTCATTTAATTTCTCTAAACAATTGCTTTTATTTACAGACTGTTTGCTTAGCCGCTCTTTTGAGTGTCGCCTGCGCCCAATATCCTGGTGCGGGATATGGGGCTATTGGCGGAGGGTACGGTGGTATTGGCGGCGGATATGGTGGTATTGGCGGCGGGTACGGTGGTATTGGCGGTGGATACGGTGGTATTGGCGGTGGATACGGCGGTATTGGCGGTGGATACGGCGGTATTGGCGGTGGACACGGCGGTATTGGCGGTGGATACGGCGGATATGGCTTGGGAGGCGGTCTTTATGGAGGGCTCGGAGCTGGGTACGGCTTGGGAGGCTACAGTGGCGGCCTTGGAGGCGGATACGGCGGTTTAGGCTATTCCGGCTATGGCGGCTCTTACAACAGAAACTATGGTTACCAAGCTCCCATCTATGGTGCCCTAAATCCCTACGCAAATTCCTACGGATATGGTAGCCAATACTATGGTTTTGGATTGCCATACGCTGGCGGTTAGCTATTAAGAATGACCTACCTAAAGCAAATTTTAATTATTGAAATGTACTTTTCTAGGTTATGGCGGTGGGTACGGTTATGGAAGCGGCCTTGGCGGTAAGACGATTAAAATATTAAAAAAATCTGTATAATTTAAATTATGTATCTAGGTTATGGCGGCGGATCTGGGTATGGTCTTGGCGGAGGTTACGGTGGACTCTACGGCGGTTCCAAATACTTGGGCGGTGGCTACGGTGACGTTTACTAATACCTTAAAGCTTCTAACAAACGATTTTGCACTTGTATCAAGCTCGTGTTACCAAGGTTTTGAAACAATTCTGTAGAAAACGGATGTGGAAATTATACGGTTAGCTGCAAACTATGCCTTATTTTATTCTCTTAATTTTGTTTTTAATTTTCTGACAGTCATGACGAATTGATTAGCACTACATAAATGCAGGTGATGTAGAGAATATTGACTTCGAATTATAAGAAAGGGCAAAGTGTACAGATGTTCTACGAGAAAACGAAAGCAGAGTACAATGTGTCTAAGAGTTCTTTGCATGCACAGCTCTATAGACCACGTAGCGTTAACGTTCGCTATGGCTTCCGCTAAGGTTCAAGTGACAAAAAAGCGCTTATCTGGTGATTATTTATGTATTTCTTAGGCGATTTTCTTCGTATTACTGGCCATTTGTTTGGTTTTATCTGCACCTTCCCTTGGCGATGCTGAATCTGTTACAGCTTTAAAAGAAAGCAAGAACAACGGTGATAAGCTTCAAATCGTTTTTCATGGAACTCATAATATTTCAAACAGCAGAAAAGCTGAAGAATTATCATAACTTCGGTAGCGTTCTGTTCGCCCTTCCACTACCTCCACCGCAGCCTTTAAAAATTACAAGATGGGGTGGATAAACTGGAAAAAGTTATTTTCTTCAGTTTCCTTTTATTGCATAAGATGTCAGTGACGTAGTTGATGGAACTCGAGCGTGATAGTTCATTTATATTAGCTAGTGCATAGTAAATATCGAATGAAAATTTTAACACCAGCAGGTATAATTTTTAAATCGAATTTATTTTTATTATGAAGCACAGTTCGAAGGAAACATGAATAGAAAAAATCACTAAATTCATTTTTTGCCAAATCCCTGACCACGATAAAAGGGATTGTTGAACTCTTGCCTTCCAAAGCCGGGGTTGTTGTACTGGTTGTTGTTTGCAAATGGAGGGTAACCAGCCTGATACGCCAATTGCGGTCCGTAATTGGAAATGCCTTGATAAGCTAACTCGGGCCGGTATAACGGATGGCCGGGATAGATGGATCCCGAAGACGGTCCAAAAGCGGTTGGTACGTTTCTGTTGAAGTTACCGTTGTTGTACGGGACACCAGAATTAAAAACAGCTGATGGATGAATTGGAAGTGCTCCTCGAGTAGCTTGTACAATGGGTGGCGCAATTGGTCCGACATTTGCACCGGGTCCCACAGGTATACCGGGTGCACCTGAACCTGCGGTGGTAGCTTCTCCTGGACTTGCAGGCGTGTACGACACTTTAGCTCGGTAGCCTTACAATACAAAAAAACATGATTTAAAGTTCAAGAAAATCTCTATCTAATTATTACCTCCAGCGTCGGCGATGTAAGTCACCGTTTGAAGTCTTCCGTCCGGCAACAAAACTTTGTATTCGCCTGTTGTAGTGTCGCCAACTTTCTGTTGCTGGTGAGAATGTTCGTTTCCATTATAATCGTTCACTGCATAGCGAAATCCATGTTCACTTCCAGCCTGAAAAGAAAATAGCTTACAAAAGAGCGCGTTAAATCCTACCAATTACTTGGGCATTATCGCGTCCCACGGGCAACGGATTGGGTCCTGCGTTTGCCACTCCAAGAAAAGAGATTGCTAGCACACACGTCTAAAAAGTATTAACATTACGCACTAATTGATAGTAAGGATTTAGATTTTTACTAGTAAAAGCTCCATGGTCTGGCTGGGAGAGTTGTCCAAGAATGAATGAAAGAATTTCGGAAAGTAAAAGGAATATTTGGACTTTATAGCTTTCTCAATTTATGTATGTTTAACCATACGAGGAAAAACCAGTACAAAGGTCACGCAACGTTCGGAAGCGTAGGTATGTAATTTGGGTACTTTTACCAGGAAAAGGGAGAAACGACGTTGCTTGACCCAAACTTAGTCAGCGGAAGTTCCGAGGCCAACGTTAAGGAAATGAGAAGGAAATCAGACCCGTTTACTTTCACTCATGCATTTTATCCACTCATATCACGTTATAGCATTATTGGGTGTATCTTTTAAGTTACGCTGTTTTGATTCCAACTTTAAGGCCACTTCTCCCATTCCTAGAATATATAAATAATTACAGTTTTCCTCTTTAAAAATCTAGTTAATTTGAATTTCCCGCTTTTCTACTCAGGCGGTTTCGTGACGTCACACATTTGGGTGATGTGGCAATATTGAATCGTTTCTGCATATCGATAGTTACTGCGAGATTTTGGTGTTCGTAGGTCTTTTGGTAAGCTTACGCAGAAAAATTAATAGAATTTGCCTAATTACTTGACAGTAGTCATAATTAGTTATTCACATAGTTAAGAAAGTTTTTCTTTGGTTAAAACTAAGTTATCCATGTTAAGGGCTTATTTAACAAGCTTAGATTTAGACTGAAATTTGAGTGCTAACGAGTACGAGTACTGCTGTATAGTATAGTAACGGTTTCTTTGGGATTGCTGTTTATAGTCTTTATTTTCCTAGAATCTCTTGATTCATCGTCATCTTGTGATGGCTACGTATCAAGAGTTCATCCAGCAAAATGAAGACCGGGATGGAGTCCGTTTTTCGTGGAATGTTTGGCCATCAAGCCGACTGGAAGCTACCCGACTAGTTGTGCCTGTCGGTTGCCTTTTCACCCCCCTTAAAGAAAGGCCAGGTAACCTTAAAACACTCCTCTATTCCTCGCTAAATCAGTTACACTACTTCTTAGATCTGCCACCAATTCAATACGACCCCGTACTCTGCACTAGGAGCACTTGTCGAGCAATCTTGAACCCGTTATGCCAAGTGGATTACCGGTCCAAGTTATGGGTGTGCAACTTCTGCTTCCAACGCAACCCCTTCCCACCCCAGTATGCAGCTATTTCTGAGCAACACCAGCCTGCTGAAATCATTCCCCAATTTTCCACCATCGAGTACACCATCACAGTAAGTCTATTCAACAAGACATCCATCAATTTTTCTAAACTAACATTTTAATGACAATTTTTCCTTAGCGTGCTCAATCCATGCCGCCCATTTTCCTGCTGGTTGTCGACACTTGTGTTGACGATGAAGAACTCGCTGCCTTGAAAGAGTCCTTGCAAATGTCTTTATCTTTGCTGCCTCCAAATGCGTTAATCGGCCTTATTACCTACGGCAAGATGGTCCAAGTCCACGAGTTGGGCTGCGAAGGCTGTGCCAAATCTTACGTTTTTCGCGGAACCAAAGACTTCACCACGAAGCAAGTTCAGGATATGTTGGGCATTGGAAAAGCTTCCAGTGGAGCCCCAGGTCCTGCAGGGACTCCAGGAGCGCCTAACGCCCCTGGAAATATGCCACCCGGCGGTCAAGGGGGCGTGTCCACCTCTCCTGCGAGTGTGATCGCTGGGCGTGGTCAGCCAGTGTCTCCTGGAGGCCGGTTCTTGCAGCCGGTCCACAAATGCGATATGAGTTTGACAGACTTGCTAGGCGAACTGCAACGCGATCCTTGGCCCGTCCCGCAAGGGAAACGCCCTTTAAGATCCACGGGCGTGGCTCTGTCCATCGCAGTTGGTTTACTAGAGGTAAAAACTAATGCAATTTTTGTTATTATTTAGTACTAACGTGTTGTCTTCTTTCTGGACTACTTTAGTGCACTTATCCCAATGCTGGTGGCAGAGTCATGCTCTTTGTAGGCGGAGCCTGCTCGCAAGGGCCCGGCATGGTCGTCAATGACGATTTAAAGCAGCCAATTCGCTCCCATCACGATATCGAGAAGGATGCTGCAAAGTATCTGAAGAAAGCTTCCAAACATTATGAAGGATTGGCAGCCCGAGCTTCAATTAATGGCCATGCGATTGATATCTACTCATGTGCCTTGGATCAAACTGGCTTGCTGGAAATGAAGACGTGTCCTAACCTCACGGGCGGACATATGGTTATGGGCGATTCCTTCAATTCATCTCTGTTCAAGCAGACGTTCCAGCGGATTTTTGCCCGAGACCAACGCGGAGAGTTTAAAATGGCGTTTAACGCCATTTTGGAAATTAAAACATCCCGTGAACTTAAAAGTAATTAATTTCTTTCAAGTTTTCGTCAGTATTCTTATTTTCTCGTAATTTCAATTTAATTAAAAATTAAATTTTTCAAAGTTAAATTAACTACTGTTTGAATAGTAAGTTTCTAATGTTTGTAATGGCAGTTAGCGGCACCATTGGACCGTGCGTGTCAATGAACGTGAAAGGACCTTCTGTTTCGGAAACAGAATTAGGAGTTGGTGGAACTTGTCAATGGAAGTTCTGCACTCTGGGTCCCAACACTACGCCAGCGGTTTTCTTTGAGGTGGTTAACCAGCATGGGGCTCCGATCCCACAAGGTGGGCGTGGCTGCATTCAGTTCATCACACAGTATCAGCATTCGAGTGGGCAGAAACGCGTTCGCGTCACCACAGTGGCCAGAAAGTATTTTTCTTAGAAGTTTAAATCATTTAACTTAAATTACAAATTACGTATTTTAGTTGGGCGGACGCAACAGCTAATTTGCATCATATTTCAGCCGGGTTTGATCAAGAAGCTGCGGCAGTTTTGATGGCTCGTTTAGCTACTTTCAGAGCTGAAACTGATGAAGGTCCGGATGTATTACGTTGGGTGGATAGAATGCTCATTCGCCTGGTATTTTTCCCTCGAACTCTAATTAATCCTCTAATTACATACTAATCTTTGGTTGTTTTTAGTGCCAGAAATTTGGCGAGTACTCCAAAGATGATATCACCAGTTTCCGTTTGTCTGAGAATTTCAGCTTGTATCCGCAATTTATGTTCCATTTGAGGCGATCGCAATTTTTGCAAGTTTTCAACAACAGCCCAGATGAAACGTCGTTTTATAGGTCAGGAAAACAAATAATTTTAATTTCCTTTTCAATTTTCATTTTTTTAATCAAAATTCTGGATTATTGGTTTTAGGCATATGTTGAACCGAGAAGACTTGACTCAGTGTCTGGTGATGATTCAGCCGATTTTGTACAGCTACAGCTTCAACGGGCCTCCTGAGCCTGTGCTTTTGGATACGAGCAGTATTCAGCCTGATAGGATTTTGCTCATGGACACGTTTTTCCAAATTCTAATTTTCCATGGCGAGGTAAAAACCTGGTTTTCAAGGTATCCTCGTACTAGAATCATAAATGGCTTCTTGTTTTGCAGACTATTGCCCAATGGCGAGCTGCTGGATATCAAAATATGCCCGGCTATGAGAATTTCAAGCAATTATTGCAAGCGCCTGTGGATGATGCCCAGGAGATTCTGCAAACCCGGTTCCCCATGCCACGTTACATTGATACAGAGCAAGGCGGATCCCAAGTATGAATTCGTTCCTATCGTTTCATTCTATATACAAAACAAAACAGAAAATAATATAACATTTAAGAATAATATCCATATTTTTTTTTTTATTGTGAAATTAAGGTGTGAGCTGGGCTCGTTGCCTGGTATTTATTAATTTGCTTTCCTCTTAGGCTCGATTCTTGCTGTCTAAAGTGAACCCGTCCCAAACGCACAACAATATGTACGCCTATGGAGGGGTAAGCACACGATTTTTTTTTATGTTAGCACTAATTACTATTAAGGGATTAAAAAAAAATCATACCAAAGTAGCGCCAAAGTATTGAATACTTAAACATTCACGAAAGTTTTGTATACGAGTAGTTTATAGTGTTATTAATTGCATTATTTTGTGTTTTCTCCCCGTATCATCATCCGTCGTTTTCAGGCCATGCCCGTTCCATATTCGGTTGGTTATCGATTCTATTTTCGGGGGATTTTTTTTTTTTGTTGGTTTGGTAGTTTGGATTCATTTTCGGTTAGGTGAAGGTTTCTTGGGTGTTGGCGCGCTTTTTCGTGAAAGGGGAAACTTGATGAATTGTGTGTGAAAATGCTAATGCTTTCGCCTCTTTTCTTTAGGACGGAAGTGGAGGAGCTCCCGTTTTGACAGACGACGTGAGTTTGCAAGTATTTATGGATCATTTGAAGAAGCTGGCTGTGTCCTCGACAGCTTAAGTTGGGTCTTGAACAAAGACTGGAACACTGGAACTTATTGGATTGTTATCGGGATTACGAATAAGGGCTTTATTTCTACAATTGTTGTACAAGCTTTGTCTTATAGGTGTATACAATTCTTTTGCCTATATACAACTTACCTAGAACCATAAACATTCCCAACTCTTTAACCTGTTTTTAAGTAAATTGGAATGGTGAATTGATTGAAAAGATAATAACGTTTAAGTATAGTTTTATAGGCGAGGTTTAAATAATAAGGTTCAATTTAAAAAACGAATAGACATTTTCTGCTCCACATCGGTGCGTTCCAACACTTGGCAAAATTCTTGGAAGGAAATCTTCTGATCCCCATCTTTATCAGCTTCCAGGATGGTTCGCTCAGCAATGCTCGCCAACTGCTCTTCACTAGAATAACACATTAAATGTATCCTTTTGGTTCACCAATTGTGTAAAAAACAAATAATTTCTTCAAATTTATAATAGTAAAAAAATCTCTTAAATTATATAAATAATTCATTATCTCATGGAAATAAGTGGGATAAAATGTACCTGATGTTGTCTCCCACCATGGTTTGCAAAACTAATAGCAGTTCTTCGCGAGAAATAACGTCATCGCCATCCGTATCGTACATCTTAAAGGCAACTACGTTACGGAAAACTTTTGTTAGAATGACTGAAGTGGATTGGTGAGACTTTACAGTGTAGCTTAGCTTCTCGGGAGTTCATCTTGTTTTCTTTGTTTTTCTTAATTGGACGGAAATGCGCTAAAACTCGCATGAACTGCCTGAAGTTGACTTGCTCGTCCGAGCCCGAACTCTCGGTGAAAAACGAGTTGATAATTCGCTCGCCTAGAGGGTTAATAGCCAGCTCGGGGATTCTTTGAAAATCATCCCTGGAGAGGGTGCCATTATCTCCTTTATCAAGACTGGTGAACCGGCTGTAAAGGCGCTCGATCTGGCTAGGTGTGACTGAAAAGAAGGAAAACGTGACCGTGCATAAGTTAAATTGGCGACACGATAACGTTAACGACACAGCTGGATCTATTTAAGATCGCAGTACGCAGAAAAAGTAGATATAGCACAAAACTTAAAGGACATTTGGATTTAACTTACAGCCTGTTTCATCCTGGATTTCTTTAATTTCTTCTTCACGTAACAACAAAGATGATCGGTTGCCCATTTCTACACAGTTTTAGCTGTACAAAGCAGAGATCCAGGAGCAAAACAGAACAAAATCACACTTTCTAACCAAGTCGGACAAGGACAAGGAAGTCAAGGCATTGAGGCACTGCATTTGCTCGCATTTCGACTTCTTTTATCCGCCACTAGATGACTCGCTGTGTAAAAATCGCTCCAGAATTTTGTTTCCGTTTTTAGCAGCATGTGATAGCGTTGCATAGCATATTGATAGCGTTGATGGCATGTTGGTAGCGGCAAGTGCACGTTTCAGCGATAGTAAATCAACTGCGCAATTTTAAAGCTAATTAGTACTTATAGATGTAGGTATCGTGTATGGTACAGCTTCGATATTTTCTCAAAATAACAGTAAATATAATAGCGTTAAATCGACGGATGACAAGGGATGATCTTCGAACTGGCGTATAATCTTGGGAGTTATCCAGCACGGGTCGGTCATTTTTTGCCGCCAAATATTGCGATCATTTTCATTGCGGAGCGCACGACTCGCACGTTTTGGCTTACAGCAAACCTTGATTGGATTAAAAAAGCACAATCTTCTTTCCTGGCGGTAAGTATGCTATTGCTTTCGTGTATTATTTTCCCCCTGTTTTCCCTCGGATATTCAAACCAAAGAACAGGGAACAATTCCTGCCGGTTCTATGATTCTGTAATATGGGTCATTTACTCAGATTAGCGCATAAGTAAGCGCAAACCACATGCGGTTGAGTATTTAGATGTATACAACACATCTAACACTGAAAAGCAGGTGCGTTTTATGTTCTTTTAGCGTATGTCGAAAAGCGTGGCTTTTCAAATTAGGTCGAAATCCTTAGGAAAAAAGTTATTTTAGGACCATTGACCAAATCACTTGTGGGTTTTTATTATTATTTCCCCACAGCTGAAAGATAATATAATGGACTCTTTCCAACTCATCGAACTTATTCTTTGAGCTGTAAATATATTCGATATTATATTCGTCCCCTTTGGAAAACACCCTCATCCCCATCCCCCTTCACCCCACCAAAAAAGAAATAAAAAATGTGTATTCTGTGGTATTACGCCCTACATGCTTTGTCAAAATACTCGAAGGTTAAGCGCTTTGGTGACTTGAGCAACAAAGGAATTGCGACGTGGAGGATTCTTTTGTTTTCAGTGCGGGTTTTAGTCAAGTCTGATATTTCGCGAATGTCAATCTAGTATGCAAGTCACTTTTTCTCGAAGATAAGTATTTAGTGTCGCCAACCAGCAATCCGGATATACTTGAATAATACTTTTATGGTAAAATGGCAGAAAAGTCGTATATCAGAGCTTCAAAAGTTGAAAGCTTCACTTCTTTCCCTAAGTGTCCGTGGTAAAACCTGCGTTTGATGGCCAAACCCACAACCATGAAGCTTTTACGTCCACTACTTCTTTCATTCTTGTCTCTGATCGTGACACCGCGGCGACAGATTAGCTGGAAGTCATCGGTACGTATGTAAATGTCTCGTAAAACGAGAATTTCCTATGTTTTAAATCCTTTGAAGTCCAAATGTGTTCTTGTTGCTTCTTTTTGCTGTTTTTCCTTTCTCTTTGAGGTGTCCTATTTGCGACAAGGATGTCGGGACGAATAATAGCATGTTGCATTCAAAAATCCACTATAAAATCGCCAAAAGTAAATCAATAAAATAATAAAATTCACTCAAATTCAATACATTTAGCTTGCATTTAATTTCAATACGTCTAACTTACTCGAAAGTAATGCACACGTCCGGTATTATGTTTTAATCTTCTGTAATTTCTTGTAAGAATACTAAATTACTGGAAACACATTGCGTGACAATAATTGAGATGAAGACTCTTCCTCTAGGCTAACTTCCTTATATCAATACAGCCTTTTGGCGTGAAAGGTTTCTTTTTAGTTTTCTCCGTTGTTTATGAGCGTGAATGCATGAGATGTATTCAACAATTCTGAAACTTTGGGGCTTATAATTATGAAAGAAAATGTTGAGCTAATTATGACGCTTGGTATGTTGGTTCAGCCGGTGTTAAGGGGACCAAAAATTAGTTCAAAAGGGTACAATTGAGGGTAAAAGCGTGTAGCAGATTGCATGATGTGGATCACCATGGCATCAGTGACATATCGTGGTCATCTGGCGCAAAGGCGTAGAATTAAATAGACTGTGCAGGTGTTCCAATGGGCAATGGTCACTATAACAATAATAATGACCCTCTCGGCGTCATGAGGGTGGTTACCAGGTTCAGAAAAGTCACGCTATTGTCCCATATCCCCTCATATCCGTCCCTCCCTGTCCTCCGTAACATAAATTACGAGGGTTTGACACCTTTTCTTTTCTCCTCGTATTAATACCCTTGATTCCATTTCCTTTTTTTCTGGTTCTCTGCTCAAGCTTCATTAGACCCTAGACTTCCTCGAAGCGATTTTCTAGTATTTGTGTTTCTTTCTCTGCCCCACCTTTCCTTACAAAAAAACTTAAATGGATTGATCGACTTGATTTTTGTCGCCGAATGATATTTGATGTTATGTAGCGTCTGCTGGCTTCGCAAGACAAATTAAAAATGTCAGAGTTTTTACAAAGAAAGCGCTAACGACTTTCGACAATCATTTGTTTTTTACTTTGTGTGGTTTGGAAAAACGTTTGAGAGTAAAGAAAATGAACGGGATTCTGTTTGTCCTTGGTACCAAACAAAGAAGCGATTTTTTTGTTGCTCGGTTTATATTTCAGTCTCTTCCGAGGAGGCGTTTGCACTCACACAGAGCCAGGGAGGCTCTTTTGCTTTGTCTAGTTGATGATGTTGATTATAGCGGGACCTTCAGATTTTTTTTATTTATTTTTTTGGTTTTTCCTTACTTTGCTTCGAGAGTGATAAAAGCGCACAGAGATATATACAACTTGGGATCCATAAGAGCGAGTCAATTATAGCAGGCGTCCATAACAAATGGATGTGTGGCCCGAAAAAAATGTGCCCATGCAAGGTTAATGGTCTGCGAGTGGATTTTTTGTTTTTTTAGCAAGTTAGTTTTTCTCTTTTTTGAGGAGAGTACTGTCCGCTGTCTTAGCACTTAATGGAAGACTTGTATCCGAGATGGAGGGGAAAAAGGTGTCATTAGCGTAGGCGACCGTGCGAATTTCAACCGAGAACTTCCGAGGTGAAAACCCAACATTATGTACACAAAAAATATCATCGATTTCAAGGGCTGGAAAGCTGTTTTCTTTATTTCCCTTTTCAATTGTCTCACTATAAATCGTCATAGGGAAAATAGGAAATTTGCCTAAGGGGTAAAGTTTAATTGTCCGTAAATTTGATGCAAATATCCTTTGTCGACAGCGTGAGTTTGCAACTTCTTAGAAGGAAAAATATGGGAATTGTGTCGGTTCTCGTTAGACGCCTTGATTTGTATTCAAGAGAATATTCAATTATAAAAGTGAATGAGCAAAAACTATAAGGGAACAGTTTGAAGTACTAGTTCTCACGTGTTTGGGACCTTTTGTTGAATTTTGCAAAAATGTATACGGACGGCTTTGGCCTTTCAGGTGCGTCGTATTAAGAAAGCTTTTGTCTTTAACTTGATTTCTATAGTCACCCTGCCCTGGTCTATTCAAAAGCTGTTTTTGTTCCCCAATTTTGTTTATTTAAAGTTTAAAACTGAAAGGGGGGCGATATGGTGAGACGTGACGTGACAGGGACCATATTCTGTTTTATGGTTGCTCTTATGTATGTCCCCCCATATCAATCCCTCTGATGGTTTAAAACAAAAGAAAAGTGAGACAAGCCATAGGGAGACCCCTTCATTTGCATATCAAAAACGTTGGCTCGTTTTTTTTTTGGGTGCCACTAAAGCGTAAGCTCAGGTCTGCTATGTTTTTTGCTACCATAACTTGTAGCGTGCATCCTCGCCATAGAGTCCGCATGTCCACCAGACTGGACTTGCATATCAGATGTGAAAGAGAAAGAGAAAGACGAAAGGAAGAAGATTTTTCTCCGAATTTTTTCTTTTTGGTAAAATTCCCCACCGTAGGCTAATTGGCCTTTCTTCCACGCTGGAAACGCTAACCCCTTTCTTAGCCCTTTTACTTGTTGTAATTCAGTTCAATTGAATTGTATGCGCTATACCCTTCCAAGATCTGAATTACGTATGCATGGCCTGGTTTGACACATCAGCGGAGCAGTTGGGAATTAGGTCCGGGAAACTTCGTTAGTAATTACGGGAATTCTAGCTATATCTGAAGTGTCGAGTGCTGAATCAGGTTTGGAATGAGACAATCATTTCGTTACCATTTGTTTCTGCAAGAAAAACTACGTTAAATTAACACGCTTGCAAATTGTAGAACTAATTTTACAAGTTGACTTTGAATGCCATTTCTTGTTCAAAAATGGTCAGAACACAACTCCTCACCCCCTACCCTATTTGTGAAGTAATAAACTACGGTAACAGCCTTAAGCCTACAAGCCGTATTAAAAAATAAAATAAAAAATGGTCAGAACAGTTTTGACAAATAAAGCTATAAGCAATTTAGGCAGTGTCGAAGTTATACTTTGAACAAACTATCTTGCTAAACGACACACTGTCTATTTGGTGGTAATTTCGTGATTTTGCACATTTTACGAATTGAAGCTCTGTTTGGACAGTACTTCAAGATATTCTCTTAACTTTCATTTCTGTCCGCTATAAAAGTTAAGAAATTATGAAAAGTTCGACCTCGTGTGCAATTTGGGTTTATTGCTTCACTTTACACTTTTTTGCTCCCGTCTTATACTGATAAATTAAACCGTGAAGAAACTAAGGGTACAACAGTAAAAAGAAAAGAATCATACAATCAAAATACGATCGACAGATCAATTATGTTATAAAAAATCAACAATACAAACAGAAGAAATTGGTCATTATTACACAGATATCAGAAATGTAAGTTGCACAAGTTACTTGTGACACACATGATGGTTTTAAACTGTATTCCAATCTCCTACATGGCAGCAGAGTCCTTTGGAGGCCGCACTGATTCGTACGTGGCAACAGTCTTTTGGAGGCTGTACTGATTCCAAGGAAAATTCGAGTGAGTGAGCTATATATCGAACTGACTTGAAAGGAAAACGTGCGAGTGCGAATATTCCGGAATGCGCTGCCATAGTTTCTCGGCAATTTATTTTATTACCCTTTGTTTACCACGTGTCGATGTTCAACCTTTACTGAGGATGAGTATAAAAAAGGATCCAGGATCTTGGTTTGGGGGGGGGGGTTCAAGTCATGGCCGTATCCAGAATTTTGGTTGGGGGGGAGTGCTTGTGGATAAGGTGTCCGTACAGTACACATTAGAAGTTTTAGCGCAGGCTCCTTGCCGAAACTTCCTTTCCGATTGAAATTCCAACGTGTACGCGCTGTCAGGATTGGGAAAAAATGCTCCCTCTGGAGCTGCCTCGAAAGTAAAAATATGTTGTCTTTGGATTGAAAGTTTTTAGTCCGCTGGGGAAGAATCCCAACAACTTCCGATGTGTATGAGTAGCTTTCCCATCTACTAGAAAGTTTTCTAAATCGTCAGCCAATCAGAATCGACCTACACTTTTAGCGCGTTCTGTTCAAAAGTAAAATGGCTTCTAGAAACGCTCCCTTGACTAAGGGATTAGGGTCTCAGAGGCCCAAATGCCTAAACGCTTACACATTGGAATTATCAACCGGGAGGAAGTTCCGGGAACGATCTTGCGCGAAAACTTCCAATGTGTACGGCCGTCTTAACGTTTGGCATGGTATAAAAGTGAAGCCAGTGCAGCACACAGGACCCATTCGACTTTCTGTCAACAATCCACCTTACCGTCAAAACCTTACGTTTCTCTTGCTCTTTCCATTTTCGTGTGTGTAGAGTTCAACGTTGCCTTGCTGGCATTAATAAAGTTTTATTACAAGTCAAACGTACATTAATTTAAAAATACACAACGCAGGGTCTAAGTTTCCCATTCTTCAATTTATTCTCCTCGTCACCATGGGCGGTGTTTAGCCTTCTTCTTTCTTCTTCTTCTTCAGTGTTTAACTTTTTTCTAGTCCCCTTCTTATTCTTCTTTTGCTTCCGATGTCTCGTGTCTCTTTTGGAGATTGTTTATGTATAAATGGGAGAGATGTCGTTTCCTTGTTAGGCCTCTTTTGCATTTCATTCGTCTAACTTGCAGATTCCCTTCCCTGTATGAGCTAAAAAAGGGAAATCACGACAAAACGGACCGTTTAGCTAGAAACCGCGGCCTTACTTGAAATCGTCCTCAAATATAGTCCAAGTTACTGTACGGTACCCAAATAAAGTTGATCGAACTGTCAAAAGGGGGTATAGGTGGACAACTCCCGCTTATGAGCAGCACTCACTGTTACATTTCGTTATATTATTATTGCCTCACTTGGATTCATATATGATTCATTACTGCGTCGCTAAAGTCTACAGTATTCCTTGAAATATTAATTATTGGTTGCTCAAATCAAAATCACAGTTTTTGCTATGCATTACAAACAATTTCTTTGCAATATTTACGGTTAAATATATTACCCTTTATGCCAGTATAATATGGTACATTTTCGTACTTTTTCACGTTTTTTGTACTTAAGTACCACAGATTTCTGCACTCATGTTGCAATATTGAAAAATGATTTTTCAAAATATTTTACTGTCGTGAAAGCAACGATATTTAATTTTAAAATCACAGAGATTTTTTTTCAGTAAGTAACTAAATGACTATTTCGTCGACTTGTTTTGATGTTTCGTGGCCTGGCCACTTGTGTAAACAAATCCCACAAATCAGGATTCGCAAAAGCAGCCAAACAGAGTCCGTTTGGAAGGAGGAGAACTATATCCCTCCCCAATGGTACCCTTGCACCGTTTCCCAAAACCCCCGTCCAAGAGGAGGAAAACGGAGCTATAGGTACCGCCTTTAACAGTACAGCGGACGAAAATGGACACCTAAAACGCAGCTAATGGCTTCAATATTTGTTGAAGGTTCACTGTTTTGGGCAAACGGGTGCACGCAAGGGACGGTTTTGAACTGTATTGCAATCTCCAACTGGGCAACGGAGCCCTTTGGGGGCCGCAAAAACCGGTGAAAATATAGTTGAGCAAACACTGAAACTGATTCTTAAGGAACCGTACATATTGGTAGTTTTAGCTTCCAATGTGTACGGACGGCCATACACATTGGAAGTTTTAAGGCGGCCGTACACATTGGAAGTTGCCTTTATAGGAAAAGTCGAATGAGTGAGTAAACTATTCCTCGGATGACTTCAAAGGAAATGGTGCGCGAATGAAATTTTCGGAAATATCAGCAGTGTTTCGAAATGTGCTGCTATAGTTTCCCGAAAAAATTCTTATCCTTGGGTTTCAGGTGCTCTCTACATGGCTAAGGTCAATATTCAGACCATCATTTTGAGTCTGGTATACCTTCCTGATGTCGGTTTCGCATGGTTCAGTGAAACAGCATGAGAGTTTGGCATGGGCAGTTTAGCGACTTCATCATCTTCTTTTGCTTCCGACGTCTCTTTTGAGGACGGTTTAGGTACAAGTAGGAGAGGAATCGTTTCCTGCTTATTTTGCTTATTATTGTTCTTCTAGCTTGCGGATTCCCTTCCCTGTATAGCTGGAAAAAAGAGGAAATCAAGATGAAGCAGACCGTTTAGCTGAAATCGCGGCCTTACTTCAGATCGTCTACAAATAAAGTTCAAAAGTACTATATATACGGTACCCAAATAAAGTGATCGAACAAACTATACTGTCAAACTGTGTTAAGCGGACAAGTCCCGACCAAGTAGCATTCATTTCGCTTCCCTTCGTTATTCATTATTGCCTCACTTGGATTCATATTATTCATTATTGGGTCGCTCAAATCAAAACCATAGTTTTTGACATGCACTGCCAAACTGTAAAAAAATACGTGTAGTTTTACTCAAAATTTTGTAGTGCAGCATTTTTCACCATGAAGAAATTTAGTAAAATAAAAATTCAAACTTTGTGAGTAAAACTTTTTTCCACTTTGGGAAGTAAAAAGTCTATTGAGTAATCATTTTACAAGTCCTCGAGTAAAAACGTTCTTTGTAGAGCGTAATATAAGATAAACGTGTTTGCTGGAAAAGAACCGTATATTTTAACAAACCGATCAGGACTAAGTAATTATCGCATCATCACAAAGTGACAAGTGAAGATTATTTTTAAGAAGACAAATATTTCTCGGGAGTAATTTTTACTGGAATAATGTACCATTAGTGTAAGAATGGACGAATTTCTGTGTAACTGTTTTGTATGCCGTCATATTTACACTATAGTCCTTTGACATGCCCTACGTGCCCTATATTCGAATTTTTCGGGTTTCATTTCCTGTTGTCTAACGCTTTTACGAAGTTAACATTCTGGAAACTACTTAAAAATGCAATATGCAAGATGCATGAGAATTTATATATCTTAGGGAAGTATGTTTAAGTTGACATAATGTTGGATTGATTGTTTAGACAGAAACAATGAAGTAAGAGGCTTCTGATGGCATACGAATGTTTTTGGAAAGCCAAAAAAAAAATACTCGATGTAGACCCAGGAATAAAAGACTGCACGAAAACGGAATTTCGTTCACGGAATCGTTGCTGTAATACAAGTAATGCAAAAATATTCCAGTCTGCCAGAAAAAGATTGGGAGTCGGCATGGATTGGTCCTGTGAACAAGTTCTATGTCCGTTTATTCGAAATTCCAAGTAGCTATTTTATGAAACTTGCAACTAAATATTTTACAACTAGTTTGAGTTTCTTGTTTGAGTGAAATAAAAGAACGTGGTACTGGGAGTTGACATATGGGTTGGTCCTAAATGAATCAACGCAATTCCCAAGTCTGTTTTAAATAACTTGCAACTAAATACTTTTACAATCTATTGTGAGTGAAAAAAAAGTGAAAACTTTTGTTCGTTTATTCTTGTTTGTTGAAAATCTTTCTGTATTTCGAGTCGACATGGGTTGATCCTAAATGAACCAACGAAATCCCAAGCCTATTCTATGTAACTTGCAACTTTTACACTCTAGTAGGCATTTTTTTTTAGTAATTGAAGCGAAGTAACTATTCATTTGACGTGTTTTTTGTTCTGTTTTTTGGCCTGGCCACTTGTGTAAACAACACATCCCACAAATCAGTTCATGAAGCAGCCAAGCGGTGTCTGTTTGAAAGAAGAACTATATCCCTCCCCCGTACCTGATATACCCTTGCCCCATTCCCCAAAACCCACGTGGAGGATGAAGACGGAGCAATATTTACTGCCTTTAAGTACGATGACATACATAATGGAGACTTTAAACGCAGCTAATGGCTTCAAAATATGTGAAGGTTTACATTTTGGGTAAAAGATTAATTTTCTACACAATAAGGGCAAACAAGGGTCAAAGCAGTACATCCTTAGTGCTCTAGAAACACCTCTCGACGTGAAGGAGTTTTTTCTTATTGTTATTATGACTTTTATTTTTCTGTGGTGTAAAAAACTAACAGTCACAGTTTGGAGGACATGGTTGAATTGTTGGGACCACATCTTAAAAAATCCGACTCCTCGAAACCCTTTTTGATCCGCCCGTTCTGGGAAGTCTTGAAAAGAAAACGAAAGTCTTTCAAGTACATTTTAAGGAGCTTCAAGGGTTATTTGAGTAAGGTTGATGATGAGGGCTGGAAGATAAGTCCCGGGGCTATTCACGCATATTGTTAGCACTATTTTTTTATTTGCCCCCAGGCCACTTGGAAAACACCCTTTTCTTAACAGGAGTTACCAAACAAGAGGGTGCTTTGTTCTCCGCTCTTTCAATTTTGTATTCCCACAAAAGTAAATTTTTGAAATCTTAGAAGTCGAAAGAAAAAAAAACTATCGAAAGAAGTAACTTGAGCTGTGTTACGTTCCCTTTTTATGGAGAAAAAACAGACTTTCGGGAGCACGGGAAAGGCAATGTGACTAGGCAATAAGCTTGAAAAAGAGGAGCACCTCATTTGCATAACCTTTGATTCCTTGTTTTCGTGGCCATCTGCGCTAATTAGGAACAACAAGCCGATGTGGGAACATGACAAGGAACTTTATAAAAGTAGGAAATTTTCACAATTCCCAGCTTTGTGTGTTGTCCCGAGCTTCTTTCCCGTGTGTCACACACACACATACACACAGAGAAACTGTCGTCTAAGCTAAGCCTCATTTGCATATCCTTGCATATGTTAGCCCTCTTTAAAGAACCGTAATTTATTATGGATAAGCTCAAAGAGCATCTGCTTACTGCACTAGGGCGATTCTAACCGCGGGAGAAGTCGTCCATCACAGTCTGCTTTGAGAATTATCTCATTGATTCAAAGGGTTTGCGGCTCTACGACCGTCCGTTTAATTTGCATAAGACATTTGTGGCTTTTTTATCGAGTCCGAGGAGAAAAGAGTTAAAACCCTGTGATGGATTTCTTTCTCTTTCGACTCGCCTTTTGCTCGCTTTTGCCTATCAAAGGAGGGGGGTTCCGTTGATCAGACAATAACCCCGGTTTTTCAGTTCGTAATTCGGCGGAGGAAAAGGGGCGGCGTCAAAATACAAGCGTGAGCTTTTCAAACGCAATAAAAAAAAATTAACAAAAAAAAGAATTTAGGTTTTGAATGGCTAGTGGCAGACAAGCTCCCATCTTCTTCCCTTTTTAGAGTTCCCAAGTGCTTCTTTTGGGCTCGAGAGTAAAGTGTCAACCCTATAAGCAGCCCCTCGTGGGCTTTTGTTGTGTCCCAGACGGGCAAATGTCGCTAAAAAGAAAAACCCAACAAGTGGCTGCTGGTCTAAAGGGATGGGTCCCCCCTTATTCCATTTTTTATATATAAATCCCGCCACATATTATAGCGTTACCCCTTTGGCTCTTTTGATAGGAGTTCGAATCTGGGAATATTAGAAAAGGGGGGTTGAGGGGTTAATGGGTGGATTTCATCGTCTCTTAGAATAGGAGGCAAAAGGTTTGGAGAGATAGAAGAGTCGTGATTTGGGGTGGCGTTTCACGTAGCGGGATTTTCACCATTTATCCTTGTTAATGAGCAGGCATTTATCGGTAATCGAAATCGTGGATGTAAACCACGTTGTTTGCTAAATTAAGTTCTGTCAAATGGGCGCCAGCACAAAGTTTTTCTTTCAAATCTGACGTCATTGGATGTAGCAAGGTAAATTATTGCAATTTTATTAAAAGTTTTTTTTAAGTTTTCTGCTATTATAATTATGAGGTAATAAAATTGGAATAATTTGTCTGAAACTTCAAGAATTTGAAACTATTTTATAAATAAAATAATCATTTAGTATGTTACTCTTAAGGCTCCCGTATATACCTTAGCTCGGTATAGGCGATTAGCATTGGGAAATTTGGAACAAGTTTTTGGGAAAACCAGGGCATTTAACGAAAATATTCGTTGACAGTTATCTTGAGCTTGCTAACAGGTAGTGCACAACCATTGCAATTTTTTCCAAGGAGTAATAAATTAGCAATATGCAAAACAAGTTTGCAACTATGATAAATCCGTTATCTAACAATCTGTCCTTTGGTTGTGCACAAGCTGCTAATAAAAGAAAACTTTTGTTTTAGTTTCCTTTCAATTCTGACAAGCCGTTTTTGAGACATCTCGGTCCTAAAGTTTGACGACTTGATTTGGGACACTGTGCTGCTACAGCCAACTGTGGTGACAGATTGCACTTTTCAGAAGCAAAACAAGCGTAGAAATTTTGGCCGCGATTAGCTAACTATTTCTTTTCTTACTTTCTTACGCAAAGCTTTCGCAAAACAAGAACAAACACCAGTGCCATCTGTGAATCCTTCCATCAATAAGCTAAGGTATACGGGAGCCTAGTGCAATTATTAATTTAATTGAATCGCCTCAGTGTTCAAATAGCAACTTGTATTTATCAAAAGTTAGGCGTTTGTTTCACTGCTAAAGATGATTAGGTTTGATGAGTTACTTTCTTTACTTTAATTAGCTATCTGGATTGGTAACTTCGGGACCAATGTAGAATAACGTTACCAGATTTGGTACTTGCAGTGTGTTGTTGGGTTTGTAATTCTGTTGCTAGCAATCGGCCTCATTAACCAGCACGCGTGCAATGCTTAAAGCTCTTTTGCATAGCGAACCCCTTTTCATTTGAACGTGTCAAAGTTCAAAAGCTCCAACGTTCGCTCGTCTGTAGAGGAGCAAACGCCGTCTACACTTCCTGTGCTACCAAAAGAAAAAGAAAAAAGAAAAGTAACTGTGTTAGGAAGTATGTTAACAAGCTTCGGAAGCGTTTGTTAAGACTAATTGTGCATAAGACTTTCACACTATGCAAATCACGTTTGTTAAGCCATTGGGCTGCCTAATGAGGCTTTCATTTTGAGTCTGCGCAGTCTAAGAGGGCTATATCGTGGACCATTTTTTAAGTTTTTATTCTGATGAACTAAATAAACACAATGAGAAATGAACATTTAAAAAACTCAACTACCAATCGTAGGAGTCGAATAAAAGTGAAAGTTGATAAACACGAGAAATAAGGAATTAAATAAGAATTAAATTAAGTAGAATGGAAACTAAGAGATCAGATCCATTCGTATTGTGTTGGTTGTGCTGGACAGTGGTCAACTCGGTCACGTGGCGGTTGTACTCATGCCAGCTAATCTGTCTCCTTGCATTTGGCGCCAAATCCTGTCCGTCCACGTGGCCATGGCACAAAGTAGCAGAAATGTGTCTGTTGACCCCATCTTATCAGCTTATCACTTTTGGAAACTCAACTTTTAGCAATCCACCGTATATACAAACAGTAGTAAGTACTATACACGAGCGTAAATATATATAAATATACACCGTCAAATCTTATGTATATTAGTCAGAACATCAGTCACATCAGTTCCCCCCTCTCTTGCATTAAATTAATCCGCTTGAGCGAAACGTGAACTCTTGGACGCGGGGGAAAAGACTGCTTCTCTTGCTAAAAGCAAAAAATGTGCAAAAATGTGACATTTTTTCAGTCTCGAAAAATGTGATTCACTTTGTAGGGATTTTCTGAGGGACGTTCTATTGTGAGTGACAGGTGAAAGGGCGAGGGAGATTTCTGGATGAGCTAATCCCTTTTGATGAGCTTTTCGCTTTTAGTTCGTCATAAGTTAACCCTTTGGGCCAGAAGCAGCGAGATGAAGGCTCTTTATGGCTTAATAACCCTGCTCTTATTATTGCGTCTCTTGTTTTTGGAGAAGAGCGAGGTTGACGGAGAGAAATTCAACCAAAAAGACCAGGAAAGAGCGCGTTTGATAATCCTCATCACACCCTTTCTCTCATATAGCGAATTAGTACAACTCATTTCTGTCTCCTACGCATCCACCCCCTGCCAGCTCGTATTTTTCTTTCCTGTAGCTGTCAATTGTTGCTTCGTGACACGCGGGGTTGTTAGCCAGTTTTTTGGGGGATTTCATCATTCTTGTTCGATCTCTCATCTCGGCGCTGTATAGTGCTATATAGAGTCAGTCTATGGAAGCTTAATCACGCGCTCAATTAAGTGGAACTGAACTCTTGCAAGTGATAAAAAGGTTAGGGGGCGGAAATCAAAGCTTGTCCGTGTCGTCGAGCAGGCAACGAGGTTATATGCAAATTAGTCGCTTCATTGAGAAAGGAGAAAAGACCCCAAAAAGCAGCTCGGAATTGTTATTCAGTCATTCAAGTCCAATTTTTGAGCAGAAATACAATATACAGAAAAGTGACAAATCTATTTTAATGTACAAATTATTATTATTATTTTTATTATTATTATTGTGGTTTATGTTCTAAGTCTTCAATTAAAGTTCATTCTGTCACCAACAATGTATTAGAAAAAAAGGTTTTTATTTCATAATATTAAATTTGTTCTCCGAATTTGTGCACACTTGAAGCTTAGCTAAATCGATGGCATAGAAGATGACGAGAAAAATAGATCTTGAGCTTCCTTTCTTAATCGTCCATACATCTTTTTCAATCATTCCTGTTAGTCATGATTAATTATATTAATCACATTTGTGTCATCTGTTTTTATTTTTTTGCGATTTTTCGGAACCATTGTAATTTTTCATGTCTTTTTAATCGTGCATGTGACTGACGAAACTTTTTTTGAAAAAAAGCGCGGAATTATGTTTCTTATACAATAAAGTAGAGGAATATAGAAGATTGTATAGCAAGGGGAGAAGACGAGATTTTCGGGTTTGCGTTATTTTTAGGAGAAATTTTGGGGCTGATTAAGGTTGATTTGGGTAAAAGGTCTGTCTTAGATGAGGATTTGTGCTGCCTCCGTAAGCAAAAGCTGTATGAATTCAGGGAGTCTGAAAAGGAAGTCACATTATATAATCCATCACATTGGAGGCAAAAAGCATCTTTTATGTGTATGGGCTTCTATTTCATCTCCCACATAACAATAGGATCATACACCCATGCAACTTTCAGTTATAGTGGACCTTTTCGTCCATTCCAAAGAAAAGGAGACCTATTGTGGGTTTCGAATTTTTCATCCCTATATACCCTATACCGTAATACTGTGTAGTACTAGTCGTAACATGGAAAGGAAAAGCTAAACATTGGGGGAAACATAAAAGGCATTAGAAGCGCTTTCATTTTTTTAGACATATAAATTTTTTATATACATATACGAAATACGACAAGCCTAGTTTTACACGTGTAAATTGGTTACCTCAATTTATTTTCTATTTTTCATAATTCGAATCGATTGCGAATAGCAAAAAAATAAATTAAGATGCTTTCAAAAATGTAAATAAAGCATCGGAACCAATATCACGGAATTGTTTAACGCAGTTAAACGTCAAGTTGAAAGAATATAAATAAAGTAACGAACTTTGACGGAAATGGCAATTATTTCATTATTGGCAAGAGTTAGTCTTCGCATATAATAAAGTGTTCAAATAACTGTACGCAAGTTTTCCTCTCGTTATATAATTAAAAATGAAGAAATTTCGAAAAAGACAGAATTTTCTTAAGACTTAGAAAGACATACTCTAATACGTGAAAGTTAAGTCAGTACTCAACCGTCTGTCCAGTACTCGTAAATACTTCAGTACGAAGCCGTTAAAACGTTCCTTCTGATAAAGTCAAAGGATTGCCTCAAATCCCTTCTAGTGAACACGATACAGAACCAAGATAACTCCTTTGAAATGCTTCAAAACGCTTTTGGCCCTTTTTGCAAAAAAAAAACAAAAAAAAACTGAGCCATCCCCCTTTATGAAGCAAGGCAAAAGGGGTTTGCGGAGGAGTAATGCTGATGGCTGTAATGCTAAAGGCACAGCCGTATAACTAGCAGCAAGATATACAGTAATATGCTCCGAAATCCAAGCGACGATTCGCTGGGTGTTGCACTTGATGGCCGTGCAATTAGGTGTAGGAGTAGTTACAGAGGAGAGAAAGGTCTTCTCGTTGTACGGATGGCCATAATAAGAGACGCAACACTTCCCAAAGTCTTAAGAGAGAACGAGAGAGAGAGATAGAAACACACGAAATTAGAGCACGGAATCAGCAGTTTGGGCCCCGAACCCATCTATACCTTGATGGGCGGCGGGCAGCTAACAGCACACAAATGACCTACCCATTAACATTACAACATTGCAAGGACCTTCTTTCTCTCTCTCTCCTCTTATACGCCATGTCGTCCTTTCAACTTTAGCAAGGTTTTGAGCGCTTTTGGATGCTTCGGCTTTTATCTCCCGTGCAAGACAGCAGAAGCTCTTATACAGCCTTCCCAGTTAAATGGGAAGTACAGCAAAAGGACAGCAACGTACTTTGATTTATTTCACATTGTCCACAGAGCGTCCATCCCTCTCTCTCTTCGGCACAGTGCGAGTAGCTGGCCAGGAAAAGGGGGTTATATTGCGTGATCATTAATTGAATGAAAAGTTTTGCTTTGCAAAAGGAAGAAGACGGGAGGTTGGGGGTACGGTCCGTTGAGCAATAGGACAGCACAGATGGGCCCAGCAGCCTAAAAGTGCGGGTGTGTTCCTGTTAATGAGCCCCATTAGAAAGTGGGCTACGCTTATTCCCGAAAGTTGACACAGCGACAGAAAATATAATCGCGAGGGTTGGGTTGGGAGCATCATCCCCCCTTCTTTTAGCGTCATTCACACAAAAGGTCAACTATAAAAGTCGAGCCAAGTGCTCTCTATAAGTGTAGGGTCATGGCTCGTAACTAGTAAATCAAGTGAATACATGGTAAAACCTTCTATTTCACTCTCGATGATGTAAATGGACTTAAAACGTATAAGTCAAAATTTTCCCAAATTGTTTTTACTAAAATTCACAATTCATTTATTTAACTTCTTCAAGATGCATAAGGCAAAGCAAACGTTAAAGTGAATATTCTATAGAAATAGCTCGTTACATAACTATGTAGTTGTATCATTTTTTTCTCAAATTCAAAATTTAATGGTTTCAAGCGCTTTAGGATTCACAGACATAATTTTGCCTGTCAGTAAATTTAGAGAATATTTTTTATTTTGTGACAATGAAATTGGGTAGTTTTTGTCGGGAAGTTAATCCAAGCATTAATAAAAAGTTGCTCCCGTTAAAAGTTTCTGGAGCGTTGAAAGGAATTATTTATCAGATTGAATACTTGATCAGCTTCCGTTAGAGGGGTGAGAGGGTATAAAGCGAGAAACAGAACTGAACAAGACTGGATACGTTTGTCTGGAACGTGGGTATTGTTGGTTACTATGGACCGGACCCGTCTTTTGTTTCTGCTGGTCGAAAATCCTTAACGGAAAGAGCTTGTTGACGTTGTTTGTCCAAATGAAATGCTTTGCAGCTCAGGGTTGACAAGATTGAAGGACCCGGGCGACTTGGGCCACGTGGCGAGGCTCATGTCCAGCCTGAGGACGGTGGAGGAGTGCCGGTCAGTTGTCCTAATCGAGGTGGAGGGGCGGGGGGGGGGCAAGCGAATGTCATCAAACGTAACAATAGAGGTCCAGAAGACCAAAGGCTGTAAGCCGCGTGTGAGCTTAGATCTACTTGTTGGGGGCCCAAACAATGCTAATGCTAATTCAGAGAGCTAACTACAGGCAATGACACGCTTTCGGTCCTTTTACTCCCTTGCTAAGAATTAAGACATTTATTTCAAATTCCAACTATGTTTCCTTTAGTGATACGTATATGGAGAAAGATTTATGTATTTGTATTAATGTATGAGTTAATTTTGTGTGAATTGAATGACTCAGTTTCAATTTTAATTTTCCCCGTTTCGTTGAAGTGCATGTTTAAGGCTCCCGTATATGCCTTAGCTTATTGATGCGAATCAGTCACAGGTGGCACTGATGTTTGTTATTGTTTTGTGAAAGCCTTGCGTGCGAAAGTAAAGAAAGACATAGCTAGCTGCCGGCTTGTTTTACTTCTGAAAAGTACAACTTGTCACCACAGTTTGCTGTAGCAGCAGTGTCCCAAATCAAGTCGTCGAACATTCTAGAACAAGATCTCTAAAATACAACCAAAGGACATATTTTTTGGTAACGTATGTCTCATAGTTGCATATTGCTCATTTGTGTTACTAATTTATTAATTTATACATGTTACTAATTTATTATGCATTGGGAAAAAAAGGTAGATTGGTTGTGAACTAGCTCTTAGTGTGCTCAGGATTACTGTCAACGACTTTTTTCGTGAAGTGTACTGGTTTTAACGAAAAGTTGTTCCGAGCTACGGTAAACTGCCTTAATTTGATAAGTTTCAGCAACCGGCGTCATGTTATGTACAGAGATATCTAGAATGAATCGCAACCGTCTGTTACGGCCGATTAGGTCACCAGCGTTTGAATACGAAACTATAGTGTATAGAAGTGGCCACTGCGATTTCTCACCTGGTCCACCGCGTTAAAGCGTTTAAAAAGGAGTCAAATGGGACTCCATTTGTCACCTTCGTGGCTGCAACAATGCTCATTATTTTACCATAACCGTTTGGTCTTTTTGATGGCTCAGTTTTTTTCCCCTCTCTCCCCTCTTTCAACAATACTGTTGCGAGTATTGTTATTGGCCCCGTTTTTTGTGTACTCTCGGTTTATTATTCTTGCTTGTCTGAGTGTAGTAAGCATCGTTTTGAGCGCATTTTGAGGGAAACGTGAGCAACAGCATGTGGAGACTCCGATTTTGGGGTGTTCTAACCCTGTTTGGCTCTTCGCGAGTAATTTACTGCATATGTGGCGCAATAAATCAAGGAATGAGCAGGCCTGCCATTAAATGCCCCCTTCCATACAACAGAACCTCTTCTTGGCCGCGCAGAAACGATCATCATTAAGACCTGCAGCAGCTCGCACCTCGTATATATATATGTCCTATATTTTCCCGCCAAAACTTTAGTCTGATATGGAAAAGAAGAGTTCTTTTTCCCTCTAAAAGGCCCCAATTTCCCGATGGCAGATTTATAGCTCAACCAACCCCCCACTTTCTCCCTTTCTCTCTCCTTACTTGCTTTAACACCCCGAATGGTACTTTGTATTTAATTACCCCGCTATTGCGGAAGCTACCAAGATTTCCTTCTTTTATGTTTTATTTTTTTCCAAGGGAGAAAAAAAATCAACTGAAATGTTGGTTCTCATTCTTTTGAAGCCTCGTCGCTTCAAATGGCCCAAATCTGGAGGAGATAGTATAGAGATTGTGTATCTATAGTTTCCCATGGGGCCCATTGCGAAGCAGTATCCGAGACCATAAGATGGCTTTCCGGTGATGGTGCTCATCTTGGCCGCAATTTGAGTGGAATGAAACCTGTTTGTCTGGTGTCAAATCCTAATTGCGTTACTCTGGCTGGCGCAAGTGCTATCTACGTAAAAGAAAATGTTACCTTAAAGGCTTGCCTTAAGGTCCCTTGAAGGCCAAGTATATAGTTATCGAGTTACCAATGATAACATTGTAAGAAGGACAATTATGTTAATGCTTTCAGAAACTTGAGTTGTAGAGATTACCACTATGGTGTTTTTCAGTAATGGTTACTTGAAAATGTTGTAAATGTTTGAGCTTTTTTTAATAGCGGGCGTAGGCTTGAAAGCCTGTTGCCAAACTTATTTATTTGTCAATCATTTGCATGACTTAGTCTTTAAAAACTAATCACGAATTGGGAGGGGGTAAGGTAGGAGGTGCGGGATTTAAGTAAGTGATGCTTTCTTTCGTATCATTGGAAGGTTGAGGTTCGGAAAATCTGTTAGACTTCGGAAAGAAAAATTGTCACAGCAGGGAAGAGTTGAAAACGTTTGAAATGTTGAAATGTTTAAAAATTATGGTTTGACTTGAAAAGTTTCAAGAAAAAGCAAACAAAAGAAAAGGTCGTCATGTACTTGCCATGTACTCTTCTATAATCCCCCCTTCTTTCTAAGCAGACCGGACCGAAACCGGAGACCGAATTTATCCTTTTTTATTTGCTTAGCTTCGTTGGACGGTTGGGAAGGAGTTCAGAGTTTGGAAACTTTTCGAGGCGTTGTGAACCATTTTCTGCTTGTCAAAAACCAATATTTGGGTGAACCAAATACATGTATTGACTCCCTTCTTGTCAACAAGAGAGTTGTGTTTTGTCGAGAAAATTTAAGAATCGGTAAATATTTGTTTAAAACTATTTTGACGCGGGTTAATAGGCTGATCTTAATAATTTCGGCTTAACTGCTCTTCCAATCTTAAAGTTTTGGAAGCTTCGTATTTAATTAATATTTAGTGTATTTTTTTAAATATATTTAACTTGCATGTCTTTCTTTTTTTCTAATAGAAATAGAGTTCCATCGAGCGCATTTGTTGGTTTATTGCTCTCATGTTCATACTAATCCGTTGTGCTAATTGTTTTGTACAAAAAAATAGTTAATGGTACCTTTTGTGCGAATAAAACTTGTAAGTTTAGCATATAAGTTGAAATTTACAATATCAGAACCCAATTTTTTAGGTCAGTTATCAGCGTGATTTTAATTTATAGCGTAAATTAATACCATAGTGTAATTAAAATAGTGTAATAATGTGTGATGTGTAATGTCATAATTTGTAATTTATTAGTGTAATAATCGTAGTGTAATTAATATTGTAACGTTGCAGTTAGACATTATGCAAATCATGCCAAGAATTACGCAATTTAATACAAAATTGCAAAACTTTTGGCAGTGTTGTATTTTAATTACTTTACTATGACTATTATACACACTATTTTTTGTAGCCGAAAGAAATTTATGTAAATCCAGGCTATCAAAAGGAACTTTCAACGGTCACGCGGCGGGAACCTCTTGGATTGCATACAAATGATCTAATTTGAGGCCTATGGCTGCAGTAAAAGCTGGGGGATAGAGCGCCTCAAGGAGGGATATGGCAGAAATGGGCCATAATCGGGATTATGGCCGCTTTTTCGGATGCCTCACTTGATTTACACTTGTACGATGACCATTGGCCATTGAGTATGGAAAACATTTTTATTAGGTCCATCGCCTAGCACCCCTTTTTAAAAGCTTCTCAATGTTGGCGCATTAAGGTCCATTTTAACCCAAGCAAAATTCGGATTTTTTATCCTTATTTTTTTTTCGCTTGTGGCTGACGCATATAAGGAGGGGGAACGGCGTAGATAATACGTCTATGCTTTCTAGTCTTGTAAATGAAGTAAAAGGAAAGAAAAAGTCCATCAAAGTTAAGCAGCGTAAAGATTTTCCCTCAAAAGTTTTTACAGTACTCCAACTGTGAATTGAAAAGAATTACCTTAAAGGGCTTTACTTTGCAGCATATAGCTTCCGTCAGGAGGGGAAGTTGTGTTAAAAAAGAAATGAAAAAAAGGTGTCTAATGCGCTATTGTAATGAATAAAGCTTATAATAAGGATTTAAAAATGAAAAAAAGGGTTGCGGTACCCCGCGTGGCGGCGCCGCAATCCTTTAACTTGAATGGTCATGTCTCCGTGTGTGTGTGTGTATGCGTGTGTGATTATGCATTGGACAAAAGTACTAAGTAAAGAGAAGTCCCTACAATTTTTTCTGCATTTTTTTTTCGAAAGAGAGGGTTAAAGGTAATGTGTGTGAGCGGGATCTTTTAGAAGGTTGGAAGGTTTAATGGGTTCCGCTCTAGCGCGCAGCATCTTATCTGAAGACCACAGCACACAAAAAAGGTTACCTATTTGAACTATGATCAAAAGCTGTTTAGCGAGATCTACGTGCATAGCTTGGGGTTGATGATATGCAAATGAGAGAGAGATTTTTTCCCGTCCAAGTCGGGTAACTTATGGTCTTGAGAAGCTTCAAGCATCGCTATAAACTCTTTTTTTGTTTATGTGTGTGTGACTTGGGGAGTCAGTTCCAGCTTCTAGTGCTCTCAAGTTGAATACCTTTCAGTGAAAGGACGAGCGTAATTGACATGTATGCAAAGATCAACTGCAGAGTTGCCAAAAGGAGAAGTTCCGGTTTGCGGAGATTTAACGAGCGTGAGTTATTCTAACCACACAGTTTCCTGGAGATCATTGATCTTGATTGCCCATTTCAGTTAGAAACTGAAATTGAACTTTCTGTGGTCATTGAGGGTTGTCTAGTTTGAACTTAGATTAAGAATTGGACTTCAAATTGCTCCGATGCTTACCCAACTTCTCTGTCAAAGTATTTTTTTATACTGCTAGATTTGTATGTAAAGCGGTATACGGCTTGATAGCTAACATATTGTGATAAAAAACATGTAATTCTGTTATAAATTGCTGTATTTTTTATCACAGTTTCCTTGTTATAACGCCATTTGTACTTTATATTTAATTTGTAGTCCATACGTTGGATCCTTTGAACCAATACGTTTAAGGCTCCCGAATACCTTAGTTCGGTATAGGTGGTTAACATGGGGAAATTCGGAACAACGTTTTGAGAAAACCAGTATATTTAACGAAAAAATTCTTTGACAGCAATCTTAAGCTTGCTAACAGGTAGTGTAAAACCAAAGCAAATATTTTTCCAATGAGTAATAAATTAACAATATGCAAATGAAGTTTGCAACTATGTGAAATACGTTGCCCAAAAGTCTGTCTTTTGGTTCCGCACTAGCTGCTAATAAAAGAAATGTTTTGCTTTAAATTGCTTTCAAATCTGACAAGCCGTTTTCGATAAATCTTGTTCCGAATTTTCGTCTACTTGATTTGGGATATTGTGCTGCTCCAGCAAATTGTGGTGACAAGTTGTACTTTTCAGAATCAAAACAAGCGTAGAAACTTTGCGGGCAATTAGCTATTTTTTTTAACTTAGGGCTTCGGTACATCAGTGCCATCTGTGACTGTTATGCATCAATAAGCTAAGGTATACGGGATACTTAAATGACGTTGACTAAACCTAAAATAGTTTCTGCGGCTGACGTTAGTTGTCCAGCATCGGTCGGGTATCGACTCTAAGAAAAGTAAAACAGAATCAAAATATAATAGACTAGCTGAAAGTTCCGTCAAAAGCTTTCAGAGAAATGTGGGTGCTTTAATTATTAGCAAAATGTATATTTGAAGGTCTCACTGTTATACAGTTAGCAAATTTCATCAGAAAATGAAACAAGTGATCAAAATTCAAATTAATTGATTTCATGTTTATTCTGACCATTGAAATGGTTCCATGTCTTGATTATGCAATTCCACATTTTATGTTTATATACATTCAACTTGTGATGAAAGACTGCCGGGTATAGGCGAGATCCGCCAACCTTTTTTGGCGTACGAGTTTCACGTCATACAAAGGGGCGAAATCACAAGACACACAATGATAAACCAACATAACAAATTATGCAAATTAAATTAATACCAAAGAAAAACAAGCGAAAATAAACTGGATAGAAGTCATGACAGCGGAAAATTTTGTTGGAAAAAGTTTCCAAGAGCCTCTTACACCAAACTCAATGTTAGAGACGGACTGACACGCTAAAACGGGACTAGAAAGGAAAACAAAAACTAAAAAGCGACAGAAAGAGAACTAGTGCAATGTAAATAACAATAAATACAAAAATGGTATTTGCTGGTGTGAAGTTACTGGGAAAATCATCTCATTTCTTTTTTTTACTGAAAGAAGAAAAGGAAATAATTCTTAACCTGACATAAACAAACGCCGATGGTTAATTAGATGCAAAACGAGATCAAGAAAGCTGATACAAAAAGCTTTGTAGGCTAAGACATGGTATAAGTTGTTTTCTTTAAAAAAACGCACAAAATCGCCCAAAGTTTACAAAAATGCAAATAATCTTTGATAATTATGAATAAGAGAGATCCTTCGCAATTAAGGACTAAATTATGTACAGAGCTTTTGAGGGCCAATCACTCGTACTGCTTTGATGAGCATTTTGATGCATAAATCGTACCCCAAAAACGACCATCTGAATCAATGTATGATAAACCCGAAAAACGAAAAGACAAACGAAGTTACATATTACTAAAGACAAGTGACAATCCTGAGTTTTGAATAATAACCTAGATTATTATTATCATTTTTCTTAATACGAACACGAAAATAGAAACTGGCAATCGTTTTCCTGGATATAGAAAAACAAGTGCACTTATTTTGCAAATCATATCTGACTCCAAAATTTCCAAACTTGGGCCAAATACTTGGGCAACCGTAAAGCTTATTTTCTTCCGCATCTCCAGTGCTAGACTCCTCCCCGAAACATTCGAATTGAAAGACGTTTTCCTGGAACGGGCAGTGACGACGTGTAGGTTCTCCTTTGCATAAATCGATGCATTGCGACGAGTTTGATGGCCAGTTCCACACAGAAAAATCGAATCAAAACGCCTTTTTAAGGCGAAACGAGTCGTTTGAGCAGTCTCCAGGCTACGTACGCAAATACTGCAGAGCAAATGGTAGGAAACTTGACATCACAGTTTCGGATTATGGCTGAAGAAATCCTGGCGTTGTTGCGATCACGTTGGCCATTCTACAGCGACAAGTAAGAAAATTCAAGAAAATTGAAATTAGTTTCAAATATAACTCTTTCAATTGGGTTGCTCTTTCAGTTATTTAGCTTTATTTAGAAAATACAACTAAAAGAATGACGTCACATGGCGCGGAGCAGCCGTGATTCACAGGTTGGACGTTTTCAAACGGTTTTCTGGTTCCGCTCTATGACTCACGGGTGCTCGGATGGCCACTCTCGCTTTTATTTTGCCCCAAAGTGTGCTTTCTAACATCCCTCTCGGCCTTCTCCCGAATTTACAGTTTCGCTTTACACGAACCGGTCAAAATTGTCAGCGCTCGCTTTGGGTGTTGGCAAAGAGCAATTACAATAATGAAATTCGAGACTTTCAACTTGGGAGTTTGTTCTTAAAACAGTGAATTTTTAGAATTCAGCGAGAGCATAGTGGTTTAGGAATTGAGGGGAAGAAGCTAGGATTTTCCAGAAAATTCTCAAAAATTAGGATTTTCGTTTACCTGTTGCTCTTGATTAGCAAAATTATCCGCAATGAATCGCAAATCGCGCCCAATTTGTCGCCAGGCTTCAGCAGCCTCTTCTCGTTGTTGGTACTGAGCCATGTCGTCCGATTGCAGGGGGAGATCGAGAGCAAATACTGGTGATCCGGAGGGAATCATCTCGGGAGAGCGAGGGGGCGTGGTGACGGTCCAGGTGAAAACGTGTGGCACTGCGTAGTGTTGGTGCCACGCCGAATTAAGCGGAAGACTGGACGACGCCGAGTTCATTGAGGGAGAGAGCATTTCAGGCGTCGGGGTCATCATGGTGTCTATGAGACTGAGCGGAGTAGAAGTTGCCGAATCCGCAGCCGACGAACCGACCGAGTCCAGGCGGCAACGGAGCGGCGTATAGCCGCGCCGAACACGCAATTCTTGGCTGGGATTCGAACGTAAATCAGTTCGAGAAACGCTCTGCTTTTTGTCCGGAGTCGTCGTGCGGATGCTGGAAGGTGACGAGCTCACCAAATCAGGCAAGTTATGGCTCTGCGTCGGGACACGGAATCCTATTTCAAAGAGCACAAAGAACAGAAAAACATCAATTTCGGTCCTTTGTTAACAGACATTACCAGTCATAGGGTTACAAAAACATTATAAAAATTGAAACAAAGCGATATAGAAAACGTTTTAAGATAGAAAATAATACAATATAATTTTACAGAAACCAAATATAATTTAGTACTGTTGAATACTTCGATTCGATTATGAATAGTACTTCGATTCTTGTAAGCAAAGAAATAAATTATACAAATCTACAAAAGTTACGTTAAAATCAAAGTTGACCAATAAATAGACTGGCAAAAGGCAGTTTCCTACGCTGGTTAAATTATTATGAAAAAGAAAGAAATTCAATGTTTTTATTTTATTTTAGCTTCTGCTAAAGGCGCAAGAGAAAGCGGCAAAAAAAGAAAAGAGAACGGAAAACGGAAGACAAAATCGCTTACAAAAATATAAACTTTTTGAAGGGATTTTCTTTTCTGCGTTTTAGTACAGTAACAAAAAGACGCTCGTTTAAGACACAAAAAGACGTTTGGCGTTGGACTGTTGGCGTTTCCAAAGCAAATTGAGAGAAAGTAAAAGGGGTTTTCTCGCTTTTATCAAAATCAGAGGTAGGGGAGGAAAGAATCAGAAAAGGTTGTTCTCTCTACCTGAGTTTAGACTTGGCTTTCCAAGTAGCTTTCGGGGCAAAGCCGTACACTATACCACACTACTATCTATAGAAATATAGACTATATTCTTACGCTTACGCTAGCCTTACATAGCAACTACCACACTGGCTATCTGGTTTTCAAATGCGCATATAAAACGCTCGACCAGCAAAACACTCTACCCGGCAGGTTACGGCTTGCATAGTGAGCGCGAGGCCTGGACCGTGCGAGGTTCTACACACCAGCAACTACCCAAGTACGAAAGCTTGAAACAAAAAGTGGAAGTTAGAAAAATGATCTTTTGTTCGCTTAATTATGGCATGGGTCTCAAACATCTTTCGCACTTTAGGGGAAAAAAGTAGGAAATTTATGGTTGAGGCATCTGTTGCTAGAGAAAAAGCTTGCTTGGAGATGAGGAACTTGGGGGAAAAGGAGGGATTTTTACGAGAAGAAAAAGGGGATGAGTCAAGCGAATAGATTCTTTTTTTCTGATTTTCTTTTGTTTTACGAGGAAAAAAAAGGTCCGTTTGCACGTGTGAGGGTAACAAGTGGGGGAATGGTAATATGGACTTAAGCCTTAAGGAAAAGTTGAGAAGCTGTATGTCTTCCTAGACAGTTTGAGACATGTTTGGTGCGTACGGTAGGTATATATGGTACTACGTTACTCGTCGTAAAAGCCTGCTTTTTTTTTACGGGGGGAAATCTTTGTCTTTACCTGTGTGTTGTTGTATTTCCAGGGATTGCGCTACGTGACGTAGACCCATGGCTGGAGTAGGATGGAATGCGTTGGGCTGATTTGGCTGATTCTGCGGGACCAACAAATCAGGCTGGGATTGACGCACGACTTGTAAACTCAGGTCCGAGACTAATTCTAGCATTTGGTAGTAATACTCTGTTGGTACGTTCGTTGTAGCACCAGGAGTACCACTCTCAGTATCTGCGGTACTGTCAGAGCCGCCAATTGGTACAGCACCCGCCAAAAATAGCGCCAGCATGGTTTTTCTTTCCTTTTAAGGTCAATTTTAAAATACGTTATTTTTGGCGCCAAAGTTTTGAAATTCTTCGCACAAGAGCGTTTTGAGGCAGCTTGATTTCGGTGTGGAACCGAGTTGTGATACACAAAGATGAACCACATGCATGGACCATGAACAAGAACAAGAACCACGACTACTGCACTTGCACATATCCGTGTGGAGCGGTGGAGCACAACACGCGTTGCTTGCCAGGAACAGACTGGAGTTTGGGTCGATCGAACAGACGGCTTTGAAGCTGCTGTGTGCGGGAATATATACGCAGCGACCTACTGCTATCATCGGAAATCTCCCATGCGCGGCAATGATGCCCCAGCTTTTGTTCAGGGTCTGTAGGAGGGGTTTGTCGATGTTTTTTTGTGATAGCCGAATGTGTGTAGTACTACTCGGGATCGCGACAGTTGGCGAAAAACGCACAAAAATGGACCATGTGCGCAGTAGGAAACGTATCACATTTTTCACGCTTACATTACTTAAAACATTATTCGAACACAGCACAAAATTACTATTCGTAATTCAAAATACAAAATAATACCATAATAATACAAAATAATAATAGTACTAATAAGATCACGATAAAAACCTGAATGCATAAATGAACAGTGTATATATGTCTGATTAGATTACTTTTGCACATGTAGAGTGTGCATGTGTAGTGTAAAAGAACTAAATTGCAATCGAATTAGTGCAATTAATATACAATACAGAAGCGGAAACGAGCTTTGCTCAAACCGTTCATTAAATAAAAAAATTCAAAAAATAAACTGAATTTGAGAAATTATTAAATTTTAATAAATCCGAATAAATTCGTTCAATTATTCCAAAATTACTGTCGCTATCACGTTTTTTAGAGAACTGTAATAGATACTAAAACGCGTTAAAAATGATAAGCTTGATTGTTAGGAAAGTGTCCTATTTTATTGACTTTTTTTTCTTTTACTGGGAAATGGAAAGAAATTAGCTTAGGAGGGGAAATTAGTGTTGCGTGTAAAAATGGGTTTTTGCTCACTTGCTGGTCCTATGCTGATGCAACTTTTATTGTTTTCAGAGCAAAACTGGGCTATAGCCTCCAAGTTCCCCAAGTTTGCTTTACGTAGTATAGTAACATTGGCTTACCGATAAGGATAAGAAAATAGGTCCAGTGAAGAGATTTGCGACAACGGCACAATTTAGACACATCTTGTTCTACGATGTTGACCTTGGGTCTGACCGTTGCTCTCGAAAGTTTTCCTTACTACCGGATAGTTTGAGGGGTGTAAATTGGATTCGTATTTACGTTGTAATTTACCAATAATGTTTGCATTTTAATTGCGGAAAGCGTTTGCGATCTCATAACAGGCTTTTAAAGGTTGCAATTAAATTAATCGATCAAAATCTGCCAATTTAGCCCAAGTCCAAAGGAAAATGCGTGGCAGAAGCCGAATCAAAGGATAGCTATCAAGATTGATTGACATATTTGCTATTTTTACTTAATGTAAAATTATTTTTGCATAACAAGGCTATTTTTAGTTTAAGAGTTGGAAATGTTGTGGAATTGCTCATCGGATTTTATTCTTTTTTTCTGTTTAACTAGCTGTTGTTTTCCAGACGGAAGTCTCAGGAACAAAGGTGACCAAGTTGTCGAAGCTTGTCGGTAAAAATATGCTTGCCCTCGAGCTGAACTGGGGCAAATGAAGCCAAAGTTTGCCTTCTTTTCATTGACAAAGATTTTTTTCTGTGAACTATTGAAGCGTCAAGTTTTTTCTAACACCTTTTTCGTTTTCGCTGGTCAGTTTTCAGTTCAAAGAAGGGCTGTACCTCAGCCTCCCAAAAGTTTGGATTTCATGGGATGGCTCAGGTGGTCTGGGGTTTGGCTAAAGGAGACCGGACATCCACGAAACCTGCTGCGTAGCGTAGTATCATTAAAAAGTTGGTCCATGCAAGTCCGAACTTGCCTCTTGCTTTCGATTGTCATTGACCCATGCTCCTGCAGACTGCGGAAACATAAATAACGGCATGCCCGCCTTTTGTATCTTGTCTTGAATTTTTTTCTTCTCCAGTCCCGAAATTTTCAGTATTGGCGATATACAATTATCCCTATTTACTTTTTTCTTTTCGTTCAATGTACAGTACAAATAGATGTTCCCCATTACAGTAGGAGGAGTTTAAGTTTGAAGCGTTTCTTTGGGAACGGGAATCGAGTTTTATCCCGGGAGTTTTGTCACTGTGACAGTCCCCACAGTCTATAGACAAATCGGCGTCATTTATAAATTGGCCGAGAGCCTGCCACAATAACGGAGGGTGAAATACTTATCTATCCAAGCGCGAGTTATGATCTCGAATACTAGCCGAAGCTCCATTACTGCTTATCACTATTTATGCGTCATCTCTTAGCAATTTCTGCTTCTGAATACAGCCGTCGCAGAAAAAAAGAAGAAGAAAAAAAAGAAAAAGAAATTAGTGAGCTTCGCGGTAGATATAGCAATTCCCCAATTGAGTTTAACCTCCTGTGTTCTGAACACATTTTAGTTTAAGAGCACTGTAATTTCCTTAAACTTGACCGACATTCATCCAAACCACAGTATATAGGTTTGCACAGTAGGATAACAAAGGTATATCCCAATGTAAAGGTTTTGGGACCGACTTGCTTGGTCTCAAGAGGGTGTGCGGGGGCGAAGGAACATGGAGGGTATGGGTTCCCAGACTTGCCCGTGCCCCCGCAAGAACCCTACATACCGTGATCCAAATCATGACATTGGTCCATATTATATTAAAAGACAAGTTTTTCGTTTCATTTTTATTTATTATCTTTATTTAAAGTCAAGCAAATGCCCTCCCGAAAAAATGGTAAACAAATCCCAAATAAACGTAATTAAGCATCTTCCTTTCTATACGTTAATCCTAACTACGGTATTAGATCCCAAGATTTTGGCCAAATTACACCCAGGCTTTATGATGAAATGCACAGAAGGAAGGAAACAGAAGAACAGAGCAACAGCTTATGACGTCATCATGGCGCTCTACTAAACACCAGAGAGCGGCTACTTTTCAAGGCGATATCACTTTCTGTGTTTTTTGCCCTTGATTTTATTCTTATTTTTATATGTTTTGAATGTTTATTTTCACTTTTCGGCCCCTCTCTCATCGCGGTACGCCCTGTATGTGTCGCATGCACCGTCATGCCGCTGCAATGTCCGCTCCGCGGCAGGTTGTCCCCGTATCCCCTCTCAACAGCAGACTCCTCAGCAAGCCTTGCTGCGGCTTTCCGAACAACCGTCCAGGCAACATACACCCATTTACCTTTACAAGACTCGGCTTGCAAAGCATCGCATCTAAACGCGCACGACGGTTCAAGACCATGCTGCTGGGTCGGCCGTTTCTGGCAAATGATCGAAAAGGGACCAAAGGATTGACCAAAGTTTCAAAAACGAACAAGGGTCTGCCTCCAACACCGACGACAATCAGATCCATGGTGTACTATTGCGAGGGCAGTCAGGGAAACGATCCCATTTCTGAACCATTCAGTGTGGTTTAGTTCATTTTTATACCTCACTGTCCCCCCAAAACAAGACCATTCACCCAGTTTGGTTCAGTTTGGTTTGGCTGAACAAACGTTGGTTGAACAAACGTAGGTACTTTACCCTTGAACACGAAGGAAACCGTTAAAAACAGAAACACAATAAATAGTGCACTTCACACGTAATTTTCCGATAATTTTCTAACTACATGTGTATCCATTATATTTTTCTAACTTTTACAGAATTTGATGTGTACTTGGAAGATTCAGTAAAAAAAAAGTAGTACTTCATTATTGGGAAAAAAGGTATACTCCATCAAAAATCAAAGCAATCGACGATTCCCCTTCTATCAATAATATGTTTTTTGATACAAGCACAATTTTTTTTGCAGTGTAGTATCCTTGTTTTGATCTAATCCTGAACATGATTGAATTTCCGGAATAATTGGACATTTGAATATTGCAATAGTTTTACGCCACTAGAATGTTATATTATTTTTATTAATTGTACGCTTTAGTGTATAGTATAACTCTCCTCCAAATTTGGTACTTCTATCGTAATATTTCGAAAAAGACAATATTTTATTGCCATTGAAAGGTAATTTAATTGTACAAAATTACCAAGAAGTGTTGTGCGTATTTGATATGGTGAAAGACAAACTGTTTGTTGACCTGTGGTTGGTTGTCCTGCGTGGAACCTGTTGAGTTGTATAAGTTCTGAAATCACACCTGCCAATTTGGTGGGTTTGGGATAATTTAGACCAGTTAAACTCAACGCTGGAGGTTCGGTATATTGACGTGGTGGTTCGCCTCTCCAATTTGGGCATGTACGCTAAATCTCATAGCAAAAGTCCTAGCAGTAATATCTGCAGGGGTACACAAGAAGCCTGGCCTCTGCTGAGCAGTAATTTTCACGCAACGGTCCTTATTAGCGTGTATGCAACTGTTAGACTGTTAAAAAGGCGCCTTGAGGGATCTTGCAGCCGAGTTGTACCGCGAAATGACACTCGGAACCTCACGCCAGTCTCATTAAGGTCATCATCATCTCGCACTAACAATGCCTTTTGATGGATAAGCTTTTCTTTTGAAAACTGCCAACTTCTCGGAAGGTTTTTCTAAGGCTCCACAGCCCAAATTTGAGATGTTGCACCCCTTAAACGCCAAAAGACCCTAGTGTGTGCATGTCTAATGGTTAGCCCTTAACATCCAGCATCCTTCTGGAGTTCTGGAGCTCAAGTTTAATGAGAGGTTGGCCCGTGTTCAGCCTCTAGCTTTTAAAGTTGCTGGCTAACTGTGAAATCTTGGCCATGGCCAGCGTCTCTTTCGTCTCTCATCCCCCCATCGAGCTAAAAGGGACCCAAGAAGACTTGCTCAGATTTCGTACAGAACTTGTCTTTACCTGCAAGGGACTTGAATGCGTTTCATGTCACGAGCCCTGGTTAAGTAACAACGAGTGACCGTTAGAAGGTTTTCAGGCTGTCTCGCTCGTGCCTTACAGACACGTTGCCGGGGTCCGAAGGTGTTGCGTTTGCTAAACGCCCGTTTGTGTAATTAACAGCAGAGGATAAGAGATCATTAGCCTGGGCGATCTATGCAAAACTGGCGCCAGCGGCGATTTCGGGAAGGATTGTCTTCTTTCTAATTTGGAAGCCTGTATGCTTGTGAAAATGCACAGGGCAGATTGCAGAAAGGCGCCCCGTGACGATGGTTAATTGCATCGCACGCGCTCCTGTGGAAAGCTCTCGGCTTTAATAAACAACAGGTTAATTGCGGGCAGGCATTATAGAGCGCGCCGCCGCCCGAATGCCTCCTATACGCTTAGTTTGGTCTCTATTATGACCAACAGTGATGAGGCACGGTTGAATTGATTCGCAAAATTGCAAATAGATTGGAATGGTACGCTGGACAAACCGCACAGCAAGCCAGGTCTTTGTTAGTGACGCCGCGCGTAATGAGTTAGTTGGCTCATGCAAAATCGTGATAGAAAGCTAACCAGAACCCCTGGTTTACTCTGGGACTTGCTGTCAAGGGCAAAAAGGCAGAAGTTGGTCGACCTCCCCCCTCCTTTTAGAAATGAATGACCAGACTTTGACCTGTTGGCGGACAAACAAAAACTTTTGTGATTACGTCTTCTCTTTTTGGTATACTTGAAGGCTTTGAAAGCTTTTTCCCCCCTGCCAGTCATGTCTTAAAGTGTGTAACAGTAAGCTAAGAGCCTTGAAATTTGAAATTGTGAGACGTATTTGTACTTGGTGAACTTGTTGACATTGCGACACTGATGCCACATGAGTGAGTGTTGAGATGCTCAAACTGGAGCTTAGCTTTCATCCACGCGTGATTGTCGGCCTTTAAACTGTTTCAAATTTCGGTGGTTTTATGTTATTTCAAAGCTCAAATAACTTTTATATCTTAGCTAATACAATATGGCTAAAACACATGCTATAATACAATGCTAATACAATACAAATGTATATAAATAAATGCGTTTATTTATCGTGTGATTAATATATTTTTGCGACATAAATATATGATACCAGCAATAGGCGAAAGCCTTTGCAGGTATAATAAATTTAAAAAAAGCGTTTATTTATTAAATATTTTTAAATATACTCATTCCACAGATCAGCGAGTTCCGAAATGCATGCTCGAAGTATAACTGCAAATCTCGTATAAGAGTGAAAAAAAGTACGAAATGCATTTAATTTATTTATTTGAATAAATGTATTCATAGCAAATAAATACACATGTCAAATATCAAAAAACGTACAGATTATGACAATAAATACATAACATTTTAGTAAAAAAAAATTTAACAAAATTTCTTTTTTTCTTGAATATTCAAACGTAGGCTAAGCCTATTGTTGGCTTGGTTTCTTTTCTTTTTTCTATTTACATTTATTTTAGTTGGTGTAGAATTATTTCTTATAATAGTTAGCTAATAGATTGTTCACTTTTAACAGGTCATGCTCTTGTCTCTCTAAGAGCAAAATTCAATTTATAAATTTTCCTATAGTGTAATCATCTTTTGTAGTTTACGTTATGGATTGGATTTCCAATAATATGTATTTCATAAAACCGACATCAAAGAATCTTCCAACATTCCAAATTTGTTCAATGCCTTGTCGACAGTCAGGCAATTGACTTAAAGTAAATAAACAATCGTTTATTTATTTCCGAAGATGAAATGTGAGCTTGAACCCGCCGTATATCTAGTTCTATCTATCCTTTTTTGGGCCAAGACGAGTAATCTAGTATTTAGTCATGGATAACGATCGTAAATCGTATCCAACCCGACAGGATAATCCTGCACCATACTCTGGAAATTAGCTGCCGAATGATACAATAATTCCTCTGGTTGAGATTTGTAAAGGAGTAAAGGGTCTCGGATTTCATGTTTTTCCTTATCTCTCAAATGGGTGTTTTACTTTTCTGCTGTGTGGAGAAAAGGCCAATCTGCTTCTGGCCCTTCCGTATTTATGGCTTGATTGTTGTGAAAACTGTCCAAGGCTTTCTTCGAAGGGAAAAAACATTGGACATTGGAGCCGAAGTGCAGACTAGGAGCACATGCGTTGATGGTTTTTGGCGTGGTTTTCGGTGTCCCCTTAACGGATGACGTATTTATGGTTTAGTAGCCCCTGCAGACAGGGATTTTTACCCCGCAGCAAATAGGATCCACAGTTTAACCCAAATCAGCTTAGGGAAACAAGGCTCCTCATCGCCCCCCAGAAAAAAGTAAACGCTACGACACTTTTACTTAAAACGACAAACCATTTTTCCCCACAAAAAGCACAACAGATGGGTGACCAATAGGATTGGGTACGAAAAGCCTCTGTGGCTGGAATATTTTTTTTATGATTTTTGCATAAGGATTTGCATGGAAATATTTTGTCCCCTTTCTGGCGTTAAAAGAAAAGCTGGGTTGAAAACGTTCGCTAAAGCTACAGATTTGGGGCTTCTTCGGTACAATTATCCGGGGTTTTACCGTGGCCAAGTTGAGGTTGAGTGAGTCAAGACTTGCCTACGCATAGACACCCCATTTCCAGCACTATTGTTGGGATTTATAGTATCTGATACACCCTTGTCTATTGTTAACGCCCCGTAGTTGTGGAAAGGGCGCTCGCTTATCCCCCTCGGACACCTGTGTCTACCCTATCTTCTCCTTGTGGCCTCTACTTTTCTACGACAAGTTATTTTTAGCTGGCTAAAATCTTGCCCCAAGATTTATTTCCTTGATTTGTTCCCAAACCCTCGCGAAAACCCTAAATCTTTGATTTCACTGTCCTATCCTTTATATTTTGAATTTTCCTTAATTTTCCTTTCCCCCAAAATATTTATTTTTAAGTCCAAAAAATTGTTCGTTTCAGCTCTGCGACTAATTTGATGTGTCACTAGATTATTGATGTGATAGTCATTTTATTACGCATTACTGCTCCACACACAAAAAGAAAAAATTTGCGTCTATACTGATTAGCTAGATAAAAGCCACACAGATTCTGTGCAAGACAAGTCCAGTCACGTTGAATTTATACGTGCAGATGGTGAGGCTTCCACTTCCTCCACGACGCTACGTCAAACACCGTCCCAAGCAACAGGGGCTAAAGGCTCTAAGTTTTGCTGTAAACTGAGCTCGCATGTCGACTGTCGACGCATCTCACATCTGGACGTCAAGCTCAAGTTCAAGTCGTTGCGTCGTTTCGTTGTGTCTGCTCTATACCTTCTTTTTTATTGGAGTCAGTTGATCTTTTTTGGAAACTGGCTCTCTGAACCTTGACATGGGGGATTTCGGAGTGGAAAAGGCCAGAGGTCATGTCTTTTTTATCACACTTCCTCGTCGAGCTAGCCTAGTGGAGCTAGTGTTTTATTTAAGATATCAAACTCGAGAAAGTGAAGGCTCCGAGTATTTATGTATATGCATGTATATATTGTCGTTTTTCATTGTTGTCATGAGTCGAGCGAGGGCGACACGTGTCCCTTGGTTTGAAATGGAGTAACGTAACTTGAGAGCAACAAGGAAATGGACTCTGACCTGCAGGCCTTCCCAAACTGCGCACTTTTGGGAATATAGAGTTTTTCCATTTAGGAGACAAGATGAGCATTTAGATGTTGATTGGGGCGCGTGTACTTGTTTAATTACATCGTTAGGACTCGGTTGCTATCGAGCTCCCCGCATCTTTGGGCATCAGTACGTTGAAAATATAGAAAGATGGGCAGGACTTACGATCTTATCGTTTACCTCCAGTTTTAAGTGATCTTTACGGAAGGGCGAAAACTCTTCAGAAACAGTTTAACGTCTTTGTCCCCAAAAAGACGCACGAGCACGGATCCTCTATGACGTATATTCGCGGATCCGTGTTTGTTTGTACCTTGAAAACTTAATTGGAGGCAAAAGACTCCCGGGTTGTTGGCAGTTTCGCAATGTTGTAGCCCTCCTCGATCTCAGTTGTTATTTTTAATTTCTTGTTGCCTCCTGGACAGCTCGGGAGTAGTAAGTCATAAATTCAAATAAGATGGGTTGGCTATAGCTGGCGGCTGTTTTACCTGGGTTTGGTTGGGGCACAAGACTCATCCCCTCCCCCATTGCCTTCTTAAAACCTAAAAGTAAAAGCTTTTGTGTACGACTATACGGTACATGGCTGGCGACAGACTGTCTCGCCGAAAGTTTTACTTGTAGTCACCTTTTAAAAGGAGGAGAGGGGGGAAGATACGGTCATGGCCAAAAAAAGAAAAAAAAGAAGAGCAGCAGAAGACAAGAAGAGAACCAGAGAGGTTTTTAGGGTGCGCTGTAGCCATATCCCAACAGCGCAGGAGAGAGGTGTATATTTATATTTATGTCTGTCGAGGCAAGCAAGCGACGACGCACATGCAGGTGCACCACTTGCCAGCAAACCCCAGACGCCTTTTGTGTCTTATTTCTTCTTTGGTTTGCTACAAACCTTGACGCTTTTAACCACCCCAACCCCCTATACAGAGGGACATCGGACGGATCTAGTAACAGGTTTAACTGCAGTTTCTGACAATAAGCTGGGAAAGTGATGTTTATAAAGGGCCCTCTTTCTGATAAACCTTGATACGTGTCTTCCGTGTCAAAAGTACTTCTACACTACAAGAAATTAAATCTACAGTATACATAAAATCAGTATAATTTGAAACCTAAAGTCACTACTAGTATACTATTCGTAAGATCTACAACATAGATTAAATCTGCAATAAAATCTAATATGAACTACGCAAAACGCTCTGAAATGTTTGGACCTATGAACACAGACCTATGAAATTACTAGTTATAAATAGTCATTTCATTGGTATAATTATTTTGGTTATCAAATGACCTATCTATGAAGATCGTAATTGTTAAGTAAATTATCGGGATTTAGGAACGAATTGATGCTATATTAAACTAAGTAGTAATTTCATTAGTAACCACAACACTGTATAGTTCTTTTGGTTATCTAATGATCTAACTATGAAGGAAATGAAGGAATATTCTTAAGGAAATGGCAAAGTTCATTTTGGGCGGGAAACTTCGTGTTTACAGTTTGGCAAACTTTTAATTTGGTTGCAAGCAACCTTTTAGGACCAAACTTCGCTAATGAGACATTAGAGTGCTGGATTTTAGGACAATTCTGGGTCATTTTGACTGTGACGCAATGTTTGGCTAATGACTGAAGCTATTAGGGAGTCTCCAACCAAGGAAAAAGGCTGCTGGAGCCCTCGGATGGCAAGAGGCACCGTCACGACGTAGTTGCTAGGCGCCTGCAGGTGCGAAGTCTGCTGGAAAACGAGATTAGGGTCGTCTTGGAAGGAGGGGGGGCGTCGACGTCGTCGACCTCGTCTTTTTTGGTCAGGACTCCTGTTTTGGCTCTTTGGGTCTATAGCAGATCGTAGCCGAGGATGGCTCTAGCGGTAGAGATGTTGAGAGACGGTGGGAGAGGAAAAAGCCTTAGGGCAATTTTACTACGTTGTTTGGACTAGTGGGGGATCCCCTTCTTACTCTACTGAACTTCCCTGTCTCTGCCGGGAGATGGACTCGTCTAACAGTAAAATAACAAAGCTTTTGGGCACTTTTGGGTGCTGGTTTGCTCAAGGGGCTTGAGAAAAGGGGGGTGGGGGGGACGTCGAACGGTCGACGGTCAAGTCGCCAGATGCAGGCAGGAGATAATGGTGTTGATGGATCATGCATGGTCTTCATGGACTGTACTGTCTAAGCTCCTAGACGGCAGTCGGAGCCCACCCTCCTGTGCCTCTTTTGCCTCTTTTCTCGTCCCTTTTTCGATATCAAGGGAAGGCCTCCGAGCTTCTTTTCAACCTGCAAAACGGCTCGACAATTAATTCTCTAATTCTATGCACGGAGAGGGGGCGCCGGAGCACTTGATCAACAATGAATTCAAAATCCAATCTTTCATTGTTAGTCATGACACGGAAACTTGCCTTCTTCATTGTTGAGCTGTATTTGCCCTTGCTTGCCCAAATCTTCAGCTTCAACAGTTTGAACAGAACTAAAACTTTTTTGTATTGTTGATGATTCTCGATACTAAGGTTCATACCCATCAAGGATACAGGAAAATTGTAAACCTTAACCATTGAAACTTTCTTTGTTGTTTTTATTATATTTCAATTAAAATATATTGTAATGTTAAAAATAACTTTTTCGTATAAGTGTATTATTATCCTTTATACGTAATTATACTTTTTATACTTTATTATACGTTATTAAGAGTGTATTTATTATACTTTAGTGAGAAATCAGATTAAGGAATAGTGTGGGGTGATTAAAAAATCAACTTCGGTTTTATTGCTATGCGCTTTCATATTTGCGACATGGATCTTACCACAGTATAAAGGTAAAGAGTATATAAAACTGTTTTCGGCTTTCGTGATTGTTCTTGTACATAGCTGTATGTTTTGTTATCCTCCGTTTTTTCTGTGTGGTGGGGTTTAATTGGTGTATTTTTCCTTGTTGTGATTTCAAGTTTAAGCTCGAAGAAAGGTAAATTTGGCTGGGATGGCGGGTTTGGGGTGGGAGGCGGGGGTGACTAATGACTTTGTAAGATTGATTTAATGTTCTTCTTTGAAGACGCCAGGAGGATCAGCAGATGATGGCTAATCTAACACAAATAAGGGACGGGTTGAAAACGACCGGCTCCCAAATGATTTTTCCCACCTCTCCTGGACAGGCGATCAGGTGAGCCTCCCCTTGAATTTGGTAGAAAAAGTTTGGGTTTCTCGTTCCTTTTTCTTTCCTACTTGGCAAAAAGGGTTTGTAGTTGGCCTTGTCAACGGTGAGGGAGTGACAGGTTATCACGTGAACCCCCTGCGTTTTTCTACAGCCCAGGGTATCTAACAAGCCAGCCTCGTGAAAACATCGCCAGAACCCTTTTATGTGTACCACTATACGCTTATTATGCTTGCTTGGGATTATGATGATGATGTTTCCTTTGGTGGGGGTGGGAGGTAAATAGTGAGCAAACAGGTTCTTCTTCTTCTTCGGTTAGACTCTTGTACCCTTTAGGCTTTTACCCGGCAGTTTCCTTACCCCTCTCCCCCTCCTCCCAAAAAATAACCAGTGTGTGTGTGTGTGTGGTGTAAGACTTAATCCTGCGTATTGTGGAAACCGTTCTGGCATTGTAATCTTTTTTTTTCTGGTGGGATGCAAGGCGATTGAAACAGGAGATAACGATGCGAGTTTGAAGGGGGAGAACGTTGCATAGGAAGCCAAGAGCTTGTCTTTTGTCATGCAAATGATGATATGGTGGCGTTGCCCATATTTTTGTATCTACGAAGCTCTAGGTTTGTGGGGCTAGGAGCTGTGTTGTAATAGTCATATGCCCTCTATGGTCTCCCTTCTTATAAGCGAGCAGGTATAAAATCTCCTCTTGACACTGATCAACGTTGTGTACAACATTGACGAAGCTTATTATAAGTTTTCCGAAGCTCTTTTCTGGCCTTGCTTTGAAAAGACGTGTAAGGTTGAGGGGTTGGTTGCGTTCACAGGGAGCAGTGGTTAAACCGAGTAGTAACGGTTCCAAAAGAGAGCAGGTGCGTTACTGCGTGTGTTGAGGATATAGAGGAAAGTAACAAGTTATATGGTTATAGGACCTTTTTCCTATGTACGTGAAGATTTGCGGAGGGGAGAGCCAAGAGAGGAGAAACGCAAAAGAGTGTCAATAACAAGGTTTCCGAAGGATTTTCCTCCAGTTATTGGTAACGGGGAGAAAACCAGGAAGGAGTTGCTGGTGCTGTGCACAAAAGGTTTGGCAACATCCAAAAGCTTAAAGGACGAGGGGGGAGATGTTGCACAATGGAAGCAAACAAGTTCGACCCAGATAGATTTTTCGCCAACGAGCAAAACATCGTGGGAACCTTATACGATTTTCCTCGTTGCAGTTTATTATACTCAAAACGGTCAAATCTTCTCATTTGCCGCAATTGGAGTTCAGCCGAGGTCCCGAACGAGAGAATACAAATGAGGGTTTAGTAGTATGTTATGAAACAGTCGGGGGAAAAAAGGACGAAAGGGTTATGTTATTTATTTAACAGTTTTACTTCTCCAACGCGTTGAACGGTTTACCTAGAGAAATCCGAACTTGCCGTTTATGACTCAAAACGGTCACAACTTCTCATGTGTTACATCTGGAGCTCATCCGAGGCGCAGGAGAACATACAAGTGATGGGCGAATAGTACGTTATAAAACACTCGGGAAAAAACCACGGTTTTTCCCTAGTGTTTCACCCACCTACACTAGAACCTTACACCTTACAATAACATAACCTTACACGGTTTTACTATAGACAAACCGAACTTGCAGTTTATGACTCAAAACAGTCAAATCTTCTCATTAGGTGCAACTGGAGCTCAGTTTAGGTCCAGAACGAAAGCATGCAAGTGAGGAGCTAATAGTATGTTGTGAAACACTCGGACTCGGGGGGGGGGGGGAAAGGGACGAAGGGGTTAACCCTTCACTGTTAAAGGGGTTAAGTCTTACAAGGTTTTCCTAGACGGCTTTCCACAGTAATATCTTCTCATTTGCTGCAAGTTGAGCTCAGCCAAGGTCCAGAACGAGAGCAAACAAGAGATGGGTTAATAATGTGGTGAAACATTCAATGGAGGGAAGGAGTTAACCTTACACGGTTAAAGGGGTTAAACCTCAGATGGTTTTCATAGGCTGTGTTCCCACTGCCATCTTAACCCGGGTTGGCGAACGAAATTAACCCGGATTAACTAACCCAGGTGTTTCCACTATACCCAAACCTGGGTTAAAAGTGGTGTTAGACACCGTCAGGGTTAGCCCCGTTTTGAAATGGGGTTAATCCAGCAAAGTCGGGTTGAGACGTTGTGCGCTTTTACGTTGAGGGGGAGTTACGTGTATTGTAAACAAACGCCGCTTTTACATAGTGCCAAGCTTCGTTTTAACCTCAGTTTTTTGGAATAAAAACAGTACAAGTAAAAAGTGTTTCTTACTGAAAAACTATAACTAAATTAACCGTTGTTGTTTAGAAAGCTATGGCTATCAAAGAAAACGAGATCAAATTGGGATGGGGACCAGAAGAGACGAAGTTATTAGGTAATATTGGACGAATACTACTGCGATGGGTCGATAAAAAGCTCAATGCTAGCTTGTATCAACGAAAAGAAACGTAACGTTTTCGTCCGTAACAAATCCCGGATGCGGTTTCTCCTTGTGTTGTTGTTGGGTTTCAATTGTTGTTATTTACAAATTTCTAGTGGGATATTATGTAATACAGTGAACGATTTCCAGTACCAATCTATGGTTAAAGTCGATACCAATCCTAACCCGGTTACTTATTTTATGTACCAATGGAAACACGTGTTAGGCCAACCCGGGTTACGCTAATAACTCAACACCGGTGTTATAGGTTTTAGCAGTGGGAACACAGCCCTAGACGGCTTTCCACAGTAACAACTTCTCGTTTGCTGCAATTTGAGCTCAGCGAAGGTCCAGAAAGAGATGTTCTAATAGTATGTTATAAAACGATCGGGAAAAAGGACGGCTTTTCCCTAGTGTTTCACCCACCTACACTAGAACCTTACACCTTACAACCTTACACTATTTTCCTAGAGCAAACTGAACTTGCAGTTTACGACTCAAACAGATAAATCTTCTCATTTCTGGAGGGCAGCTAAGGTCCATAACGACAGCATATACGTGAGGGGCTAAAACAGTATTATGTATAGATACGTTCTAAAACACTCGGGAAAAAAGGAAATTTTTTTCTCCCAGTGTTTCACCCACATTATAACCCTATACCTTACAATATAACCTCACACGGTTTTCCTAGACAAACCGAACTTTCAGTTTACGACCCAACCGGTTAAATCATTTAATTTTTTACATCTGGAGCTCAGCCGAGGTCCAGAAAGAGAGTATACAAGTAAGGGGCAAATAGTATGTTATGAAACAGCAAGGAAAAAAAGAACGAAAGGAGTTATAATGCTTTTTATTTAATAGTTTTACTTCTCCAATGCGTTTTACGGTTTACGTAGAGCAAAACAAACTTGCAGTTTATGACTAAAAACGGTCAAATCTTCTCATTTGCTACTTGCTAACATCTCGAGCTCAGCCGAGGTCCAGAACGAAAGCATACAAGTGAGGAGCTAATTGTACGTAGTGAAACACTCTGGAAAAAAGGAAGAAAGGAGTTAATCTTACGCCGTTAAAGGGGTTAAATCTAACACGGTTTTCCTAGGTGGCTTTCCACAGTACTATCTTCTTATTTGCTGCAATTTGAGCTCAGGCAAGGTATAGAATGACAGCATAAAAGTCAGGCGCTAATATGGTAAAACACTCGGTATAAAATTACGTTTTTACCCGAATGTTTCACTCAAATGTTTTACCTTACACCATAAACTATAACCTTACACGATTTCCTAGAGTAAACCGAGCTTGCAGTTTTATGACTCAAAACATTGACATCTTCTCATTTGCTACATCTGGAGTCAGGACCTCAGCTAAAGTCCAGAACGAGAACATAGTGAGGGACTAATAATACTTGGGGGGGGGGGTAAGTACTCGGGAAGGAAAAAGGACGAAAGGGGTTAATGTTATTTATTTAACAATTTTACTTCTCCAAGGCATTTTGGACAGTTTTCACCTTGATAAACGAGATAAGACTTTCCAAGGGTGACAATAATGACCTGTTTTCGTCAGGACGTTGGCGTGATTAGTTCGCTCCCAGGAAAGTATAGACACTTATATGAGGTGATCTATTCCTCCTTGACGAAGCTTATGGGTTTCAACTTTCAAGTATTGTGCATGTCACCAGTCCATAATCCTTGTATGAGAAGCAGTAGTGAAAGAGATAGAAGTAATGGTGAGATTTACTTTTACGCTCAGTCTGTATACCTGTAAGAGCAAAACACCTGCGAAAGTACGGGTATTCATGGTGCAAAAGATGGTACGATGACCCCCCTGCGTTGGATTGAAAGGGATGAATCATAACCTGAGCTCATTAGACGCGACCCAAATCTTGCCCCAAGATCGCTGGTATTCAATGTGCAGTATGCCCTTGTTGCGCATTCCCTGATCTTGATAACGCAATATCAAAGTGTAATCTTACGTGGTTGCAATTCCACCGACTGCTATTCACTTTTCCTGGTTTTTGCGTCTCGAAGGCTCAGGCTATTGAGTTGGGTTCTTTTTGTATTTGGCTTGGCGAATTTAAGTTGGCGAAGATAGGTCTTATCGTAAATAAATTGAACCGGACCCATGACCACTTAACCTAGAATTAGAAATAACATCAACAGCGTGATTTCCTCGAGTGGCCAATCATTTTCCACCCCCTCACATGTACAAGTATCATTAAAAAGACCCTTTTGGCCGCGAATCAAGAAACCGCAAAACTTTTCAAAGCAATATTGCTCGGATAATGATTTTCCATTTCTTAAAAGGGGGCCCTGAAAACTCGAGGAAGCTACTACATGTGTTGGCAAAGTTGTTTGCAGGGGAGATATTAAAACAACGGAAAACAGTCATTAACAGCAAGGCGCATCAAGTGATTTGGTCATGGGAACCAGATTTTGATTGACTTTTCGAGAAGTCTCAATCTCGACACCGTCTCTGGTAGTAGGTTTTCTTCATATTTTAATTGCACTGTCATGTGGATCGAACAGCTTTCATACAGCCAATTTGCACGATGTGCGATTTCTCTAAAGTAAGTTCAATACAGTTGCTATTAAAATCGCCGAACAGTTTACAGCTAGAAATTATGCAATTTTCCTTGACATTACAACACTAGGAGAGAAATAACGTGTGTAATCATGTTGTTAATTAAGCCAGGAGTATTTAACCAATTCTAACTGAAAGAGAAATAAGAGTTTAAATTGCAAAGCGTCGAAATTATTCTCTTTTCTGTGTAATTAAGAACCATTTTACTCTTTCTGGGCCTTTGAAGTTTATTTGTCTTTTGACGTCGAGAGCTTTTGGTTAGCCGAAGAAAAAGGGGTGAAATTCAACCCTTTTACGTTTGCTTTAGATCCCATTCCCCAGCTTCTGTTTGGAAAACCTTCCTTTCGGAAGCCTCTTACAGCATGTGTCACGGTGACCGACTATACAGATGACTCAACACGATTTGCATTTAGAAAAAAAAGAATATTTGAAGGTTTCCGGTCTTTTCCCCCTCCCGCATACCTGCAACTGAGGAAGGTGGTAATATCTATTAAGACTCGTTTTGGAGTTCACGAATGACTCACTCACCGGGGAATATTTAAACACCGTAAAAAGTACCTGCACATCTCTGACTCGTGAGTCAAGGAGATAACATAGAGGTATATGTAATAGACTTTTATCAGTTTGAGTGTGAGTCGAGCCTATGGCTTAACCAACAACACGTGTACCTTCTATCTTATACAAGTGCCTTTGGGGCTTTTTCGGTTTCCCTTATATATCGTATCAACTTAATGGATGACTTGACTTCTTCTCGTTTACTCATGATGAGTGGGTTTCAAGGAACAAACCCTTGAACGCACGGATCATCAGGATCATTTCCATGGAGGGATATATACCCCTCCTTCGGCTCCGACTGGGGGCAACAATGGGGACATATCAAGGCAAAGGTAAGTGTCAACTCATCCTTCTTTTTGGGGTAGTGGGGGGAGGGCACTTTTATAACTATAAAGCTGTTGCGAATTGGCCCAAGTTGGAAGGGCTTGTGGGTGGGGGGGAGGGGGGAGGGGGCAGATATTGGAACCTTGTGTTATAATGTAAGGAAACCAAAGCTTGTCAATGCCCTGTCAAGCTGTATTGTTGTCCAGCAAGTGCATTCACGAGACCCAAAGATGCATAAAAGCAAAGACCCCATGCAGATTTTCTAAAACTTATGCTGTTTTGGTCTCGGGGGTCAAACAGGCGAAACATTCACAAACCCCCATCTCCCCTCTGCTCCACTCCTTGTGCAAAGATTATTTACCTTTTCGCTCGGCCGTGGAGGGGCAAAGCTCTACAAGATAGGCCCTATAACTTGGATGAGGGAGATCAGAGGAGAGAAAAAGAGAGAGGGAATTGACTGAGAGATTTGAGTCCTAAAAGAGATTACCAGGTGTGACAGGTTGTCACAAGGATCTTTCTTCAGTTCTTTTGATGATATTCTCTTTTCGTTTTTACCTTTTACAACTACAACACCCTTGGCTAAATCCTCCTTTACAGTAAGTTGACGACTCTATATTTTTTCAAGAATTTAACCGAGTTGTGGGTGGTTAGCCTGTTCACCACTTGACCAGCGTCCATTAGCTTTACCGTTGGTGGTGACAATAGCCACAGTGTTAGGGGGGGGGGGATCGGGAATTTTGTGTTAACCACAGAAGCAATCCCCTGTATAGACTTAAGCCGATTCTATTATCAAGTTTTAAGTGCTGCTTTGATAACATTTACTGAATGGGTTATCTTGGAAAACGTCTTTTCAATTTTGTATGGCAATTTCAGGCTGTTTTATCGACTAATCTACCTAAAGTAAACATATTGTGTTATACCCTTAGGATTAATGGAATTGAGTTATATTTAGTTTAGACTGTTATTGATTTAGACGGAATGGGAATTTTTAGTTTATAAGCGTATATGGTGGGAATGGGGATAGCCGAAGTTTCGGGCAAATCACTTGATGAGCTTATGATTCGAGTTGGGTTACAGCCGTACAGGTTACAAATGTAAACCGGGGTTACGGAAATTTCGTTTTCGGTCTGGTGGCGCGGCAGCGGAATGAAACGCTGCAGCAATGGCGGAGGTTCCTTTACATTTACAAATGGCTGCTCATTTGTTCGGGGAATTGGGCCTTGTCGAGGATCACTTCCGACACCATCTTAGACTATCGGGGGGTTATATTTGGAACTATGTGTGTGTGTTGGTGTCCCCTCTATCCATGCTCCTTTACGCTGATTAGCATATCAGAACGACAGGGATGCGTTTCCGTGTGAAGGGCTTGCTGCTGATAACCATCGCTGCAGGAAAAAACCTATAAGAATAAGGGATGAGAAATAAGAGCCATTGAAAATATTTTTTTCTTTTTATCTTTACGTTGCAAGTTGAGCTCTAAAAGCGGATAAGATTGCTTTTAAAAAATTCAGAAGAGGCTATCGAACTTGTATCCGGGGCCCTCAGATGTGACAAATTAGTAGCATTTGTCACCTTTTTATCCCCATCGAAGATCGCTCCGCTTTCATTTTCATGTAAATCAAGCACTCGAGCACTTAATGTGTACATTGAGTAGAAAAGTAAACCTAAACCTTTATCTTGTGAAGTTTCCTTTCTACTCTGTAAAAAGTTGTTCAACGCCAATATTTTTACAAACAAATCTTTCAGTGAAAACTGTAATTTACGTTCTAAACTTATCCGAAGATATTTCATTATTGAAGGTCTTAAAATCAAAAATAAATTATTTTAAACGACATACAGCAGATGTCGTTTATTGTGATCACTGGTTACTAGAATCAGACGCTTTATGGAATCAAATTTTAAAGTCAGATGAGCTGGTTATTAAATTGAATTGAATTCCTTTAATTGACTGGGAAACGAAGGGATATCGTGTTGAGAACCTTATCTAAGCGTACAGGATTAGGCTTCAAAGGCGCCGTGTTATATAGTTGTGTTTTAGACGTGTCGTTAGGCCCATATAAAAAGGGCGACGAACAATGAAAGAGTTGATTTGAATGTAAAAGAGAAGTTGCGGCTCATTGAAACTTATGCTGAGTTAAATTTCAAAATTTGCCACGAAGGGAAGCGGCCGTTAAGTTAGGAATTCCTCAATCATCTATCGAAATGGTTGAAAAATCGTAACGAAATAAACAATAGCGAGTGTAGTGAATCTAGAAAAAGGAAACATGTGGGGAAGTGTCAAAAAGTAGACGACCTTTGTTTCTTTGGTTTAAACAAGCCAGTTCGTTTCACGCCCCGATTAATCGTAGCATTTTAGAACTGCATATCTCCGGTTTTCGGTTCTTCGAAGCTCCGCTTAATATTAGGATCAATATTCACTTGACAAACGTGATCATGATAAGCGGCATCTACTGTACTATTTAATAAATGGTAAACGATAGCCAAATGGTAAAGACTTTCAAACACACATTTCGTATATTTTATTGTCAAATTACAATGATTTTTTTATAGTGTAGTTCATGCCTAAGCGAATTTAGCCCCCGAAGTTCCCTAAAGGAAAGTTTATGGAAGCTTATAACTTTCATTGTAGGCAACATAATGAGCATATAGCTCCCTATTGTCCCTCGATTTGGCTCGTTTATCTCCTGATCTCCCCCGCGTATTATCGTTACGAGAAACTGCACACGTGCACATTTTGGGCGAGTTTTGTGGATCGATACCTTTTTCTGTGACAACCACACTAATTGTGGAAAAGGGGGGAGACCAACAACTCAAATGTTATAGGGGTGAGTTTTTGAACCCCGCGGGTTTGACCTAACCCTGTCAAGGGTCGGGTTTGCAGGTGGGCATGAGTCAAAAACACTTGCTTCCCTCCCCCACCCCCTCTTTTTATTCGGGGACTGGACTTTAACGTAGAAATAATATCTAAATGAGGAGACAATAGTGTGTTGTCTGATGCTGCTGATCATGCATATAGGGTGGTCTTATTCTATTCGTTTGGGCAAGAACAACCCCAACCCCTTTGCGAAAGGGGGTTATGTATACGCCGGCAATTGTGGAGGGTTAAAAATAGCCCTTTTTGATGCGTTTTTGGTAAAGTCTTTGCAGGTGTGCAATTAAGCTCATGTCGGGATGAGTGGCATGAATCATATCCCAGTTATGGGAGCATATGTTAGCTATAGATACGCGTAATTAGTCTGGCGGACCGAAATTTTATTAAACCTTTTTTTCCTTTTACTTTCCGACATTTTGTTTGTTTTCCCCGACACTTTATTTTTCCCTATTATTTTTCCTGATTTTGTTGATTTTTGTTTCCAAGTTAGTAGAATTGGGATGTTGAGTGAAGGGATTCGAGAAGATCACAAACGTTATTGGAAACCTAGCTTCTTGTGTGTTTTTAAGGACTGCTGGTGGATGTTGAGGGATGGAAATGGCCACGTGACAAGGGAAGAAAATCTCCATAAGGCCAGTCATAAGGTTCTCATGTTTAACTGAGCGGCTAATGCTTCTCTCATTTTACGTTTTCCGGGGGGTTACTTTTTTTGGGGCGTTTTCTAATCTTTCATCGAGCTTGAGAAGGAGACGGTTGAAATTCAATCCTGAACGTAGGGTCAGTCCTGTGAGCGGGATGCAAATGAAGCAATTTGATAAGGGCGACAGTTCTTTATGTATATATATATATAAAAAAAAACGAGAAAGTCTTAACGTATAGAGAGAGCGTCTCCTTTTTGACTTTGCTATAGAACTTAGGGCCAGGGTGTTTGGGTTTCCATTACAATGGGGTGTAAAGTCTACGCGGCCCCAAAGCTTCGGAGGCTATTGAAAACTGAAAGGGATCAGCCAAGCACAAGATTTTCCTTTGCAACAATAAACCCCTGCATCTATGCTAAAAGTGAAAGAGACGTATTAGTTTATCCGGGTTCTTAAAAAAAAAGAAAAAACTTGGAGGAGAGAGAGCGACGTCGGTGACGATAGACCGACGTCCGTGTCAGATCAAGTTGATGACTTGATCGTTGATCCATCATCACCTCGATTTGGATTCCAAAAAAATCTTTGAATAAAGTGTGAATTGAGTTCAGGCTAATTTGACTTTCAAAGTAAGACTGCGTACGTGAAAACCATCCGTCTTCATCGTTAATTAATTACTGTGAACACTTCCATTTCAATGACAATGTCTGAAGTGTCAATAGACTGTATAAATATTCAATCAGGGACTATAAAGAACGTGGGAAGGAGTAAAAGAAGAAGCGTCCAAGATAAACGAAACTTGGATCGTATTTCAAGGATAAAATGCAAAAAGTATCCATCTTATCATGATGCTTCGTTTTTTTCTTACGCCCATTACCTCATAGATGGCTTCTAACGCCACGTGCTTGTAATGATGTGGGATATGCTATCATTAGCGGTATTTTTACTTGCGGTCATATAGCACCCAGAGCTTACGGATTGCTCGCACTACTAAGCGTCTGATTTCCTGTTATTTTTATCGGAAGTAAGCCACTAAGTAGACTGTATAGTTGAATAGCGTCATCACAAAAATGTATCAAAATCATCTATTTATTTCACTGTAGTTATTTTCATATATTGACCATAAATACTCTAAATTTTAACTCTGAATTGCAATGTTTATAGAAGAATTTAACTTAAAAAAATAGGTATTTTTTAATGTTATTATTTCGAGTTTAGGATTTTTCTGAATTTATGTCCTGCCTGAGTCAGCGCGTGGAGTTTTCCAAGTGATTAATCCATGCAAAGTTTTGGGGGCTTGAGGAAAATCTTCTCCAAAATTTCTCTAGGGGTTATGAGGGTGAATTGAACTGGTGACTTACGGTTCCATGCATATAATCGATGGACAATGTCCAGAGCCCGGAATTGGGGTTGTGTCGAACATAAACGGCAAGATTGGAAAAAGGGGGAACAAGAAACGTATTGTGTTTTTCTTTCTTTCCTTTTTTACCCGATCGTTCAATTGGAAATCGCCGTAGGGCAAGATTGGGGTGAAACTTTTGGATATACAAGATATATTTAATACTTGACCTATGCAAAGCATGCAAAGTGAACTTGGTGGGGGTCGTCGGGAGGGTCCAGAGGTCATAAGTACCAAGATTGGGTTCTGGCTTGCTCCGTTGGCTTTTGATGGCTGGCAATGAGCGCAATGGGCCGTTTGGGACCTTGAAGACTTTTGCATAGACGAGAAAAGCAAGGAAAAAGCCGAGGCGAACGGACTGCCCATCCTAGGTCACGCTTGACCAAAAGCAAAATGAGCTTGTCTTACAGCTTACGAATCCCATATTTCATAGAAAATCCCCCTCTTTTGTCCAAAAAAAATGGGACTGATTTTCAAAAACATACTTCCGTATAGAATCCGTTCTTTTGTGCAAGGTAGATGGTCCATGGTCAGTTAAAAAAATTAAAAAGTTGTTTATTTTTCTTATGAGATTTTTTTGCTGAGGTCAAACTCATGTTAAGACGTGTTCTATTGATAGGATTTGGTGTCAAGAGACGTCTGTGGTTGACGTGTGTCTGGAAGGCCGTGAGTGGACACTGGAGAGCCATTGGACTCCCCCTGCACAATGAGTCGATTCTGCCCGATTTGCATGATTCTCGTGCGCGACAAGTAAAGGGAGATGGACGACACTCTAAAGATTGCCTCGGAGGTTAGGAAAGGGTCACTTGACAGGCCCCACTTGATGGATCAGGCTCGCCATGGAGTGACAATAGGGTTTCTCGCATTGCGATTACCGTATATACGTTCCACACTTGAACCATAGACATGGTACACCACAGAATGTTAGGATTTCATCTCATTAAGTTAGGGAGCAAAGGGGCTTGGGTAATGAGGTGCTTATAAGGTGTATATGTGGTATAACTCGACATATAAGAACACATATGGCTCGCTTATTTAGCTCCTTGTTAACCCTTTCGCTGTTCCTCTTGAATAGGAAACTGGCTGTTATACTCCTCCGTCAAGTTGGCTTGTCTTTCGGGTAAATTCGTTTTGTACTTACTGTCACATTGTCCAGAAGGGGATGGTCTGATGCTGATGCTTTAGCGCAGATGGAGCAATCTATGTTAAACAAGGTGTCGCCTAGTTAAGGGTAACGTCTGTGACGTGTGGAACAAGATGAATGAGCCTGGAGAGATTTACATATGGCCATCTCACGAGATGCTACTTGATACTTTTCGCGTGTGTTGTCCGTTTGTAACCGTAACTCTGTAAGTCGATCTTTTCAACCCATCCGAAAAATTTCTCTCGCGGAAAGAAGTTACATTTTTGCTTGCAGTCGACATCGTTATGAAGCGTCGAACGAAATTCACCCAACACTTCTTGTTGCAGCAAATTAATTTAAGTACGAAGAACGCCATTTAAAAAATTAAGTTTAATAAGCAGCTGCGAATTGGTCAAGTGTAGCTAATGACTATGGAGTCCTATTCTTTTCTAAATTGGAAGGAAAGAAGGGTTGACTGGAAAGGGGGTTCGAATTAAAAAAAAATTAAAGGGGGGAGTACAGGGCTGTAGAGGTTTAATTCAGAGGCGATGAAGCGCTCTTGAACAGGGTTTTAATTTTAAATAGTGGGAGTAAGCGTGTTAAAAGAGTTACTAATGATGTAATGAACTGCTTCGGTTTTTCAGTGTTGGGTTTGCTAGCCAACGAAAAAAGGGGGTGGAAGACCCATGAAATGCTGCTGGAGCACAGCAGTTCGATTACGCCATGCGTAATAATGTTTATGGGTCTTGATTCAATGCTGATGCTGAAGGCTGTAAAAGCAGCCAGTCCGTAATTCTATTATATTGACTAAGGGGGGTCGTTTCTACTTGAGTAGAGACGTAAAACGTAATCCGCCTCATGCCTTTACAAGCAAAGATGTGGAGAAGGTTTCCTTCCTCCCCCCTCAATGTAACCGAACGAGTATTATAACTAAGGTGTATATAATGGGTCCTTTTTTCCCCTTGGCCACACATTATACCGTCAGGTATATAGAGAACATAGAACAAGTGATTGCATGTGAGGCTATAACTAAGGGTTTTTACTTCATACAATAGGCCAACCATTAGTATCCCAAGTCCCATAGGGTTTTCTCTGCTTTCGCCTTTAGTTAAGTTTGTGAACTGCCAAGAGCAGTCATCATGATGTCTTCTGGTGGCTGGAAAAGTATAAGGGCATCCCCCAACGTCAACATTAGCCAAAACCCGTGAAAGATCGAGAGAGAGACGAAAAGTCAGGTAGTAAAGAGAGGTAGGGAGAATATCCCTTTCAACCCAACGCGGGGTCAAAGGTCGAGGGTGGGAGGTTCAATGCACTACGGGAGCGACGGATCTTGATCTTGATTGTCGGTGCTGCAGATGTTAACTTTGGAGTAGATATACTAAGAGTTTCCTTGTTGTAATAAGGGAAAAACCACCGAAAACCGGAGCGTAATTGCAAGGTATCAGTCTTAGCGCATTGGCGTTCGAAAGGGGGGAAGTCTTTGACACAAGTTTTCTTTGAGAATTCAATAGCTGCGGCTACTATTATGTTCAAAGAAATCCAGAGGATCACAAAAGGATCGCTACAATAGCTACAAGGGGTTTCCGTGTATTATACTTGCCAAAATTTTCGCAACCTCAGAACATCATCTTCCTAAACTTATTATAGCCAGAAGTATTTGCATATTAAAGTCCTAGCACGGCAGGACAACCTTATTTGAAAAGCGTCTATTTTGTATTGTGCAAGATTTTATTTTCCTATTTATTGAGGGAGTTATTGTGCTGTGTGAAAAGATGGATCTAATGACATATTGGCACGCTTGGTGAGTTTCCCGTTTCAACTTTTAGAGTCATAGCTGTCGAAAGAGGGGAAAGAAGCGCTGAGTCGAGTCTATATATTGTATAATGAACGATAATGGATTGGCTGTGTGCGTGTTAGTTTTGCGTTTCCAGGAAAGGGAAACTGAGTGAAGACTTGCCAATAAGTGTTTTCGGAGCTTGTCTGATGAGGTTATGGGCACACGTGTGATGGTGTGTTGGGGGTCATTACTTTACTCCTATTATCATATGTAAAAGCTGTACAGGTATACGAAAAAGATCCGCCGTAAGGTTCCTTCTCTTTCTGTGTACGCTCAAATAAGTGCGAACCGCTAGTCGGTATATAACCACAATGCCACCACACCCTACTAATTTGGTTCAGGCAAACCCCAAAACTCAAGAGGTATAATATGCGATCTTTCTTCTTTTTGAACCAAAGCAGCTACCCAAATGGCCCTTTGAACGGACAATGAGCCAGAACAGTTCCCATAATTGGCTGCTTATTACCTTTATCTGACAGTGGTCATCAGAGTATTATGGATATGTACACTCGTCTTACATTTCCTGGTCATTTCACTTGCATCCGCGCGGGTAAGTTTTAATACTTCCATTTTCCTGGATGTGGCATATACGTTAGAACTAACATTTCAATGGTGTACACACACAGGCACACGTTTGATGTACGAAGAGCAGCATCTGAACCTGACAGCCCTCTCCAGCCACACACACAAGATATCAATAGGGCGAGCCAAGGACTGAAGGACTCAATTGAAGAGAAACTCATCGAAACGTAAAATTTATTCGAAAGTATACTGCTTATCAATGCATTGCAAGAGCCATGGAAAGGGAGAGAGAAGCTTACGGAATTGTTCGCTTTGCTACCAGAATGGCTACCGTGTCAGTTTCAGCCTTCCTTTATTCGTAGACAAGTCGCTTTGGGGTAAGATTTGAGAGATTTAAAACGCGGAGTGAGAGAATGAAGAGCTAAAAGTGCCACCCAATTTAGCTCTCCCAAAGCCGCCAAGCCCTTTCACGCGTTTTGGGTTGTCAACTGTCAACTCTTGCACGCTTTTCGAGGGCTTTTGAAGCCACTTACAGCACTGGGGAATTACATGGATGCCATAAATGGACTTGGTCACAATCAACCAACAATCCCAAACCACGATATTATTATGGGAAGAGGTTTAATGGTAGATCTTTCCCGATTGAGGCAAGCGGTTTTGCCAATGCAAAACTGCGAATGGGCGAAATGACCCATCGGATATGGCCGGGAGGTTAGATTAATGATTCTTTAAGTCAAAGTGTAACGCTGTGTTGAGCAAGACAATTATCATTAAGCGAGCACTTGTCTGCTTGTTATTTATGTGTAGTCGAGCTTGTACAAGACACAAGTCTTCGTTTGAGGACTTCTCTCACGTCCATCACACACTAGCCAACCCGTAAAGGGTTAGTGTTGTTTTTGGCCACCGGCACGTGACTTGTCCATCACTAATGGTTTACTGGCCCAACAAGCTCGGCGAGGACAAAAGCTGTCAGTAAGTGCCGTGGTTACGGCTATACAAACGTTCCCGCACAACAAGATCGTGCGGAGAAGTGTGGGAAATACCTTTTTTGGTGGCTGAGGAGCAGAAGGCCGGCAAATAAATTAACTCGGTGACTTATATGGTGCGCAGGGGGCGAACTGCTGGGACATTGGATGCTTTTATAGGACGTCAACCACGTTCAGTAATAATAAGCTTTTTAGGGTAACGTTGTATGACAGGGGATAGAATCCCATTGCGGGAGTTATGTGGACTTTAACAATAGGGGGATGCGCCAGAGAGGGTGGTAATTGCTAATGTAAGTCCATCAGTGGGAGAGATAAGGTTAATTTATAGGTGTTGGATGAAGTAGCAAGGGGGAGCTGGTTTTCTATGATTTTTATTTAACGCCAAGAGGGAGTTTGCGGTGCAAAGTGAAGACACGTGACCGGTTTTTGGGTCGTAGTTTGTCATGCAAATAACGTTTTTGTTGAGTTAGTTTGTGTGTAATTTCGAGAAATGCGGCAAGTTTGCCCATTGTGAAGCCGGGACCTGGCTAATTCTTTACCATGATTCTTTACCATACTAACTAAGCCACGTGACTTTTTTTAAGTGCTAACGCAAGGTTTTATTAGCCATAACGGTTTTTGCGGGATGGCAGAGAAGCACAACAATGAACCAGGTTTGGCTAGTCATCGTCGTTATGGAAATTGGGTGCGTTAATAGTAAAACGTACATTTAAGTTTAATGTTTGATTAACATCTCGTACGTTTTCATTTAAAGCCTTGGTTTTGATTATATTGGCCTTTTCTTTATTATCGTTATTATTATTTTTGTCTTTGTCGTTGTTTTGTGTTGTTTTAAGGCTCGGGTTTTAGTGATGCACTCATTTTTTTTTTTTCTCTTTCTACCGGCGTAGGCTCGAGCCTATTGCCGTTTACTATATTTCAAGCATACGATTCTACATGCGTTGTCAATAATCCCAGCACAAGGGTCTCATTTTGTTTATTTTCGTCTTTCTTTCTGAATTATTTTTATCTTGAAGTTTTCTCATTTCTTATCTGAAATATTTGCATTCACTTTGGCTAGGTTTCCCTTTTATTATTCAGGCGTATTCGTTTTCGTAACAGTTTTAATTGTTGGGTTACATATACGTATAAAAACACTTTCTATCTATATCCGTTTAGAGTTAATTGAACCTGCATACGTATATTGAACTCGTTTATGGGTCCAGACATTGTGTTTTATTGGTTTTATGTTTAGAAGTCTAAGAAGTGGAGAGCGGGAATTCCTGACGCGTGAGTGAGCAACTTACGGGGAAAACAAGGGATCGAAGAAGACGAAGATGGGAGAAAGTTTTCTTCCTAAAAGGAGGTTACAGGATTAGTGCTGATGCTGTGTGCCTAAGGATGTGGAAGCCCTCCAGAATTGACTCCAGTTATGGAGTGAAGAAAAAAGCAGTGTTAAGTCCTGCAGGGGAAAGAATGCAAGAGCGACGAAGAAAACAATCCCAACTTTCTCCATGAGTGCTGCGTTTTCCATAAGACGCAAACTGAAACGAACATGTCAGTGACCGCGATTCTCAACTGGAGTCAACACGTATCTTTCCTTGCTCTAATTTAAACTAAAACTTCGCCCTTTCTGCTTTGAAAAATGCATTTTATAGTGTTAGTATTTATTAGCTGCGTCTTGGGATTTCCAGTAGCGGAAACGCGACCTGCAGTTACTTCGAGTGAAAATTTGGATCCGAATGAGGCGCTCATCCTCGAATTGTTCCTTACTACGGTGGAAACCTTGGTAGATCATGTGGTGCGTTCACGAGACTTGAATAAACGGAGAAAAGTGGAATCAACTGCTTTACCTTTGTGGGATGAGTGGGAAGATGAAGCTGAGAGTACAGCTACAGAACACGTTGAAGAGTTTAGCACGGAAACAACTAGTGAAGCGGAAAGATTAGCAGAAGAAGCTAACTTAAAGACCAAACGAAAGAGAAGGCAAATACCACAGTTTGGAGGACTTGATCCTTTTAGTCTTCAGCAACAATTCGGTGGTCTTGGCCAGCAACAGTTTAATGGTCTTGGTCAACAACAGTTTAGTGGTCCTGGTCAGCAACAATTAGGTGGGCTTGGACAGCAACTGCTTAATGGTCTTGGTCAGCAACAATTAGGTGGTATTGGACAGCAACTGTTAAATGGTCTTGGTCAGCAACAATTAGGTGGTCTAGGGCAGCAACAGTTGGGTGGGTTGGACCCATTGGCCAGTTTATTGGGAGGAGCTGCAAATTTAGGGGGTTTAGGAGGTGGGTTGGGCAACCAACAATCGGGAGGATTGGGATTATTAAACAGTCTTGGCTTATTTGGTGGATCTGGAACAGGAAGTGGAGGCTCTAGTGACCTCGTTGGTAATGTCGCGTAAGTCCATTCTTGTTGACTTAAAATCAAGACCATATTCATTTTCTTTAATACAAATCTTTGATTTGAGTTTTTGATTTTCCGCAGACAGGGGCTTGGTTTTGGTCCTGTTTTGCGGATAGCGGGGCTTGTCAACAGCTTAGACAAACATGGTTGTCTCCGCCGTACGATCTGCGAAACCGTGGCTGGTCGGAACTTGACATCATTTGGCACCGCCAGCAACAGCACTCGAAGTGGTTTCGAGCTTCCTAACGCAAACCAGTTATTAGAGTAAGTCGCGCCTTTTCATCGTTAACATTATTTTCGTGAAGTTATTTCCATAAGATATCTGCATTGCAACTTTTAGTTTCATGCGAGCGTTGCAGTTCGGTGACAACGCAATGTTTCCTTACCTCGAAGCGGCAGTCACTGGCCACACCCACCGCGACCCGGATAGGTGTCGAAGGAATTCAAGGTGCCCTAGCACCACCGACGCACTCATTCAAGGTTTAAATGACACGCCTGGAGGACTCCAAGGAGCTATTAGCAACTTAGGAGGCATTATTACAAGTAAATTCACGGATTCATTGTTTGTTACATATATTTTAGTGTGACTATGTTTTGTTTTGTTACTAAATCCGGTTTCTTCTTGTTTGTAGCTATGTGTACTTTTTTGTTGATGAATACTCGATTATTAAAGCTAATTTCTTATTTGTATCTTAGATGCAACAGGAGGTGGTGCTACCCCTGGTAATCCAGCGGCTGGTGGGGTTAACAATCCTGGGGCTGGTACTGGAGCTGGTACTGGTGGTATCAACGATTTGTTCGGCCTGGGACCTTCGGGAGGCTTTCCAGGTTTTCCCGGCGCAGGAGGAACTGGAGGAGGAGGAGGTGGACAACAGCCTCTACCAGCAAACCCACCACAATCAGGCTTTTTTGACCCACTCACGGGCTCCTTCACACCTGCTGGTGGAGGTGGATCTGGTGGATCAACTTTCCAACCACCCGGAGGAGGAGTTGCACAACAGCCTTTACCGTCAAACCCACCCCAATCAGGCTTTTTTGATCCACTCACTGGATCATTCACACCTGCTGGAAGCGGAACGGTGGATAACTCTTTTCAACAACCTGGTGGAGGTTTTGGTGGACCAAGTTTTCAACCCGGAGGTGGAGGGGGCTTTGGTGGACCAACTTTTCAACCCGGAGGTGGAGGCGGTTTTGCGCCGCCTATTGGTGGGCCAGGATTTGATCCGAACTTTGATCCCAGTGGCAATTTTAATGATCCCGGACAGAATACTTTGCCTGGTTTCAAACGAGACGCAAGCCGTTTCGATGGATTCGAAGCGAAAGTTTCCAGGTCTGGTTCTTCGCAAGTAGGAACGCGGTCTGGGTGGAAATTCCCTACAAATTGAGGGTTTTCGCCTTCAGAAATTAATTCAGGATAAAATAACATACTTGTAGTTTAGATAATAGCTTTTGATTGTGACAATTTAACGTTGCCTGAGGCGGAATTCGGTATTTTTAAGCCGCATTGCAAGCCTTTTGTGATAAAAGATTCTTACGGCTGGACCGACTAATTCGATGTTTGTTAATCAAAAGTGGTGCGAAAGTAATGCTGTCATTTAATAAAATAAGTCAATAATGCCCCTGTTGTATGAATCTTATACCTAGGCTAGACGGGACGCTAAACCCAGTTAACTTTGTGAGAAGTCTCAATTATTAGTCCTAGAACGGGAAATATGTGATGGGTGTCCAGGCGACAAACTGAAAGTTCATTTTAATTAAGCTTAAGCCTATATTCTTAAGGCTACACATTCACATATTTAAACACATTTCTGTTAAAAAGTCTTTTTCCTTTCGCTTTCCTACCAGAAAGTATTTTGTAACGGCAAAGGATGGACACCTCACATCCGTGTTGTTCATTTTTGGAAAGTAGACTTTTTCCGAAGCGAAGAAATATGCTTTATCAAGCTTAAACCTTTTCAATTCTTATTAGGTGTAGCACCTTCATATAGTAAGTAACACATTATCGCCAGGAAGTCCATTCGAACAGCAAAAAAATTTACATTTTTGCGTATTCACATATGGCCAATGAATTTGTTATTTTTTACAAGTTTTTTTGGCAAAAGTATTTCTTCTGGTTCAGATGCTAATCTTGTGCGGAAGATTAGCAAGGCCGGAATACCCCATGTCTTCTGGAGCTTGGTGGATCCACATGGTGCTAACAATTAACAATGACAGAAGCTAGGTTCCGACACAATTTTCGCCTTTCCAGAGCATTATTTATGTGCATTTGCGACTGGTTAAGGCCTAGACTAGAAAGAAACGACGGTTATGAGAAGGTCGATTCCGGTTTTATCCGTATTGGTTATTTTTTATATCTATACGAGGAAAACGTCTTGTGAAGTGACGAAAAATACTTATTTGTCATCCTAGTCTACCTTAACGGTTTTTAAGTTGTCTAGACGGACTTTCATCGTTAGAGTTAAAGTTGAGGGTTGTTAACCTCAACGTTTTTGTTTCTAACTTAAATGCCTTTAACTCAGGTAGAAGGGTTAACTGGAGTTGATGACCATTAACTTGTCCCGTCTAGCCTAGGTATAAGGGCGAGTCTTCCTCGTTTGAGTCGAGCGCCTAAAATCGATAAATTTGGCAGCCAATGAGCTACTTTGTTTGTGGGAGGGGGCGAAAATACGTCAGAGGAGCTTCTTTCGTTATGTTACTAGCCTTGAGCAACGTGAAATGCGTGTTAAGACACAAAGGCTAACAAAGAAAGTGAACGCATAGACGTGATACCGTTGACGCTTGCTCATTTTGGGTTAAACGATAGAGATAATAAGAACTTTGCCCTTAGTAATCGTGAATGTCTGAGGCGAACAACGGATTGTTTGAATTCAGGCATTGGATTCGTCGCAAATCACGCTCACGGTCAGGATGTGCTTTTGTTTTGCAAAAAAATAACTTTTTCTTAAACTTTGCCTGTCTATCTTAATATTTTTTGAATTTAATATAGATGCCCACTTTAGTCGAGGCCATAGACGAGAAGTACAATAACACGGAAGAGGAAGAGTCCTTGGAGTTTATCATATGTGTACCCAAATCCAGTCCTAGAAAGCGTCTCCCTAGCGTCTTAGTTTTGGAAAATTGCAACATTGACGAAGCTGGCAGTGAGCAAGATATCCTCGAAAAATGTGGTCAGGTTCGCGAATTGGATTTGGCTCGTAATTTGCTCAGCAGCTGGGACGAAGTAAGTTATTCTCATTAATGCTGAATCTTTCGTTTCATCAAGTTATTTTTGGATTGTTTTCACTTTCAGGTGTTCAAAGTAGTTCGTCAGGTGCAAAATCTACGCTTTCTGAACCTAAGCTTTAACAATCTGAGTTCTTCAACTCCAGTGCCAGATATAAAACTTGATTCTTTGACCCAGTTAGTTTTGAACAGCACACAGATACGATGGCAGAACGTTTTTTCTCTGCTGCAGCTAGCATCCAAGTAGATCTTAAATATATTTCTCCAAGGGTATGTAATCTTGTATTTAGTTTAAAGGAACTGCATCTAAGTCTTAACGACTTGACATGCGAGAGAAACCTCCCAGCTTGGGTTCAACCCCATAAAAACCTTCACACGCTTTATTTCAATAGCAATTGTGTCGAACATGGGGATGATTTACGTTTTCTGGATCTCTTATTCCCCCAACTTAAGCATTTGTATTTGGTAGACTGTCCGTTGTGGACGCTACTTCTAAGCCAGGAAGATGCAGCTCGCCTCAAACTCGAAAAACATCACATCCAGGTGTCACAAGCAGAAGCCAGTTCTTCGCCTGTCGTTTTAAGTTCCCCTATACCTTCTATCTCTTACATGGAGTACCATTCCAGGTCTCCATTAGCGAAACAAGAAAAAACGCAAATTTTCTCGCATTTGAAGCATCTGTGCATCAATAATTGCCATATTGAAAGTTGGGAAGAAATCGACTCACTAAATGCCTGGCCTGCATTACAAGAATTAAGGCTCCTTACCTGTCCTTTATTTAACGTAATTATATATTTTTATAAATGTCACTTGTATATAAAATTGTTTAATATTTATTCATTTTTTTTTAATCGGTTGGCACAGGGTTATACACAACACGAGAAAAGGCAGTTTACCATAGCTCGTTTGCCCAAAATTGCCAAGCTCAACGGAGGACTTATTTCGGCCAAAGAGAAGGAGGAGTCTGAGCGAGCCTTCATTCGCTACTATGATTCCAAGCCAGATAGGCCAAAACCGGCCAGGTAAATGGAAGCAAATAGAAACTTGGCTTGAAGTTCCTATAATTATCCTTCGATCTTTTAATACTTTCTCTGATTGCCTTAGATATGGCGAATTATTGGAAACTCATGGCCCACTTTTTCCCTTGGTTGAACTGGATCTCAAACCCAAGACGGAAGTTTTGGTTCTTATTCGGTATAAAGAATTGCAAGTCCAGCGACGAATTACCGTTTACCAAACAGTGGGTGAGCTAAAAGCGAAGTTAAGAGAAGTGGCTGGTTTGCCATTGTCGAGAATGCGCTTATTTTACGTTGACCAAGGCATGAAAGGCGCCTTCGGACCTGAAGAAATGAGGTATCCCAATAAGCAGTTGTACAGTTACAATATTAACGATGGTGACGAGTTCATCGTTGACGCAAAAAGCTAAAAAGATTTAAGAAAAATTCACCAGTTAGATTTTGTATTATCCCCAACTTTTTCCGTCATCGGCACTTTGCTCCGTCATTTTTGCAAGCTACTATCCAAGCTAGTCTTCCTTCGCTTTACCTTATTAGTACAGTACATTCAGAAAGCGGTTTCCGGTTTTCGCGCCTTTTAGCGTATAACTTTTTGGGCCCATATTTTCCGAGAATTAGTTTACGATTTGTTTACTGTCGCTTGTATATAAACAAAAATACAATAAATTAGACGGTAAACCATTTCAAAACTACTTTTCTACTATACTTTTTTTAATTTGAAACTTTAGTTTCAATAAAGCTGAATATCAATTCCGAGACAAGCACAAACACGTATATTTTGTAAATACAGATAAGACGAGATCAGTTTAAAAGACCCATCTAATATACGGAAGAATGACGCGACACTAAAGTTGAAGAACGTCGTATGGGACGGTTCGCACGAGGCGACGACCAGCGATTAGCGAGAGCCATAGCACTGAAATCCTCACTCCGAACTCCTTCATCCACTTCATCCGCTTCCGTCTTGATTTCCATTTTCTATATGGAAACCAAAAGTTAAGCCATATAGATACGGGAAAGCCAGGCGAAAAATTATACGTACTTGTATAATTAGTCTTAGGAGTTGACTCTGGGCTTCTAAGTTTTTACCAATCTCCTCCAATTTGCGCTTCTGAATGTGCATCTCTTCAAACAAGCTATCTTCCGAACTAGTTTCCACAGGTCCGTCACCATCCTCCCCTAAACATGCCTCGTGATTTACTTTTATTTTTAAATAGTATCAATGAATACCATAATCGGTGAAAGGTGTCTGGAGCAAGTATTTTAGAAAGCAAATAATGGAGTTATTTTTCGCGCCAGTGCAAGTATTGGGGTATTCCACCAGTTCCATGCGGTCAACTCGCTTTAAAATAAATTGTGGCAACCGCCTTTCCAAATCGGTATGCATCTCCACCTGAAAAAAAAGCGAGCGAAAATAAAAAAAAATAAAAATGGGACAATTTGTTGTTGCCATTGGCTCATGTTGGTGGATATTGGCTCGTTTACCTTAGTTCGGGATAGGCTATTGGCATGGGGAATTTCGGAACAACTTTTTGAGAAAACCAATATATTTAATGAAAAAAATCTTTGACAGTAATCTTGAGCTTCCTAACAGGTAGTGCAGAACCAATGTAGATTTTTTTCCAATGGGTCTTGAAATTTGCTATATGCAAATGAATTTTGCAACTATGGGAAGTACGTTGCATAAAAATATGTCATTTGAATATACACTGCTGCTAACAAAAGAAAACTTATGTTTTAAATTGCTTTCAAATCTGACAAGCCCTTTTCGAGATATGTGTTCCGAAAGTTCGACGACTTGATTTGGGATATTGTGCTGCTACAACAAATTGTGATGGCAATTTGTACTTTTCAGAGTCAAAACAAGCATAGAAACTTTGCCGGCAATTAGCTATCTATTTCTTTTTTTACTTTCTCCTGCAAGGCTTCTGCTAAACAGTAACAAACATCAGTGACCTTTGTGACTGTTTCGCATCAATAAGCTAAGGTATACTGGAGCCTTAAGTGGGGAAAAAAGTACCTGCATAGCCAAACGCTTGAGCTGCGCATTCCTCCGGACAGCTTCGATGTCACCCACAGCCAAACCGATGAGTAAGTTCATAAGCAGGATGGGCATTAGAACCATGAACACGCAAAGAATAAAAAACGAAGTGCGGGGCAGCTCTAACGTAGGGACCGAGCCACCTTCATGTTCTCCGTACAGGGGTCTGACAAACGTTCCGACGAAATCCATCTCCCCCAGCATCATCGTAAATGTGCGCACTAGTGCCATTGGAATGTGTTGAAACGAAACATGATTTTCCTACAAAAGTACAAAGAAACCGATTGGTAGCAAAACCAAAATTTAAATAAACGAAAAAGACCTACATCCGAGAGCAAAATGTAAAACGCAAGGCCGAACGCAATGATGAGAATCGAAAACACCATTAGCACACGTAGCAGCGTTTTGAGAATTTCCAAAAACATAACTACGTAAATCCCCACGCGATCAAACCTACAAATATAGTTTCATTGTTAGTCTATTCTAAACTACACTTGAAGCGTGTGACTTTTTGTAAGTTATAGGTATTGATTTGTAGGTATAGGTATGTTACCTTTGTAAGTACACTAGTAGATTAAACCAACAAAGAAAAGTAGCGATAGCAGCTGCGGAGTAATTGACGGGCGAAAAAGTGCCGCAGAAGACAGGCGAGACCATGACGGTAGACGAGAAATACAGCACCCAGCTGACCACATTGGAGAAATCCGTAAAATACCGGGAACGTTGATGAAGTAAATGACAAGACTCGCGCACCACGCTTATAAGGATAAAAACGATGACAGAAATGCCGCAGAGGTAAGTTAAGGGTGCGTTGTAGACTTCTCGGTTCAATCTTCCCAGATCGCGACGCCCGGGGACAACATAACGGGCAGTCTTGTTCGCTTCAAGTGTACTTTGGGAAAATTCTGAATTTAAAGGGGTCATCATGACATCCGACGAAAAGACGGTAATGGAAGCCAGGAAAAACAAATAAAAGACGAGATTGGCAACATGGAAATACATGCCGTACGAGTGCCACTTGAATTCCAGGAATTTCTGGCAGAGTGGATGGGACAGTAATTCAACTCTACCATGTTCTACCATGGCCTATGTTATTAAAAGAAAAATTAAATTATGAATTCAATTTAGGCTCTTTAAACTGAAATTAGCAAACTTCACAAAACATTGATCTAAGTAAAATTACACCAATTTAAACTAAATCTATCAACAAATTTAAACCAGGTTGTGAAACTGATATTTTGGATCGAAACTTAGAAACGAAAAACAGGTGAAAAATACTAACATTCATGGCGCATAGAGGTTCAGGTTTCCAATTAGGATCATTGTGTAGTTTCCGATACATATCCAGGCGATCCGGGGACATTTGCAGGTACCGGAATGAATACTGCGTCTAATTAAAAAGTAACAAGCTGGGTTAGAGATGCCGAAACATAAGAGACAATAAGGTTAAATTATTACGTAGTAAAGCTTAGACTCTTTCTTGCAAGTTGCGCGGATGATAGAACGGTTCAGCACAGCCTCAGCCACTCGGGGTAGCGTACTAATTAAGCTGATCATAACACACGGAGTACGCTCCGAACGGTTCCCAAGAATTTCGTCTCCCCTATCAAGGACCAAAGCACGAAATTGTAGACTCTTTAAGTCGACAAAAGAGAAAGAAACTTTTTTACACCTTTCCTCATGTGTGGCAAGAGCCAAAGCGGCTTCGTAGTGTTTGTAATGGATGGCGTTATCAATCGCATAAAGTCCCTTATTATTGGCAATCAGGGCGCAATTCAGGGACAACAGCAGGGAAATCGTCGCCGGCTTATTCTCAATTGTAGCTAAATGCAACGCGGTATTCTAAATACGTAATAATATATTCTTATTAAAATTATTATTATCATTATTAAAACTTTTGATTTTCTTGATTATGAAATAATAATGCAAGTACTTACACCTTCTTTATCTTGCTGATTGAGTAAATGGGCATGTACGGTTAAGAGCAAATCAAGAGTTTCCGTATGTCCCATCATTGAACACAAGTGCAAAGATGTACGACCCAAATGATCACGGTGAAGAAGTGCTCCCCTATTTAGAAGCAATTGCACTACCTTGGCGTGCCCTGAAAGTTTGACATTAAAGTAAACTTAAATTGAACTCAAGTCGATCAAAGGTAGAGTTTACCTTGTTGTGCTGCAATATGCAAAGGAGTCAAGCCGTGACCATCACTCTCATTAATTATTGACTGACCCTTTTCAGAATCCAATAACTGACGAACAGTTTGGAACCGCCCATACCTGTAAAGTTGCGAGGAAAAAAATAGCGGAAGTAATAACTCAAATATTACAACGTCAAAGGATGATAACGCCGAAATATGAAGTGTGAACTGTGGAAAGGGCTTTAGAGTGTATGTATACCTGGCAGCAAAATGAAGAGGGTTCTCGTGCTGATAGTTCTTCAAGGAAACGGAAGCTCCAAGTCCCAGTAACCCTTTCAAGCTTCGCACATTGCCATACCGACATGCATAATGTAACGGCGTGCAGCCAGCTTTGTCGCGTTCGTCCAACAAGACCGACATCTGGGCAGAAATCTGGGTAGTTACAAAAAGAAGCTCAAAGGATCAACTAAGCAAGCTGAAAAAATCCGCTAGAGTAAACACTAAATATCACCATTTCGGAAAGATCTTGCATAAACTCTTCCAAACCGCCGCCGTTAAGGACAATCAGATGTAAAACATTGCGCCCACTTTGATCCTTGACCAAAGTACTAGCTTTCAAACTTAATAGTACGTGAACTGTCCGCCACGCACCCCGAGAAGCCGCTAACAACAAAGGAGTACGGTTTTCTCGGTCTCTAGCTTCCAAATCAGCCCCCTTAAACCCAGCCAAAAAGGGATATATTATTATGTTAAAAACACTCTTAAGAATAAAAGGTGATCTTAAGAATAAAAGGAAGCCTATACTTCAGTAAATAAGAAGTGGACAACGTCGCTGTGATTGAACATGGCCGAGCAATGCAATGGCGTCATTTTCTGAGCATCAGCGACCGCCAAGCACGTGGCTCGTTCTTCCGGTTGGAGACGAAACATAAGTCTCACTAAATGCAAGGCCCCTTGCGAAGCTGCCAAGTGGACTGGGGTAGATAAATCATGCTGTTGGGTTGATATTCGAGCTCCTGCCCGTAAGCAGATTTCTACTGCCTAACAAAACCCGCACTGATGAGGAAGCAGAGATAAATGCTGGGTACATGCATACTTTGATATCCCCACTATGAACAGCGGAATGTAAAGGTACGTTGCCCTCCGCGTCATAGAAGCTCATTATCTCCGCTCTGGAAATTCCTGCCGAATCACTCCATTCTAGAAGTACTTCCATAGTGTTGGAAGCTGCATGTCTGGCAGCTTCATGGATAACATGGTAACCACTGTCGCATGCCTGTTTGGGAAGGGCATGTAACTCACTGATCTGTTAAACAAACACGAATGAATTAGGACCAATTGACATTGCTCAGATATCAACCTTCTCATCGAATCCAACAAAGCATCTCTCCGCAGACTCAAACTTTACACAAATTCCTGTTTTACCTACCAGATAGCTTCCTCCTAAATAGTAAGACAAAAAAATCGACTAAACCTCATCACATGCAGCGCAATGGATTTCTAAAACAAAAAATAGTTTTCGAAGAAATAGAATTCCTTCCAAATGTAGCGTAGAATATTAAAAGGAAAAATATAAGGTACCCTCCAAAAGAATATCCTGCTGAGAAAGTGACGGAAACAGCGTACGCCATATAAAAAGTGAGTGAAGAAATTACTTACTAAAATCTTGGCGCAATCTGCGAGATCGTGAATAGCTGCTAAATGCAGGGCTGTACGACCCAAATCGCCTCTTTGGAGAATGTCAACTTGTTTGTAGTGTGAAACGAGCATTTTCAGTACGTGAACTTTGTTCAGTTCGGTGGCTAAATGAATAGGCGCTTGATGACGGTCATTCAGGATATCCGTACCGGCCCCACTATTCAGAAAAAAAGAAAAACGATAAAAAGGAAAACAAGTATGAACTCTCATAATGGAGCACCATTTTATAAAAAAGGAAGAAGAGTGATAAAAGGCAAAGTTGCTTACCTCTGAACTAAGACGTTAATAGAGTCTACGGCGTCATTCTCCACAGCAAAATGTAAGGCAGTATTGCCTGCTCCATCCTGAGCGTTCAAATCTGAAAGCAAGGCGAAATTGTGTTCACGAAATTCAGTTGATTCTCTCTATTTTTTTTCGTTTAATATCTCTAAGAAACAACAATATACTAAATAAGCTCGTGATCACTATGGAGATTGCAACGAAGCTATATTATTGTTGCTTTTTCCCCCTTTTTGATTACTGCTCTTTCACATCAAGGATCAGGATATTCTCTGAGAGGTAAAGGAAGAAAAAATAATATTGGGAGGTTGTAACTTACCAGCTCCCGCTTGCACGAGATATTTAACCACAGCGGTTTGATTTTTAGCGGCAGATTCATGAAGCACGGTCTTGCCGTGAACGTTCCGTAAAGACAGTCGATCAGGTTGGGCAGTGATCAATCTTGCTACTTCGTCCACATGCCCAGCCTCCGCTGCCTGAAATACACAAGGACCGGACGTACTTAAGATTGGAGATACAAATTTCTCAACTTTGACGATTTAATTCCTATAAGCGCAGAGAGTTACCGACATGGATTCTTATTCCATATTCAAAAACCTTTATGCTATAAAGAATACTAAACGAGTGCACTTACAACTTAATTGGAAAATAACGCTGAAAACCATATCTGTCGCAAAATCCAGTTATTTCGGTTACAATTTACGTAAAACGTCTTACCAACAAGGAAATAACACACACACAAAAACATTATTGCCAAGACTTCAAACAACTTCAGACATGAAAGAGCTGCAAGAAATAAGTTTACTCGAGGATTTAATATCTGCCAGAAATGAAAAACTTTTTCTACAAAGAACACTAATCGTTTTCTGTCGAAAATAACAATCTTGAAAAAGAAAAAATCGCAGAAATTAATTCTTCTCCATCAATTGTTATTTCTATACCTATATATATTTGCTACTTCTATCAATTGCTATTTCTATAGCAATAGCAATTGATAACAGTAAAGAGAACCGCAAGCAAGATTACAGAAGAAAAACACAACATGTGATTCGTATATAAACAAAACATTAATCTTCCCCAGCAATTAAAAAATACCAGCGAGAATATTACTGCTTGCAATGCATATTGCAAGTACAATTTACGGAGAGGAAAATGAACATGCGAATGATGCGATCCATAAAAAATAAGAAGTTGTGATCGAACCTTAAAAATGCGATATGGGCTGTCTCGCATATGACAGACGTCGGTGACAACGACGATCTCGGGTAAAAGATCTTCCGCGGAAGTTCGCTTAAGCGGTTGGATACGGCTGGGGAGCCTTTGCAATGCTTGTATCACCATCATTGGAATTCTCAAACTGCGTGTCTTCTCCACTTTGTCAGGTTTATCTCCCATGGTCTAACAAGAGAAATCTTGAGTTACTCAAAACGCACTTAAAAACTTGGGTTTCTATAATTTATTACTATTACTACTATCTATAAAGAAGAGATCAAAGATTTATGAAGCGAACGGAGAAGAAGGACTAGGACAATGACGAAGAAGTATAGCTTGTACCTGCCCTTTATCCAAACAAGGCTTTTGCTCATCAGCGCCGGCGTTATTACTGTAACTCTTGACCTCCACAGCCGTATCTGGCAGACGGGAAGGATCGGACTGGAGACCCACCCACTTGCTTACAGCACACAGCAAACCGCTATAGCTTGAAGGCATTGAGTTATGGGTTGACTACTTTTTTTCTTTTTAGATGTGAAAATTGGGCCACGGCTCTAGTGCCAAGCGTAATGTTCACATATAACCTAGGCAAACACACCAGCCAATACGTTTTATTGGAAAACTACGTTCGAAAAAAAAGTTAAAAAGTACACAATCAAATGTACTAATCAAAAGTACTAAATCAAACAGATTAACGGGCTTTTTTCATATCCTTAATTTTTTAATGACACCGAAATGTACGAAGCTCATTCGTACAATTAATTTACATGGAGTTCACCTTGGAAGATAAAGACGAAGAGCGTTTTAAGAACCAAGATTTTAGAAAGAATGTTACGCAATGCAGTAATCTAATAAAAACTGCTCACTAGACAACTCTTAAAACGTTGAGCACTTTAGGTAAATGGAATGACACCAGACCCACCAAGTTCTGTCGCTTGCTCTGTGCTAATGGGAGGTGATTATTAAGAAACCGTAAGCCCAACACGCGACGAGTCAGGCGAGTGCATGCAACAATTTTCATTACTATGTACACTTACAATGTCGTACTTGATAGGCACTATGGCAACCCAAACACTATCTTCTCAATTAGCTTTAATAGACATAAACCAGACACCAGACACGACATGGCAGAAGGTACTACATGTGAGCTTACCTGTCATCCGAGTCATGCTCAGGTATAGAGACGGAAACGTGGGTTGGAAGAGCAATACTGGCAAGGTGATACCGATGAGTCTTTATATATTACCCACAACTTCAAACCGAAGTCAAACATCACGTTGCTTTCCACGTGCGGGAGAAAGACCGAGGAGGTTTGAGATGCGTCCAAATTTGTTGGTATCCATAACACAGGCTTCACAGCTCAGGCGTAAGACGGCATGCTGCGTCTTCTTCCGTAACAAGTGCTGATTGGATGTCTTATCCACGGTTTCTAGAGCTGAGGTGAGAGGCTTTTTTCCCTAGAACATCATACAACACGACGAAGATGAAGTGTCTTGAAGGCTGTGTGTGATTAAAGGTTTCCACGGAAACATGGCAATATTTGCTCGTTAAAATTCCTGCTTCTCTAATGCGCGTTATACCCTTCTACAATGCGTTTCAGGTGGCAAATGCCGAGAGTCAGCACGCCGAACTTCCTAGATCGGGCGAGTAGAATTACGTTCTAGAAACATCGAAGTAGGCTACGTATTTGTTATACAAGTTAGGTATCGGGTGCATACATGTAAATACGCCACACGCGAGTTCAGGGCAAGTTGATGAACCTTTGAGTATTGCTGATCAGCTAACAGGAAAAATATGAATCAAACATGAAATTCGATCATTTTGACACATAATTTAGTTACATTTGTAGAATAATTCCAACCCCAAATCGACAGTAACCAAAGTAAAAGTACACTTCACCTGAACAAGGTCAACGCCTGTGTTCGCGGCTCTTGCTTGTATGAACGTAGCTAATACTTTAAAAAAGACTTCTTTTTTTCCAGTTGGTCGGTTTATTAAATCGTCAAGGAGTTGTCAGGGAAGCCCAGTTGAAAAAATCGCGTCTCTATCTACTAACCTTTGAATCCCTGTGACACATATATCGTAGCAGGAAGTCATATGTTTGTTTTAAAAATTTGTGAGCTAAGATAAATTCGTAATTATAGTAGAAGAAAATGGAGGAAGAGCCTTCATGCTTGTCTGAAGTTTCACTTTTATTTGTGCGAATCACAGAACTGTCGGGGTACAACCGCATGTTAGGGAGCGTCCTTTAATGGCGCCATACAAAAATCGGGATTTTTTTACCCCCCCCCCCCTTCGGTCAACAACCGTCCCTTTTGGCTTCACCCCTCCCCCTGAAATGGCGTCAGCACTAGGTTGACCCCCTCCCTGTAATGAAATAAGCTTTTTTATACAAAAAATTCCTTTGTAATGAGCTTTGAGTCTTTTTTAGCATAGTTCTAAACGGATGTAAAATTTTTTGTCGTAGCTTTTTACTCCCTATTATGTTTGTCCTTGCACCCCCCATATGGTGGCGCTAGGAGGCCATGCGGGGGTTGCGCTCTGGTTAAGTTTTCCTCCGAAGGGCTACGTGGCCTTTTTTGTGTTATCGTGTTTTGAGAGAGTCACATCCGATTTCCCAAGCAATAAACGTCGTTCAAACTGCAGTTATCATGGCATTACCTTTAATTTAGTTTTACTGTCAAATAGTTTAGACATTTTTCAACTCCGACTCCGACCTCCATGTGATAAGCCAGTCCTCCACAACATGTTTGTCATTAAGATCAATTATAGGAAAACCACCCTCAGGTTTTAAGAAAGTACTGGCCGGAAGGTGCAAATAGTCCCTTGCTCCCCTTCTTTTTTAACCTCAGCTTTTCCCAGCTATCACCTCACATTGTCAACGTCGGGGATCAGCAAAGGATTCCTCCGACAAGGAAATCGAGGTGCTAATTGCTCCCAGAAGCTTTCGGGGCTGCTTCGGCTCATATACCCAAGCAACCACTACGCAAAAGCAAAACCGTACAAAAGGATGTTTTGCCACCAGCAAAGAAAATTTTGTAGGAGTAGAGGATGGCGTCACTTTTTTGCCAACCCCCCCCCACCCCCTTGTCATCAAGCGTCAGCATTTGCCTACCCCACCCACCCACCCCCGTGATGTCGCCATTAAAGGACGCTCCCTTATAAGTGCATATGGGACCTTATAGGACAGGTCTGAGAGTATATCAGGTTTCTAATCTAACATCCGTGCCCGTTGTCTATGTTACAATGTTAGAACACTGTTGTCTAAAGGAGACCTCTTGAGTAAAAACACAGACATCGAAAAATAGAAACAAAAGGTTGACTCTCGAAAAACAACACGCTATGTATCAAGTTAATCATAAACCAAAGGCAAGCGGTAAGTTGTAAAAAGAATCCCCACGAAATCAAAACTCTTTCCAAATTACGAACGCAAACATTACTGTAACCTTCCAAACGGAGAAAAGAAAAAGGGAAAAACATATCTTCAAGGGGCTGAAAAGGAAATCTATAACCAAACCGTTTATGACTTATGAACTTGTTAATTACGCCACTTCCAGCCCTACTTCCTTACCATGAACAAAATTTCGGTAACAAACGCACGTTACCAATACTTCCTATAATTAAAATACAGATGGCGTTGTCCCCTCGTCCGGTCTGTTCAACAGGTTCTCCAGTTTCGGAACTCGTAGATAAAACTGACACTGATTGTATTATTGTTTCAAAACGTTCTCGGAAAACAAATGACAAACGGGTTGTCACTGGAGTTCAAAGTTGGTAGTTGGATTGGAAATGCATTAGTTTAGGTTAGGTTAATAGGATAGGTTAGGTTAGTTAGGTTAGGTTAGCTTAGGTTATTAAGTTAGGTTAGGTTAACGATTCTCATCAATTTTCGTTGATGAGAGTCGTTAAAACTTGCACTTTCTTTCACTCCACTAGCTGAAAAAAATAAAAATTCGTTGTTGGCCAGTGACACACTGGTTTCATGTTTGACTCCGGGATATATTACGTACGTATGTAAGTAAATCCGGAGAATGTGTTGGGGTCTGTTTGGAATGCAATCTCGAAAACGTACAGTAAATACAGTAACGAACTTACTGATCGCTATACGGATTTTGAAAACCGACCAATGACATTGCTTATACGTCATTTCAACCAATCCTGTCATTTCCAGATTATTACTATGCGTAAATATAGGGTTCTCAACACGAAAGCCCTGCTAAACTCCTCAATCAATTAAAGGAGCAGGTCATTCAATTAAACACCCTTTAGTAAGCGAAGCTAATCGCTCTTCACTGGCAAAAAGGCAAAACAAAGAAAGTGCTTGGGCATATACAAGCTATTGATAAATATAACGTTCTTGATTCAGGGTCGCCGAGCATTTTCTTTGGTTTTGTCCTTTTTGTCAGTAAGGTGTATTTAATTGAATAATTAAGTGCACCTTTAATTGACTGGCGAGTTTAGAAGGGTTATCGTGTTGAGAACCCTACGCATGGTAGCAGCGGCGTAGCTAAGGAATTTTAGCGGTACGCACTTCACCGATTTGGCGCCCTTTCGGTGGTCCATTTTGGCGCCCTAAAATCTGTTTGGCGCCCTAAGATCCGTTTACCTCCGTAAATTTACAAAATTTTGGTACGCACTTGCGTACTGTGCGTATCGCTGGCTACGACACTGCATGGTAGCATGTGGTCTGGAAATGACAGGATTGGTCGAAATGACGGATTGGCACTGTCATTGGTCAATTTGCAAAGTAAATAGGACGACCAATAGTTTGAATACTGGGTACTATACACAAGTTTCCACTATTAAAAAAAATACGACTGATAGTTTGAAGCAAATGTAATGTTGTCTGATTTTAATAAATTCTGTAGCAACAACGAATTGATGACAAACCCATCAAGTGCAAAGCTAAAGCTATTATCTATCCTTTTCTTCAAGGGATATGGATATTTTGGACTATAACGGGACAATCCCGTACAGTCTCGAATCGTCTTCACAAAACTGCCAAAATTTTCTAGGCCATCGAGTGACGAATTGAACATATTACGAAGGCACATTCAAGGATTGTAAACGTTAATTGGCAGGCCAAATAGATAAATAACTTCAAGGACAAATTTCCCGAGCACAAAACTCTCCCGTTTCGTCGCTACTCTGCGAGAAAAAGGAGCCTTCACATCCTATACAGGTTAAATCCCCACTAAAATATCTCCTCATCTCTTGGAAAAAATTCAAACGCTGTCACTCCGGAAAAGTGGCTAGACAAATATAAGTTATAATAATAAGACACTCGGACACATTAAGTGCTGGAGCCATGAACGGTGTGTTTCACAATGATTCACAACGACGAGAATCCAATATTACGCCTACTTCCGTAGTCAAACAACTTTTTCCAAATTGAGCAACGCTGCAACAAATTAGCCCAAATCTCCTAGAAAACATTCTAATACAAAATCTCAAAATTAATATCTCTAATGAAGCAACTTTAAGACATACCTCCAAACACGAAAAGTTCACACTGAACTCATTTTAGGCAAAACACTCGGGACAGGTCCTTTACTGCTATTACTTCCTTCTTTATTCTCTCCCGACGCCAGAAACTTTTCATGGTATTCTTGAAAGCACGGAACGATGCATAGGTTAGCTTGACATTCCGGACAATGATACCTCGTTTTGCGTCTCAGGATTCGTCCGCAACTATCGATGGTATTCCAGCAAAAATTGCAGCCTAGAGCCGGTCCGGTCCGTTGGACCGGGCAATGCCCCGCCCCTTTCTTTTCAGCAGGAGAGGGTTTTCGATTTTCAGCTGATTCTACATGAGCTGACGCTGCTCTCTGTAACAAAATGGGTGCAGCCTGCGTGGGAGGCTCATCTTGGGAGACAACTCTAAAAATCGGGTACTGGTCGACCACAATCGTCGGTCTACCGCCGGACGTCGTATTCCCTTCCGGCGGAATAACCGATAATGCTGCTAGCGACTTCCCGGCATGAAAACCACCAGCGGCGGTGGTAACCATGGGGAACAGGTGGCTGGAAAGGTTACCGGTGGTTACTATTGTGGTTTGGGAGGGTAAAATCGGCTGGGATCGCTGCCGGGTCAATCCCACGTTCGCGTGGGTGTGGCTTAAGGGTACCTGTAAGAACGTTTGGATATGGGGTCGTCCGTCATCCGGGAGAATGTAATGCGGGGAATCCGAACGCGCCGAGAGGGGCGTGGGAGAGGGGGAGGACTGCTGCCGTTCCCCAAAAGTAGGCGGGGCGCTTAAAGTAGACAAGGATTTGGTTAAAACCAGGGCGCTTGAAGGTGACGCGGGTTCGGATTCAGTGACTTGTTCGGGATGGTCTTTTTTGACACATTCTTGTCGCGTGAGCAGGCGCATGCGTTTCACTTTAGAAGGGTTGGAGTTTCTAGCCAACAGAGCTGGAAGAAAGAACGGAAAACCAAAAATTAGTAAATGTGTTATGGAACTTTAGTTTTGTTTTTTAAACAATAAATTCCTGAAAAATTATCTTTCGTTTCTTAAGCTTGAACTTTCCCTTCTTCCAGCTCCGTTTTTGTGCCAACAACTCCCTACATCTTAACAGTGAATTGCTAATAATCTGATAAATGCAAATTTATTACACATAATTTTAATATTTAAACAGCACACATTCTAAAGCTAAACAGTTTAATTCTGTATACATACAAAATGAGAGAAACTTAATAAGAAAATCTCAAGATAGGGGCAAGGAAATGGAAAAAAGTTTCATTTTTCACACGACGTCCACTGTTTCCGCAACAGCTCCCGTATCCATGTACGTCAGTTCTTCCTCAGGGATTTTTTCAATCATTTCGGTAATGCCATCAACTTCCGTTTCAGCCTTAACTTGTGCTACTACTTCGTCGTGCGTTTCTTCGCTTTCGCCTTCTCCAGTCAAGATGGCTTCAACGGCCTCCTCCGCTTCCCCAGTCACGCCCTCCACCTCTTCCACTTCGCCAGTCACGCCCTCCACCTCATCTGCTCCCTCTTTGGCCACTTTTTTGCGCTTATAGGCTGGGTTCTGCAGGGGTAAACCTCTTCGGTGATATTCTCGCCATAACGTGTTGGAACTAAAGCCATAGAATTTGGCGGCTTTGCCAAAACCCATGATGCCCGTGCGGATGTCGTTGAGGGCCTTTTCAAAGTTCTCATCTTCGCGAAAGTTACTGTAGCGCCGGGATGGGTAGGCGATGGCATGCAAGAAACTACTGCGATTGGAAAACGCGGCTGGAGCAAGGGCCGTGAGGGAAGATTCGGTAAAAGTGGGCATAGATTTGGACTTTTTAGTGCGCGGTCCTTTAAGCCTGCCCTGAGTGACCTCATCTGTTGTATCGTTCGTTTTGAGCTGCTCAGAGTCCACCCAAGTCACAGCCACTTGTGTCACGGTCGCCAGGCCTGCACACATAAAACCCCCGATTTTGGAATTAGACTTTTTTTCAGAAGGATGCTTGGACCCTGAGCAGACCAAAGCAGTGTCCAAAATAAAACTTAAATGGCATACACAACTGATCCAAGAGCTCTTAAAAGGGAACAGCCACCAAAACTCACTTTTTCTTGAAAAGGGGAAAAAAACGTACAAAAGAGCTAAAGTTCAGCTCGTCAAGAAAATAACCTTGCCACTGTGCAAACAACTATAATTAAGTAGGGAAGAAATAATTGTGAGTAAATTTTAGTATGGTAAACTCCTCTCTAGTTGGTCTAGCCCAAGTGGTAACACGAGATACTTAACAATTTGCTTGTCATTTAGAAGAACAAGCTATTAATTAAAAAAAGGAAGGATTTGGTGGCTACGGTCCTTTAACGGAAGATTTGAAAGTTCAAGACCAAGGCGAAGAAGAAGAATAATAATAGTAGGAATAATATAAACGTGCTAACCTTCAGCTGCAGCTTGGCTGGAAGTTTCCACAGTGCTTTCTCCTTCCACAATGGTTTCCTAATATCAAAGTAAACAAAAAGTAATTTAGTAAACAGAATACAAGAGGGAGTAATCGAAATAAGTTACTGAAGCCACCACAGCGGCATTAAAGGTTTCATCCTCCGCTAAACTGTTTTGCTGAGACAATAACAACGGTTCGTTTTCTCGGATTTCAAAAGAAGTAGCGTTTTCTTCGCTCTTTTCTACAAAATAACGTACAACTTTAGACTTTGCAAATAGGTTTACTAAACAAAGAAACCTGTGGATAAGGTGGCGTCAGCAGAGAGTCTTCTGCTTTTCTTTCGTCGCCTAGGACTGGGAGGACGATTGGCAGTTGTGGGATTAACGTTGCGTTTATTGGCTGGTGTGAAAGGAGTAGGGTGAGAGGGTGGATCAGTTAAGCCTTTAACTCGTAACGTGTCAGCGGCTTGAATAACTGTCTGTAAGTTAGCTTGAGAGACATGGACTTCCCCATAGTACATAAACTCCACTACGGCACGCAAATCTTCAAAGCCAATGTCTTTAAGGATCACAACCGGGTGCTGGCACGGGTTAGCTTGAAAAATCTCCTGCAACGTACTTTATGAATATACCTTATGAAGATAAGATATGATATATTACCTCAAAATAAGAACTACAAGCAGCCAAAACTATTCTGTGAGCTTGTATAGTTCGACCTCCTGCTGCTAACGTAACATCAACAAGAGCCTCAGTGCCGAGCAGTTTTGAAAACATGGACAAGAAGTTTGGCAAGTGATTATTCCATCGCAGACAGTACTGTTGTATTGTGTTAACAGCCATCTTGGTACCTGGAAATATACGAATGACACAAGATAAATACGAAGTTATGGTTGAAAGTTTACAATTGACAAGTTTGTTTAAAGTGACTGCTTTGTGTTTGTGCGTCATAACATAAGAATGCAAGGGGTTAATTCACATTAGACAATGCGTTTTATGCTTGAAAATTATTTAAACTGAAAATTAGGTCTTAATAGTAGACTGTTTACCTTGCTTTCAGGAAACAAAGCTAAAGGAATTTGTCCCAACTTCTCATAATAAAAACACAACGCTACACCGGAACCCGGGCACACAGAACAAGAACATGGCGGCGGAATTTTTGTCTAGCTTTGTTCCTAGAGGGCATAACATATCAGATTTAATCATTTTTAATTTTAGCTAAAAAGTCATGCGTGCATCTAGGATCTAGCAAAACCGTTATTTTTCTTTATTGTAGAATATTGAAGGAGCAGCCATCATTAATTGTTCACGAAATAAATATGTTCCTGTAAAGAAGGTATTTACAGTTAAATGACTTTTTTGTGTAAAGTATGGTGATTAAAAGAAGGTAAATTCGGTGAAGAAATATAGTCTACACATATGTCCTTTGCGTAATTTATTTTTTCAGAATTGTATCTGTTATCTCCGATCAGCGAAAAAAATAACTGTAGGTCATGCCTGAAGTCAATATCCCAGAAGGCGGGGCTTGTTCGCTCCTCTTGTAGGAAGCATGCATTTACCCTTACGTGAAAAAGCTGAAATAAAATAAATGAAATAAAACTGGAAGACTTTGATTGGGCTTCTCGCCTATTGAAGAGGGGGTTTCTCTTCATACTTCGGAATTTTTTAAAGTAGTTCGCGATGTCGAAAAATCGGTGAACAATTGAGGCAAATAAAACAATATCAGAGCTATCTAGGTCATTTATCTGTTTGCCATTGCTATTATACCTCCGAGCAGCCCGAAAAATAAAACGGAAACAATATAGTTTGGCTTTAGTTCGGTCATTGAAGGGGCTTTTTCTTGTTCTTCATAGTTTTAATAATTATTTAAATAATTGGCGATATCGAAATAGCTGTGTACATTTCAGACAAATAAAAGAGCGTTAGAGCTATTTAAACGTAATTTTTCTGTAAGAGTCACTGCTACCTCCTAGCAGCCCAAAAAATAAAAATGAAACCCTTTAGTTTGGCTTTAGCTCGGCTATTGTTCTCTTAAAGGGGGAGTAAGGTACGACAAAAAATGTTATAGAGGAGACCAAATGAAGTGTTCTGGCTGAAGAACCCCTATGTCAATTATGCATATTAACCGAGTAATTAATTATTTAGCGGTTTTAGCTCCGCCCCTTTCCTCCAAAATTCAAATTTTCCTATCCTTATAACATGGGAGGACAGTTGGCCGGAGAGCTAGCGCCTTTATCTATTAGCGCATTCAAAATAGGACCTTCGATTTATAGGGACGGCACCATTATCTTTCTTTTGAATGCTCAAGCTAGTCTGTAGGTGTTTTGGATAATTCACAAGCTCGATCACAAAAAACTGACTTTTTCTTCGCGCCATCGCGCGATCGCCCTAGCTTGCCGTCCTGCCGGGCCGAGACCCGTGCCTGAGAGCCTTTGGGCAAGTTTCGGGTCGGCTTCGCAGTCGAGAGCCCATCCCCTGGCAATGGGACCGCGCGAGGCGGCTCTGACTTTGAGGGTAACGCTTGCTTCATGGCGTACAGCGGAGCCCGCACGTCGCGGCGCGAAGAAAAAGTCCGTTTTTTGTGATCGAGCTTGTGAATTATCCAAAACACCTACAGACTAGCTTGAGCATTCAAAAGAAAGATAATGGTGCCGTCCCTATAAATCGAAGGTCCGATTTTGAATGCGCTAATAGGTAAAGGCGCTAGCTCTCCGGCCAACTGTCCTCCCATGTTATAAGGATAGGAAAATTTGAATTTTGGAGGAAAGGGGCGGAGCTAAAACCGCTAAATAATTAATTACTCGGTTAATATGTATAATTGACATAGGGGTTATTCAGCCAGAACACTTCATTTGGTCTCCTCTATAACATTTTTTTTCGTACCTTACTCCCCCTTTAATAGTTTGGGATTTTTTTTTAAATAGTTCTCGATATCGAAATAGTGGTGAACAATTCAGGCAAGTACAAGAATATCAGGGATATTTAATGGTAATTTTCCTGTATTTGTCAGTGCTACATCCGAGCAGCCCAAAAAATAAAAATAAAACCCTTTAGTATGGTTCCTCGGCCATTGAAGAGGGCTTTCCTTATTCATACAGCGGAATTTTCAACATGAATGTTTACGGAACGCCGTCTGGGACAAAATTCGAGTTAAAACTTGGAGCGGTCTAAAACCCTGTTTTCTCTATTTCCGTTATAGTCTAAAGTGGCTAACAATGACATTTCTGATTTTGGCTTTTGTAAGGGTTCTGTTTAATGTTTTAGTTTAACTTACAAACAAATAATTTCTAAATTTATGCAATCTATGTAATAACGAAAACGTTCTGCGAGATGAGCACCCAAACAGACATACGCTGGCATTGCTATTCCCCTCCTCCCCGAAACCCCTCTAAACAGCCTCTTGAGACAAGAGAACGTCCCTTCCGTCAAAGAAACTTCAATTCTAAACATTCCCCGCATCCGAAAAGACCCTTTACCTCCAATTTCAGCCCAAAACAGCGTGTTAGAGGGGAAACAAGAGAACCCGTCTTCGAAAGAGACTTCGCTGCTTGACAAAACTACCGAGCCAACTGTCCACACTCGTAATTTTTCTCCATCGGCGCTTAAAGAAGTTGAGCCAATTTGCGCAGTATTTCAAGTCTTCTTCGTTGATCCACCAGAAGAGAAGGCGAAACCCATGGCTATCTACGAGGATCCAGACAGCCATAGTCAAGCTAAAGCGCTGCCGAAACCGAATTCGATCAACATTTACATCGACCCAGACGAAAGGCGCGAGACTCGTTAGAAAAATCGACGGGAATTGTTCGCTGAGCTCGCGAAACAGCTCAAAGCCTTGGAGAAAGACGAAGACAATGAAACGCAGAATCGAAACGATATCGAAGATTCCACTTCTGCCACGTTAGGTTTGGCGAAGAGAACATCGTCCAAAGTCGATAGTAAGCCTGAATCGAAAGAAGATCGGGTAGAAAATAGTCATCGAGGCATTATGGCCCATAAGTTGAGTCCCATTATGGAGCTTCTTCGCGAATTTCGATCGACCTCGTTTTCCTGTGGGAGTTACTTTGAATGATTTTGGCTCGTGAACAAAAATGAGTAAAGAGTTTTAATATATTTTTAAATACATACAAGAAATAAAATATGACATGGCAAACATCGAGGGAATACAAGGTATGGCAATAGGCAAACGGTCATATTTTCATTAATCGAGCAAACGATGGATTCTCACATGTATACACTATACATAGCTTAGTTCATACATTGTATTTATAAGATTTTCAACACGTACCCAACAGAAGCGTGTGACCGAATGGATAAGACGCACGACAGGGGAACGAAAGGACCCAGTTGCATATTTTCAAACCCCAATCCGAATGTCTTTTTCTTCGCGCGATCTCCATAGTTTGCCGTCCTGCCGGGCGGAGACCCGCGTCTGAGAGCCTTTGGGCAAGTTTCGGGTCGGCTTCGCACTCGAGAGCCATCCCCGGACAATGGGACCGCACGGGACGGTTCCGACTATGCGGGTAACGCTCGTTGCATGGCGTTCAGCCATAGAGTAGTAAATATGTAAAGACACGGCGATCGCCGCAGTCACAGGGTCCGCTATCAAATTATTTTGATAGCCTGCTATCGCCCGCGATCACGCCTTTTTGGATAGCCACTCCTGCCCTCAAGGTGTGACTCTGGACTTGACTCGTGGATAGCGAGTCCTATGGAAACCACGCTTAATCAAGACTATATTTTGTTGTGAGATTTTACTGCAATTAAATTTTGCGAGATCAACGGACCGACTAGCTGTTAAGCGTGGTTCGCACAGGCAATCATTGGACTCGCTATGCTCGTTATGCGCGGTAGTAGATAATATGTCAAAATTCATGGTGTAGTCGCAAATTCGTGAAATAGCACAGATTTACGAGATGCGAGCTTGAGAGGGCAGAAAATCTTATCTGTATTCTAGATAGATTAACTAACTTGGAATTATTTGGAACAAACGTACGATGCTTGAAGCCGTATTCTTTTCCTTTATTATACATGTGACAAGAGTATACATAGCAGCTGTGCGTACGAAACGTATCCACACTCGGGACTACAACGGGACACAATATCCGTTATATTCACAAACTTAAAATAATCTATACAAACCTAATAAACACAAGATAAAGGACTAAACGTTTTTTTGTTGTTTTTTAAGTTGCCCATTCACTCCCCAAAAAGCCCAAACGGCCTTTCATATATTTTTTTTTTACCCTTATCAAACCAGATCCTTGTTTCAATAAATAAAACCACACATCGTTTACACGAATCATCGATAAAGATTTCTTCGTTGGCTCTCTCCAACCGCTAAGCTTCTCTTGGAAGTGACCAATTCTTCCGCCAGGGCAGAATTTTGGGATTTCTTCTTCTTCAAGCTCTTGATCTTGGTGTTTTCTGTATTAATAAAAGAAGATTCAACCTGACCATTAGTAGGTCCGTCGACTTTACGGTCCACTTCTCCTTCCTCTTCTTCCAAATCATGCAACAAGTTGCTACGGTGCGAATAAATAGACAATCCATTGGAACAGTCACTCACACCACTATCGCTGCGATTGCTATACGAAGAAGTCGAGCGACTCACACTGCGACTCGAATTCTGGCTTCCTCCTTCAATTCCAGACTCCACACGATGCATGCTCTTGTTATCAAACTCGGTTAGGACTTGGACAGCGGTACTCAAATCTGTAGACAAATTCTGCCCATCTCCGGCAGGCTTTTCCTCAGCATTCAAAATGGATTCCAGGTTTTGGGGGAATCTCACATGCAAAGGACTATGGGGAGGACTTAGAGGGTCTCCACAGACACTGCCATCCATGCGAGATGACCGTCTCGAAGGCGAATGAGATGAAGAGGCGGAATTCCGCCTCGACGACGACAAACTGGCCATGCGTCCCAGTGCTCGTATGGCATTCCCGGTTTTCTACGATGTAAACATGCAAAAATTGCAATTCAAACCGTGCAAAAACAAAAGAAACTCCAAAAAAATCAACACAAAAAAGGAGATGAAACACTTACATGCCACTTGCGACGAATGATAAATTTCTTGAGACGATCGGTAGACAGCTTGACGTCCTTCATGGTTTTCTCTGTTTGGGCAAGCCATTTGTGCTTTAGGCAATTCTCTGCCGTTAAGCGCCCCCTGAAATTTTTAGTTAATTAGTTCCAACGCATCTACGCACTTGCTATAATGGAGAGAAATGGATCTTACTCGGGCCGTTTGACTAATAGGGCGGAAATGAAGTCCTTGGCGTCTTGGGAGATCGCGTTGAAGGCTTCATCAATAAAATCGAAATCGGCTAGGGTAATATTCGCGAAGGTATCGGCATCATTATCGCCCATAAAAGGGGAAAGTCCAGACAATCTTAAAAAATTTAGTGTTAAAACAAGTGAAAGAAAAGAAGAGGTAAAATACTTACAGCACATAGCAAACCACACCCACTGCCCACATATCGGAAGCGAAGCTGATGGGTTCGTAGCTTACGATTTCAGGTGGAATAAACTCTGGAGTACCAAATAAAACCCTCACTGGGACATCTTGGTGAAGTTCTCGAGCTAACCCGAAGTCTATGAGTTTAATTTGATGCGAAGTTGCACTTTGGCATAAAATGTTTTCCGGCTACCATTCCGACATGAAAAATAAAATAATATATATTATTAGCACCTTTTCTAATTAAATAATACTAATCGAAGTATACCTTCAAATCCAAATGAACAATGTTTTTGGAGTGCATATAACCTACACCGTCCACAATTTGGCGCATAAAAAGAATGCAATCTTTCTCGGTTAAGGTAAAATCATCCGCTACAACCCGTTCGAATAGTTCTCCTCCAGGAATACTGCAAAATTAAAGCAATGAGTTAAACAAGGTTCAACTAAAAATTGTAAAAGACAAGGGGGGCAACGAGCCGAGCTCACGCCGGATCCCCAAAAATGAAAAAAAATAAAGCAATGAGTAACCTGTAAATGGTAAAACTAAGAAAAAGAGGAAACTTACTATTCCAAAACCATAATGACTTCTTTCGGAAGTTCAAACGCAGCCGCGAGCTGCAGCAGTTTAGGGTGTTCTAGCTTGTTCATGACGTCAATTTCTTGGTAAACTTTCTCGCGATCAGCGCTCTTGATGCAGCGCACAAACTTGGCCGCTCGAATCGCCTTGGTGTCCAACTCAGTGGCACGGTAGACGACTCCAAACCTTCCTTTGCCAATAATATCAGGCTGTACGCTATAACGCTTCTTGAAATCTTCGTCGGATTCAATTTGCGTCACGCGATGAGCAAACGGGGGCATAAATTCTAAGAATCAAATGAAAATTAACAAATCGTCTCATTTCTTGCAAAAAATTATTGAAATTACTTCCATCTTCACCAGTCTCCTCATCGTCTGACAACACTTGGTCCAAGCAAACCGACTCGCTTTCTTTGCTAGGCACACTCAAGCCGTGGATATTTTGGGCTCTTATTCTAAAACTGTACGTGCCGTTGGTTTTCAAGCTTTGCACTACATACGACGTCGAGTTGCAACTAGAAAAAAATGCATATAAAAGGAGAAAATGGCAAACTAATTTTCAACAAATTTACCGATCAGAAATCACGAGCCACTCATCGCTAGGTTTGCTCAACATTTCCACCACGTAGCCAGTCACCATCGAGCCGCCGTCGTACACAGATCCGTACCATGACAACGTGACCCCGTCAGACTGCACTTCGCACACATTGGGAGGTCCAGCGGGTGGATCAGGTGGGCCTAACAAGTCCAAGATAGTATAATTAGATTCAAGCTATTCCATTCAGATTACGACTTTTATTTAAAGCTCGATTTATTACTTTCATTACGTTAGGAAGCTTGAAAGAAATTTGAATACGATTGATTAATTAATTAATAAATAAAAGACTGCTCAACAAGTGTGCACAAATTAATTTGGTTAGGATTTACGAAAATAATCTACTGAGTCAATATAGCCAGAAATTGTTTCATTTACCTTCTACTGCTAGGGATGCATAATGGCAATCGGTACCGTGCTCGTTCTCCACCATGATAATGTATTTGCCACTGTCGTCAGCCGTTATATGACTAATCGAAAGCGTGACCACACCGTCCACTTGACGAATACCAACGCGTGAGTTGGACCGCAATTCCTTTCCCTAGAAAACAAAGCAAATTCCAGTCAAGTTTTTCTATAAGGCAATGTACAGCCTTAAATATCCTGTTCGCGCTTATCTTATCAGGCCTAACAAACCGAAAAAGCCCCTTTCTTAATCAGTTTACAAAATCTCTAACAATAAAATTCAAAGTTTACAAACTACAAACAAATCTTCCTCGTTTCCCTTATAATCCTTTACGATAACACATTATGTTTTGATTTGCTTACTATTAGCTGCTGTTGGGCGCGCCTTGCAAAGTAAGAAACACAATAATGTAAAAATAAACAAAACGTAAATGTAAACAATGGAATTTTGACTTCAGTAACAAAATATTTAGAATTCGAGTTTACTAAGATTCTGTCCAGGAAATTTATGGTTCTGTTCATGAAAACAGAAGTTTAGAGAAGGGTTCAAAGTCAAAAACCTTCTACTTACCCCTTTTAACCACCGAACGACTGGTTCAGGTCGACCAATGACTAAAGCTTCGAGCACAATATCGGTTCCACGCAAAGCGGAAATATCCACAGGTCCTTTGACGATTTCAGCCGGAGTTGAATACTCATCATATGGTAAAAACACTTCGGGTTCCAGTTCGGCGTCTGCAGATAAAGAAAGTAGGTCTGGTTCGGGAAAACCTCCGGATCTTAGAGTTAGCTCAGGTTGAGTCAACAACGGAAGTGATGGCTCTGGTTCTTCCTTTTCTACTTCCGGAGCTGGACACTGTTGAGCCCGAGGTATTTCCTTTCCTTCTTCCTTGCTAGTCGTGCTGGATTTCACTAATGATGAAGGTCGCGACAGCTTGAACTTGTTGGTTTTCTTGGTCCTTATGTCATCATTGGATTGGGTCACCGGATCGTTGGAGCGTAATAGGATACTACGAGAAGATCTTAGCGATGAACTACGTTGTAATTTCGATTGCTCAACGACACTAGGCGCAGGACGTGTTTTACTGTTGGAGCCAAATGAACTCGAGCGCTGGATCAGATTCACTCCAGCAAACGCGAGCACTGGTTTCGATTTCAAAGCACTCACAAACGGCTTTTCACGTTTTGAAGCACTCGTCTTGTTGACTGCTGTACAGATCTGTGACTCTGTTTTCGATACAACTGGTCTCGGAGTTGTGGGCTTCTCCATGGTTTCGTTAGGCAATACTTCTTTCGGATCTGTGGGGGGAAAAGCAACAAATTTAATAACGCTAACAACCCTGAAACTTCTTAGGAAAAGCACGCTTCAATCACTATAGTACTCTAAACTTAGCTACTATCATACTAATAAACTGAATATAGAATAAAAAATTAAGAGATCTTTCAAGAAAATATTTAATAAAAAAGAAAATCTTTCAAGAAAAATTAAAAAAAAAGTCTTAAAAATTATACAGTTTGAAAGAAAAAAGCATTTAAATTACCTTCGACCTTGAATTGACACCACGAGTCAGCTTCGCCGTAGGCATTGTAGGCCTCGCAGACATAAATTCCAGCATCCTCTCGGAAAACATCTCGAATTAGCAAGGAAAATTGGCCTGGACCCCTATTCTTGTACTCAAAGTCTTTATTATTCTTCAAGACCTTATCATTACGGACCCACACTACTCTCAAAGGAGGCGTGCCTAAAAATTAAAAATTAAACAAGAAATAATTAAAAGACGAATAAATAATCTATACAGAAACGGTATTTTACTCCGTCTGTTGTCAGATACGTAGTCTATTTTATCTAGCTTATATCAACAGAAAACGATAGAGTTCTTTTTTCTCGCATTGTCTAAAGTTCCTATTGTTTTACCTTGGACAATGACACTGAATTCAAATGACTCCCCATCATGGACGGTCACGTGCTTCAATCCTTGGCTAAAACTCGGTCCTTCAGGCGAAACTACCGTGTTCTTCAATTCCTTGGCATCTTTAGCACAATAACGGGGCCGCGGAGTGGACGCTCCGCGAATTTCTCCCGCTCTGGAACTCATTCCGACGTTTCTGGTTGTACTACTGCGCGTGTACGAGCGCAGGCTAGGGATATAGCTTCCCGAACCGCTTCTGCCGGTACTGCCTGAGCGTACCGCTCCCAAATGTCTATACGAAGTCTTGTCTAAAATCACAAAAAATGAGATCATAAATCAGGATATTTTGTTTAAAAATTTAAAAAAAGAGTTAGAACTTACTGAGTATTTCCAATCGAGCGTTAGCTTGAATGCGACCTAACTCATTCTCCACCGTAACTCGGTACAAGCCAGCATCTTCTGGCGTCACGTTTTTGATCTCGAGAACGCGGACGTCGTCGCTTTCTTCGAAACTCACGCGCTCACTTTCACGCACCGTTATGTAGTCCTTATCCCACTTCACTTTAGGACTCGGATGTCCCGCCACAGAACACTGGAAACGCACTGTATCTCCTACTTCGGCGATTTTATTATGGGGAACCGAATAAAACTTGGGCGGAACAGCTCTTACTCGTGTACGCGGCTGCGCAGTAGTACTTTCTCCACCTTCGCGTTGTCCTACAAGGAAAAAATATTACTCAATCAAGGAAAGAAGAAACCGTATGGCTTAAACGGAAGGAATTCTGTGGAAACAAAATTGCTTCCAAGGTTTCGTACCAAAGTCAAAGGTTTAAATGCCAAGAGAAAGTAGGATACAAATAGACGAAACTTACGGGGAAGAGCAGGCGATTGGGAACGGAAACTACGAGCTGGCGTAGTCCTCGGTGTGGTACGTGTTGATAAAGTCCCCGGGGGTCGAGTATCTAATTGTACTGTCAAATCGTTCTCCTTGTCATCAGCAACTGAAACGCAATAGAAAAGACTTAAAAAAATCTCCACATGCGAAAAACGGGAGTTCAATGTACAGGAAGTGCTACATGAAGATTATGACACGCACGTACGTCAAGTTCAAAATATTAGCTGTATGCGAAACGTGAAACTCATTAAATGTAAGTTAATTGATCATAGCTTAAGGTTAAAGATTTCTGAAGTGCAATTAACTTAGTAAGTATAAAGGTTTTAAAGTGCCTATAACAAGAAAATAATGAAAGCGAAATTGTACTGAACGTATTGAACAAAAACTCCACGCTGGCTACTGAGAAAGACTAAACTGACCACGCACATTTATGAAATTTGATAGAGACTTCTGATAATGTAGGCTTATCTTTTTCTTTCTTACCATCAACGATAAGACAAGCAGATGTACCGGCACGGCCAAGTTCGTTGTAGGCGACACAAGTGTACTCGCCCTCATCTTCAGGATAAACACGTTTGATCGTCAACCGTGCGCATTCCCCATCAAAGGAAGGCACAAGATCGTCCAATAACCGCAGCAACTGCAAAACAAAATACATTCTTGTTTACACTTAAAACTAGCTTTCAGCACAGCTAGAAAATTTTCCTCTACGACGCGAACAGTAGCAAGAATCAAAGAGGAAACACACGTCGTTAGAATTATACTATTCCACTTTCTATTTCCGTTCGTGGTAAACAAAACCCGCAGCTGATAATACATAAAAAATTGGCAAAATTGCACTTTATAAACCGTTTTCCATTTTCACCTGAAAGTACAGCACTTCCAGTCACGCATACAAAATCCTGTTTAGCTTTAAAAACTCGATTGTCTCTCAACAATGAAATCTTAACCATTAAAATGTCCTTTACGTTGACAAAGTTCGTCACTTCTAGCGTTTTAAAGCCTCTGAAATCTTTGACTATCGAAAACGTTCGATTTTCTTATAACTAAAAACGTTCGCTTATCACTCTCACCAAGACGTTAATCTTTAGCAAGTTGGAAAACTTCGACTCCTGGTTTTTTTCAACGTACCTTCCCTGACTTCTCCCAGCGAATGTTCGATTCTGACTGAGGACAAACGCGGCACTCGAACGTTACAGCATCGCCATCACAACACCGCAAATCTCGCAAGGACTGGCTAATTTCCGGCACCTTTTGCAACGTCCTAGAAAAGGCAAAAAGCCAAAATATGAGACATTTAGCGCAGTAGAATAATAAAATAACGGTACAGTTGAGCAGTCAGACGAGAATATGGAAGCAATTAATTACAGTTTCAATATACAAATTCTACCAGGGAAAAACTATCCATTGTGCTACGAAAAAGGAATGATGTTTTGTATGCTCTTGTCTCCTTCTGTATATGCCCAAACAAGGGAGGGCTTCAACGCAAAAGGCAAACAGCCATATAACGCATACTGGCCCTCTGCTCGGGCTCCGCGATTCAACTTGGTGTCATGGAACACAACATATAGAGTCCACACTCCAAAATGCAAAAATTCCTAAATCAACAGTTATGCATGCAGAGCACACAGACGCCAAACGGGTTACCCAATCCAAATTAGACCAAACCAAGGTTTTCGTAATCCTCAGCTTCCATGCCACGAGGGAAACCTTTAACTCATCTTTCTCTTTCAGAAATACAAGTCCACACAAATAATCATAAGTTATGCGAGATAATTACCCGAGTTTCGTAGACGTCGCAGGAGTACCAAATTTGGAACCTTGTCCTAAACATGTACAAAACAGAATCATACATCAAAAACTTAAACCACGAAATTGTAACAGATATAACTGACAAACTACGGCCAAATGAATAAAGTAGTACTACGAAAGGTAGTCGAGACGAATTCATTGTTGCTGCACTAGAAAGTTAATATAAATAAAGTATATGTCTAATCCATAGCAATCTCGCTTTGTTTATTCATAATCCATGTACTTAGAGCAGTGAATGAGAGAGTTGATCGTCAATGTTTGAAAATGTTTACCTAAAATTGCTTTGTTTAGGCTTTTAATATAAAAAAAAGTATTACCAAATAGAACCCAGGTATGCAACTATTTCAAAACTGTAGATGTTTAGAGGAAACAAAACTGAAGAGTTGCAATCCGAGAGAATCAGACGTTTCGGATGTCTAGGAAGAACGTATAATCTGAAAGCCTATTTGAAAGCTTAACTTTGAATTCATCTTGAGGATTGAATCGTAAAAAGGGTTCACGAAGGCTTTTCAAGGTGCCATGTTATTAAAATTTTCTTTTTCGCACCGCATAATAAACTGAATGAGTGAAACCCGTAAAACCTGAGAGAATTTCCCTTTTCCATCTCTCCGTGATTTCAATCCTAAGGTGTTCGACTTGTACAGTACTCTTAAAAAAAACGACCCCAACAAAGCGCACCATCCTAATGGCCCGCAACTGTGCGTCTGGGAACAGCACTACGACACAACGGACGGCTATTCGCACTTCGCAGCACTGTTTCCAGATGCGCCGTTGCGGGCCATTAGGACAGTACGGTTTGTTGGGGTCGTGTTTTTTGAAGAGTACTGTACAACCCAAAGCGCCGAAAGAGATAAGAGCACCGACTGCCCAAGAATCTCCTATTTTCCCAAATTCAAAGTTCGTTGGTCTGGGCAGAATAACGAGTACCTTCAAGCTTGTGTCCATATTGTTCAGGCGTTAATGAGACTCTTCTCAGACCCACTATATAACTACTCGCGGAGCCAAAAAAAGGAGCGAAAGCCCAAAAACGGGGCTTAGTCACCCAAGACTTCTTAACAATGCAAATAACCCATTTGGCGTTGCCGTCCTTCATCATAAACTTATGCATATGAGCGTTATATACACTAGCTTCTGGGCACTTTGCATAACGCTCAATAGTAACCATGAGCAAACGGTGAGGAAACTAACTTGAATGACTCGAATGTGAAAGAAAATGCTCATATGACGTCGAACATTTCATCTCGTGACGTAACCACATATACACGCCAGAGTTCGAAGGCGAACTTTTTGTTTCGTAGAAGGAAACGAAAGACATTTCCCCATGACCAGCAAGATTTAAATGAGTCAAATAAGCATATATCTGAATTATTCAGTCGATCCCCATTCTTTTAACTTAAATGCTAGCCAAACCCTACTGCAAACAACAGAGATAAGCATAAGAAAGGTTCCAGACAGGCTGTTTCTTTGTGTTCCCAGTTCTGTAACCTTGTTTGGTAGCCAAAAGTCTCGAAAAAATAGAGACAGAAAAGGAAGTTGACTCTTTCAGATTCCCCCTCCTATGTCAACGCCCCTAATTGAACTACCGATCAATTCACTTAACTCTAGCAATAATAATGACAAACAAAAAAGGAGAAATTATTGTGGCTCCTCTGGAGCCTTGACCTACTCCATATATCTATATAGGCTTTCGTTGCTTCGAACAAGCCCCAAAAACCGCTTCCTTCCGTTTTGACATATGCTGGGTATTTTTCCTGCTTTTGTGACAGTGCGCGTGTCATGCATGTTCCCATTTTCCACAACCAATTTAGCCAACAATAGGTCATGATTCAAGGACCACCTGTTAACTACCACCCATGATTTCCATACAAGACCATCTAAAGAGACAGGAAACTGAGCTCCATGCATTCAACTCTAAAAAACTAACCATAAACATCTATTATGGCAGAACTTTCAATTACATAGATTATTCCTCATCCCTTCCTAAACTTGTGTACGACAATGAATTGCTTTAAGCTACGACAAACCAACAACTTAACAACGTCGAAATTGCACTCTCTTGAGTCTTGATAAGAACTCGTCAAATTTTCGGAACAAGATTTCTTGAAAACGGCTTGTCAGATTTGAAAGAAAAGTAAAAAAAAGGTTTTCTTTATTAGAGCTAGTGCACAACCAAAGGACAGAGTTTTAGGTAACGTATTTCTCATAGTTGCAAACTTCATTTGCCTATTGCTAATTTATTACTGACTGGAAAAATGTGTTTTGGTTGTGCACTACCTGTTAGCAAGCTCAAGATTACTCTCAAAGATTTTGTCATGAAGGGCACTAATTTTCTCAAAAAGTTGTTCAGACAATTGCATTGCTGTTTCATTTCGCGGTTTTTAGTTTTCATTCTATGCATTAAGTTTCTTTTATTGATATTATCACTTAAAAAAATAATAAGTTCTAATAACAAAAGTGGCTTCAAAATAATACTATTACGAGTAGTGTTGTTTTAATTGCGAAAAAAAATAGTAATTATCTGTAATAAAAGTAAGTCAGAATTCCTGCTCCGAATTGTCACTCTTTCACGACTAAAGTGTCGTCTGGTCTTAACCTAAAAACACGAAGGTGCAAGTAAAAGTCTAACATAGTGGACAGTGTCCATTCTTTCTTCAAACACATGTGATACTGACTACTTTTTGCGAGACCTCAGAAAAAGCAGCTGATTCAACAAATAACCACTTTTGTTTAGAAAACCAGCTCATTTTCTTCTATATCCCAGACCTGTTTTTTTTTCAAGCAAAAAACTATACAGGTCAAGAATAACATCCATTACTGCAAAAATAATACACAAGTTGTGTTTGGACATAGTAAACAACCTTCATGTTATAATATTAACCTTATTTGCTATAACCTTATACGTTGTTTGACGACATTTCTTCCCCACTTTAAAAACAACATGTCTCAGCGACAATCTATATTTAAAAAGTAGAAAAACCGAAAGTTGCACTTACCGTGAGCGTACACTTGCAAGGATATGACGGCTTTAGCTTCACCGTGGCAATTCCGCGCAATAACCGAATAGGCGCCGGTGTAGTCCAACTTGACGCACGGAATTTCCAAACGGTACACAGGTCCGTCCCCTTCTCTTACGAACTGATCCGCAGCGTGATAATAATCCGGCTGTAAGAAATAAAAAAAAACAAGAATATAGAATTACTTTAGCCCAAATCAATTGTCTCCTTTCCAAGTCAATAAAACTCAGCGAGAAACCGTTCCAAATTTTCCCGAGTCACTCCTAATGAATCTTGGCATCCGAAGCTATATGCAGATATGGTAAACATGGGCACTCTCTAAGCTGTCAATCAGTGACTAAACTAGACTTCTTGTATTCTCCTCTTGTTTTCAAGCTACATCGGTTTGCATTTAGATTGGCAACTCTATAAAAACGCTTTTATTTTAGCCACCCGAAACTTTATTAGATCCTTTTAAAAGGTTACCGCCTTAATCCCAATGCTCCCCATCCATAACCCAAACTCGCTTATTACAAGTCTCTTTAACCAGAAAAGAAACCCCCCTCCCCCATTTGCATAAAATGTGTGTCGCCTTCCAAGTGGCCATGCGTTCGAACACAGCGAAATGCAGTAAAATAAAGGTAAAATACAACTTTGCGTGAAGGTCCAGCTGTGTGGCGGTACGTTTGGAAAGCGCTTTTAGCACTTGGTCGTTTACATATGCAAATGAGGGTCGACCCTCTCGGGACCGATAAAATGTGACGCACCACGCGGTACATTATCGAAAAAAGTTGGAACACAAGCTTTTATTTTGACTCATACCTGTTTGGCTTTTTCTTCCTTTTCAATTATAATGACTAACAGAAAATTCTTCTCATTTTCTTCCTTAATTTTCCTATATGGTTCTTCAAAAAGTCCAAAAAGGGAATTCAAATTTGATTCTTTTAACACTCTTGTTTGTCCATACCTTATGCTAATGAGTCCATAGGGTTAAGCAAGGCCTCGGGATCTCAAACCTGACACGTGTAGCTAAATACGAGTGTTTTTTAAAAAAGCAAAAATAAAAACAACAAGAAAGCGTGCGATGTTTAACACACGTGAAGCACGTGAAAAGGATCTTAAAAAGAAAAGAAGAGGCATTTTCTTTAAGGAAATGATTAACAGCGCGAGGTCTTCTTTTGCCTTTCCTTTGATAAAGCTAAAGATTTGAAGCTTTTAGAACCGCTTTGAAAGAAGGTACACTTAATTAATTCCTTCTTCTGATGGGTTTTTCTTATCGAAGTCCTTTCTGATGGAATAATAAGATTCATAGAAAGATTAGATGTGCCTCGATACACACTTGGTATGCCATACGTAATCCCCAGAAGGATATCCGCCACATAGCTTCGTTTTAAGTTATTAATTAATTTCAGATTTCGTCAATCAAAACGAAGAGGCGGGAGAAAAGAGTTAACAGAATCGGAAACAGGTAGTAGTTTCGCAATCCATATATCCTATCCTATCAGGAACTTAAAACAGGGCGTGTCCACTCAAAACTGTCTCTGGGAGTTAGCTCAAACAAGCTGGCTACTCTGAAGCACGGAACACCCAAAAGGGAGCTTCCCTATTTCCAGTTTTCTTTACTTATAAAAAAAGCACAGTTTGACAACACTTCGTGCGTTCCTTTTCAAGCAAAAATGGTTCGTAAACGAGAATGTCATTAACCCACTACACTAAGATATGCCGTGTAAGGTCACGCTTTTCCTAAACGAGCCATTACGGCAAAAAGAACTTTGTATTAAACGAAACTTGCACGAAACCTGCCTTAAAAGTCTTGTCTACCCTAGTGATCTCAAAACAATTGTCTAACTAAGTGCTAAACGAAAGCTAATGGGTTGAGAAACAACATGAAACATTGGCTCTGTTTAATGCTCTTTCGCAATTCGCAGTGCGTGTTCCTAACGGAGCCCCAACACGGTTCGCGTCATAAAAAACCGTTGAACGTTTTCAAATCCCGCGCCTGCGCGTTATAGCTTCTCCACCAAAGTAAACACGTAACTCGCGACTTTCACACAACTGAAAGCTATTACTTCCAGCTTATGAAAAGTAATCGTTATAAAATGTACCTTAAGTGTTTAGTCTCGACAGTCTCAAGTGTTTGTCACAGGCAAGCCTTCTTTCGTTGTCGCCAGACTTGAAGAGTTCAGTGAAATTCTTTGTTGTTTGGGGAAAAATAACTGAATCATAAATAGCCAGATATAGACATAACACTTGAGTAAATAACTCCTCGGGTTTTTCTTTTTCATTTGCATAGTCAATACAGAAACAAACAAGGGACTTTTTATAATGAGCACATTACTATGACCGAAATGTGCTACCCCCGCCCATTTCATGTCACCAAATGCCCAAAAGTGTTGTCCATACCATTCTTCCATGTATGGTCCCGAAGTCAAGAGTCAGGAATCTTCAGCTGGAGTAATAATTGACGCACACTCTAACTGACAGGAATGCGCAATTATACGCTTCTTTAAAAGATGATGGACATTCTTACCAACGTTACAGTGACACGGCAATATTATAAATAACTCTTCATATTGTGAGATGAAAAGAAGGAAAAGGGAAAAAAGAATTACGTGCGTTATAAGAATTCCTGGACGCGAAGGAGCTATGACTATCCAAAATACCAATCAATGCCGTTCCAGCAGTCTGCCTTATCTTGTCTTTTATTTCTTATTTTACTTTCCAAGAGGTAAGTCTTTTCTTTGTGTGTCGGCCCGATGGCGCCCTTCTGCCTTAACAGAATAGTCATAAAATTGTACGCCACTGTGTCACGCGGGACAAGGTGTTCTTAATGAGCCAAGTTCTCTTGGGGTATACCTTATACATTATACGCGTATCAAGGTTCCATAACCAGCCAGAACCAGGAGAAGAATACATGCAGTTTGTTTTCACCCCATGCAATAAACCTGATTTTCTTTTATATATCGTTAAGATAGTGGAACATTACCATATGAGGAGACCATTAGCTTATTTTTCCACACGAAAAAATAATAGTACCCAAAAAAACTTTAAGTAGCCTTTCCACAAGCAAACACATACAGCAAGTCACGGCTAAGGTTTGACTTGAGTTTAGACACGGAATCGTGACACTTCATCGCGAGCCGCACGTCTACCATCCGAAGATAAATACTCTAAAACTATAGACTTGATTCATTGCTAAAGGACAAGTGGATGTCTAGTTCATGTCAATGTTTAGTCTGTGTGGTATATGCGATTTTCTTCCAGCTCGGGAGATCTGAGTCAACTTATAGCCTCGATCTATTTCAATTTTGCGTCCAGGATTTCACTTTCGGGACCTTTACACGTTCTAAAAATCCTGTCTTAAGTTTCCCTTTCGTTAAAAGAAGCACTCGTATGCATCCTAGCTGGATATCATGACGCCATCAATGACATAACTCAGAGACTCGTAGAACCTCGTAAGACTCACGACTAAATGAATCATATTGGTACGTGATTAAATTACCTTCGTATGATCACCTTATGAATCTACACATGAATTTCCTTTAATTGTTAAAAAAAAATATTAAAAAAAAGGAAAAATAATTTTGAAATGTGCAACTGGCCAAAAGCACAAGTGTATAAATTTCTAGCTTAGGAATTTATGAATTTCGCACCCAAGGGACTTAGCTCGGTATAGGCGGTTAGCACGGAAAGTTTCGGAGCAACTTTTTGTGAAAACCAGTGCATTTAATGAAAAAAATATTTGACAGAAATAACAGGAAACTTAACAGGTAGTTCGCAACCAAAGCACAATTTTTTCCAATGAGTTAGCAATATGCAAATGAAGTTTTCAACTATGAGAAATACGCTGCCTAAAAATCTGTCCTATGGTTATACAATAGCTGCTAATTAAAGAAAGCTATTTTTTTAGTTTGCTTTCAAATTTGACAAGCCGTTTTCGAGAAATCTTGTTAAGAAAGTTTGACTACTTGATTTGGGACATGGTGCTGCCACAGCAAACTGTGGTGACACATTGTACTTTTCAGAAAAACAAGCGTAGAAACTTTGCCGGTGGTTTTAGCTATCTATTTTTTTCTCACTTTCTTAAGCAAGGCTTTTGCAAAACAATAACAAACATCAGTGCCATCTGTGACTCTTTCCCATCAATAAGCTAAGGTATACGGGGGTATAAAGTATCAGGTATACACTATTACAATACCAAGTCTGCTAAAACGCGGTCATATCTAAAATTACCGTTTCTCCTAGCGGCATTTCTGGAGTAATACGAGTGTAAACAACATCCCTCCCGTGATCTACCCTAGGACCACACGTGAAGCCTCTTACTCTCCGAGCAAAGACTTAATAAGATGAAATTTCTACCTTTTTATTAAGCTTTTAAGTTCAAAGAATTTGCCCTAAGATTCTACCGAATTTAAGGCTGCCCAGTAACTACAAAATAAGCCCATGGTCCCCATTCTCCGATTTATCACACTTACGCAACCACTCGAGAAAAAGAAAAAAAATGAAGATTCCATTGCCATTCGTCAAGGCCAAACAGAACCAACGCTATTGTTTAAGCACCCATGACGCATTTTTAACCTTTGGGGATGTTGGCGTTAGCATAAAAAATTTGCTACATGAAAAGGATTTCTGTTGCAATGACGGACGACAGATCTCTTAGCAACATTATGCAAATGAGTTGTTTCAAAGATCAGTTATGGCGCCGCAATTTTGTTTTTTTTCTAAGAGATCGGTTCTATCATGAACAATATGACTGGTTCTGTATGTCTATATAATAGCAATATCTGATGATTGTTGATTCGCCGTATTTGGAAAATAGCGTTACAAGTTTTTTGTGGTCCCCCCTGTTGCTTCTATTGACGTCGATTTGGCACCTTGGGCTGAATTTGGTCATCCCATCATTTTCTTGTCAGTTTGATTATGGAGCCATAATAAAGAGTTGCTATTACACCGCTAAAGACGTCATATACCGGCAAACTTATTACTGCTGGCCCGTCAGTTTTATGGCACTTTACGAGCAAACACCAAAGGCAAAAGGACTTTCTTTAAAAATTGACTTCAATTTTCCCGCTCTAAGCGTGCAGGAAATTAGTTAGAGGATGAGCCCAAAGTCCTAACTCAAATTACTGTCAGAACAGTATGATAAATCACGGGCTACTAAACGTCCCTGGTTTTCTGTTCTATAAGGTTCTCGAGTTCCCGTTATCTGTTCTTAAAGTCACGCATGCATAAGGAAGTAGAAAACGAAGGAAAAAGGTAAAAAAAAAATAAGATAAATGGGCGTCCTTGTCAAGGCCTAACAAGTAAAAGCCAAAAAACCTTGGCTGCCAACCCCCCCAAATGTCCTCGTGACCCGCTTATGGAGTTTTTCAACTGGGCGCATCTTGCATATCAAGTAGTCCCGTGGACGTGGAAAAAAGGCAGAAAAACCACAATGGTACTAAAGCTCAAAGCAAAAACGAAAGTGAACATTTCATGGCGCCAACTAAGTATTGGCAGACGTCGCTCGTGTCATGATCGGAAATATACGGCATCTAAAGTTTTCCTCATTTTGAAACTCCTTAATTTTTTATGCTAATTACTAAGCTAGGACTGAAATTACAATCTGTTCGAAGGAAAAATATCGTAATTATCCGAGATAAAAAGAACCTCATGCATTTCGGATGGTAATTATTTGAAACACTAACTGAAAATAAACGAACGTTTTCCTACAGACAAAGCAGTTTAGAAAGAACCCACGACTTAAAATTTACAACAAAAACACAGCTATTATAGTTGATCCTGAAATTGCTCCTGCTTTAAAGAATATTTTGTTTTCTCAATTGAAATTATTTAAGAGGAAATACACTAAATTGTTTTCCGTCTTCTTAGACAATTACGCAAAAGCACTTCAATAATTAAAATAGTTAACAATTGCATAACTTCCAACTATAAAGAGTTCGCTTTCATTACTTTAGTCGCGTTCGTTTTGTACTACTTAAATGTAGACTAGCCAAACTTCCTTGACTTACGCTTATAAGCGTTCGTTTTAGTTTAAACTTTGAAAATGAACGGAAGTCGACTTCGAAAGGCTTGAGTCCAAAACGAACGGTTATAAGCATTAGTATACAATCGCTCCACCCATGGGGCGGTGCATGTAGAAAATAAACAATGTACGAATTGTTCGTTTTTCGAGTATGGATTTCAATAGCAAATTATTGCTGTGGTATGTGGGACAGTTAATTTTTTTCTATTCTTGAATCAGTTTTAGTATTATCCGGACAATTGAAGATGTGGCTGAGTAAGACGTTGACGGGATAATTGTCTCCTAGTGGTTGTTTGCAACTTACGCTCGTGCTTCTTGTCCCAAAAGGCAACAATTCGAAGAAAAAAATCGTTGATTGCCAATTAAAGGAATTAAAAAACCAATTAAAATATATTAAAAGTAGCGTATTCTTGAAAAGCATGCGGTCTCTCGGCATGCGCGTAATAAACAAAGGAAATAACTAAACAAGGGGGCGGGGTTAAGTTTAAGTCTGGGCACATGAGTACTCGTTATAGACTTGCCTGACTTGAGACCAAAACTAATAGTCGACTTTCAAAGTCAAAGTCGACTAGTTAAATAAAACCCTTATAAGCCGAAGTTTAGCCACCACGAACGCTTATAAGCGGCCTTGGGTAGACTTTGAAGTCGACTGAAACTTTCATCAAAACGAACGCGACTTTCGACTACTATTTCCAATGTCGCATACAATAGCTTCGTTTCATTTCACAAGACTCCTTTTCATTGTTTCGAAGGAACACAATTTGGAAAGCTTATATATATATATATATATATATATATATATATATATATAT